>JALMGJ010000048.1:4060000-4185000 GCA_023362775.1 Charina bottae | reverse complement strand
TGCTCAAAAAATACTCCAGCTGTGTTCCCACAACATGTGAAGTTATTTCCTTTTTTTTCTCTTCCCATGGCCACAGAAATTTGGATAAGAAATAACAGATAAAAATTGCAGCTACCTAAATTTCACTTGAATATACAGGTAGTCCTCGCTTAACGACCACAATTGGGACCAGCATTTTGGTTGCTAAGTGAAGTGGTCATTAAGTGAATCTGACCTGATTTTACGACCTTCTTTCCAGTGGTCGTTAAGTGAATCACCATGGGCGTTAAGCCAACCACGTGGTTGTTAAGTGAATCACATGGTTCCCCATTGATTTGCTTGCCAGAAGCCGGCCAGGAAGGTAAAAAATGGCGATCACGTGACCATGGGACGCTGCAATGGTTTTAAGTGTGAGAACCGGTCATAAGTCATTTTTTTCAGCACCATCGTATGTCTGAACTGTCACTAAAGGAATGGTTGTTAAGCGAGGACTACCTGTAAGGAAAAACTTTCTGTTCATAAGATCCCTACAACAGTAGAACAGTCTACCTACAGAGGTTGTAGGTTCTCGATCTCTGAAGGTTTTTTAGAAGTTGGATTCCCACCTCTTGATGATAGTCTGGTTGGTTTTACTAGTCAGAGGGTTGCACTTGATCCGGGGTTGTCCAATATTATCAGATCCAGGAATAGTTTCTTGAGGAGGAGATAGACCACCACCGCCTTAATGCAGACAGGACCATCCCATCACTCAAGGATTTATTTTATTTATTTTTTATTTTATTTATAGCCCCAACCACACATCACCTCCCAAGGGGCCTTGACCGGCCAGGAGGGACATGAATCTAATACACCAGTGACCGAGCTCTACAAATTGTGTCTTCTTCCTTGGGACCCACAAACTCAGACTCTTCTAGATAATACAGGTAGACCATACCTTGGTCAACTCCATTGGATCTGTGCAGCTAGAGCCCAACTCTCACTCCGCGTTGAGGGTGCAATTCCCAGAATTTCCAGCCAGTATCTAGAAGGCATCTGGTTGGGGAAGACTGAGGGAGGGAAGAACCCATCTTTGCTTGCCCTAAATACTTCATGATCTGAAAAGAATGACTGCTTTTTCTTCACCCCTTTTATCACTTGGAGGAAAGAATGACAGGTTGATCTAGCAACATCTTGAGCCAAAAAAGCTTCACCTGCAATTACAAAGGGGACTTGTTCTCACCACGTGCTTAACTGGGTTAACTGGTGCATTATGGGAACATCAAAAAGGATTTAACTGACCCACTCAAATAATCCTCAGCCCAAACAGTCCCAATCATGCACAGGATTAACCAAGTTCATTCAGACATGTTGTGGGAACATCTAGACCAGCTTTTTTCAAACTTGGCAACTTGAAGATGTGTGGACTGCAACTCCCAGAATTCCCCAGCAAGCTGGCTGGGGAATTCTGGGAGTTGGAGTCCACACATCTTCAAGTTGCCAAGTTTGAGCTGGCTGGGAAATTCTGGTGCCCAGATGTGGATGCAGGACCCAAGGTGGCTCTTACCAATAAAGTGGGATTGTGACTCCCCATGATTTTAGAAGTATACTGGATAGATGCTGACTAAATTGGTATTTGCCTTTTTCGCCGCTGCATCACACTGCTGACTCATATTCAGCTGGTAATCAATCCAGTCCAAGATCTTTTCCTCTTTTCCCCTTGCCAAAGCCAGACATCCTTCATCCCTACACACCTGTGTATGATTTTATTTTTCTATTTAATCATTCATTCATTATTAACTAATGAAACGTAGCTGTCGCCTCTGTTCGGATGGACTCTGGGCAATTGCAGATATCGTTAAAGAGTAATACCATATAGCAATGATGAACCGTAATAAAACAGGAGTAGTTTATTTCTTTTTTTTTCCTAAAGGAATTGCTCAGCGTGACTCAGCATGTCCTGAAGCGAGAGCTTAAAGTCGAAGAAAACTTGGCATACGAAAGGAGCATATATTGTTGCATTATTAAGCAGGGACTGTGAGCAGTGGAAAAAAACAATCTATCCTGGGTCTTTCTATTCTGCTTTGGAAACTTGACTCAGTGCTCAGTTTACTGCTGCATATCTCTCCTTTCTCAGCTGAGAGACGGAGATTATCTACTGAGAAGAAGGTAAGAACTGTGCACTCAAATTTCCAGTCCACCAACGTTTCTGATCATAGCACAATGTTCTTTTTTTTTTTTTGTCTGACAGGCAGAAACTCAACAGATGCAACTGGCCCTGTCAGGTTGCTCCTCTGCCCAGAGAGACCCTGAAAGGGAGCAAATGCAGAGGGATTTCATTTCATTTCATTTCATTATTTCATTTCATTTCATTATTTCATTTCATTTCATTTCATTTCTTATTTTATTTTAATCACTTCATTTCATTACATTTATTAGCTTTCAGGCCCCCCGACTCAGTTGCCCTGTTTTAAAGTTTCTTCCCTGCCCCACAATCAGGAAAAGGAAGAACAATGAGATAAGAAGGGAAGAGAGGCCTTTAAACTGAGCAGGTATGGGGGAGTGAATTGCTTCCCATTTCAGCAATTTGATTTGGAAACGATTAAATTTGATCTCAAACGACTAAATTCGATTGAAACTGATTCAGTCTGGGAGTCCAATCGACATGCTCCACTGTGTAATTTGGTTAGGTGCTTGCAGACTATCAGACCGATCAGTGTTTTTCAAACTTGTCAACTTTCAGATGTGTGAACTTCAACTCCCAGAATTCCCCAGTCTGGCTGGAGAATTCTGGGAACTGAAGTCCACACATCTGAAAGTTGACAAGTTTGAAAAACACTCTCTTAGATGAAAACAAAAACCTCAGGAGATCATTATGGGAACTCCTGATTAGAAGGTAAAGTTAACCCAAATTAAAATTTCCCTTGCCTGACAGAGTTGTTATATGTTTGGCCTTCTAAGGAAATCAGGCTACGCTGGTGTCAGCAAACACCTTCCCTTCTTTCTTTCCAGAGGGGAGTCAAAAAAGTCAAAATGACAATGACAATCATGGGAGCAAAGAATGGTTTTATGACCCACCTAAAAAAGGCATGAGGCTTCAATTGCTTGGTTCTGGCTGCCATCTTGACTTTTTTGACCCCCCTTCTTTCTCAAAACTTTTACTTTAGAAAAGAAATTATTCTGGGGCAAATCCAGTTGCCCCTTGGTTTGCTTTGTCCAATCTTCATTCTGACCCATCCACTTTAGCGCTCAATTCACCAGATTGAGGGGGGGGGGCAAAGGATTAGGGGTTTTGGAATCTCTTTGCTTCCCTCTGCTGGTGGTTCATATTCTTGCAGCCTAGATCTTGTAGCCCTTGGAAAAATAAAACAAGAGCCAAACATTGTCAGGATTGACAGTACTGATTGATTGAGAAAGTTTATACAGCTGTCCATATTAAATACATAACTCTGGGCAGTGAACAGTGCATACTAAACAATAGAAGAAAAACCATCCACAATTAAAATAATACAACACAAGAAAAAAGTAGCCGAGGCATTACATAACAATTCCGTAAAAGCACACATGTACATTGGCTTCTGTAGCATCCTGTGTAACGATTGCTAGGCTTAAACTTCAAACGAGTCAACTTCACTCAGTTTCATTGTAGAAAAGGAAAGTTATTTTACCGAAGAAAGCTACAACAATCTAGAGAAAGCTGGAACTGGCGAAAAAGGCGCAAAGCCTCTAACTAAAACATTCTTTCGGTGAGCTAACATCCCCCCTCCCCACAGCTGGCTCAGGCAGTTGCGAGTGACCTTGGTTCCCAGAGTCTGTTGCTAGCTGTCTGGCTTGCATCCCCCCTCCCATTCCATAAACAATCTTGACACGCGTCTGTTTCTGTTGGCGGGAAGCTCAACTAGCTGGCAGGAAGCGGCAAGCGAACGTGCTACGTTCATTTGGTTGCACGGCTCTGACGTGGTGCTCCTCCTGAAAAAGAAATCTAAAACAGTTAAAGAGATGCAGTACATGAAACTTAGGGTTTATTTTGCCTTGTTGGGGTACCATTGGTGGAACTTGTTGACCAGTCTCTGTGCGCGAACATGGTTGCTGGCAACCCATTCGTTGTCTGGGAAGTGCTTCCACTTGACTAAATATTGCAGGGTTCCCTGAAACCTCCTTGAATCTAGAATTTCTTTGACTTCAAAATGTTGTTCCCCATTGATCATGGTTGGGTTAGGTGCGGGTTGCTCTGGATGCCAAATGGTTGAACTTTTCATAGGCTTTAACAAACTGCAATGGAATACCGGATGTATTCTTTTCATGTTCTTTGGCAAAGCAGTTACTGGGTTGATTACCTTGTATTTGGGTCCCAATTTTTTCGATGGTTGCCTCGTTTTCAAAAACTTGGTAGATAAATATACCTTGTCTCCCACTTTTAGTTGCCATTCAGGGGATCTCTTTTGGTCTGCATATTTTTTATATGAGGCTTTGGCATGTGCTAGGGCTTTTTGAATTATTAGCCATGTTTCATTCATCTGCTTAACCCAATCTTCCAAGGAGTTTACTTTGCTATATCCTTGGGGTAACTGAGGAATTGGAGTGAATTCCTGCCCAGTGGCCACTCGGAATGGCGAATAGCCAGTGCTTTGGTGTACTGAGTTATTATACGCTGCTTCGGCAAAAGGCAAGAAGTCCACCCAATTGTCTTGTTGATAATTGACATAACATCTGATATACTGTTCAAGTACAGAGTTCAATCGTTCACTCAATCCATCCGTCTGGGGATGATGACTCGAACTCAAGGCTTGTCCGGCTCCAATCAATCTTAAAATTTTTTTCCAGAAAGCGGAAGTGAATTGAACACCGCGATCACTGATCACACGTTCAGGAACTCCATGTAACCTGTACACATGTTGGATGAAAAGCTTTGCTAGTTTGGTGGCTGAGGGCATGCTGGCTAGGGGCATGAAGTGAGCTTGCTTTCAGAATAGGCCAGTAACCACCCAAACTGCCATTTTCTTTTTGCTTTCTGGCAACTCTACAATTAAATCCATGGCAATTTCTTTCCATGGTTGTTTAGGATCTGCCACATTCTGCAACAGTCCCTGGGGTTTGCCACCACCCTTTTTTGCTGTGGCACAAACAGGACAGCTGGCAACATATTGTTCTACATCTTTGCGTATTAAGGGACACCAGAATTGCCTCCTAATTAAATGCAGCATTTTGACAAAACCAAAATGCCCGGTGGGCTTAGCGTCATGGCATCTTTCAGGATCTTCTTCCTCAGAGTTTCTGGGATGTATACATTTGTACTGTGCCACCATAGCCCTTCCCTCTCAGATAGAATTTCTTTGTTAGCTCGCAGCCAATCATCTTTTCCTAATGCCTCTTGTAATTCCTGCAGGAGCCCAGTTTCTATTTGCGATGCCAAGTTATGCTTTTGGCTCCTGTTTTCGGCAACTAACCCCAATTGCTGCAAAGGGATTACAGTGTCAATGATCTGTTCTCTCTCACCTTTGTGTTGGGGTAGTCTAGATAGAGTGTCTGCTAGGAAATTCCTTTTTCAGGGGAATTATTTCAGCATGAAATTAAATTTGCTGAAAAACTGAGCCCACCTGATTTGCTTTGGTGTAAGTTTGAGGGGCGTTTTCAAAACTTCTAGGTTTTTATGGTCAGTCCAGACTTCGAAAGGATGGGTGGCTCCTTCCAGGAGGTGCCTCCATGTCTGGAGGGCCCATTTTATTGGCAAGGCTTCTTTTTCCCACACTAACCACCTACATTCAGCCTCGCTGAACTTTTGGGATCAGTACGCACATGGGTGTAAAACCCCTTCCTTGTCTTTCTGTAGTAAGACCCCTCCCAAAGCCACGTCTGATGCGTTAACCTGGACCACCAGGGGTTCTTGCGGGTCTGGATGTTTTAAAATGGGTTTGGTGGTAAATAAGGTTTTCAGCCGTTCGAATGCCTGCTGACATTCGGCAGTCCAATTCAGCACTGTCCCGGGGTTTTTCACCTTCCTGGTATCTCCCTTCCCCTTAGTTTTGAGTAGGTCTGTCAGCGGCAGAGCCTCTTGGGTGAAATTATTGATAAATTGCCGATAAAAATTTGCAAGCCCCAGGAAACTCTGCAACTGTCTCCAGGTCTTCGAGAGTTCCCAACCCAGCACGTCTTGCACTTTGGCAGGGTCCATCTTAATGCCCCTGCTTGAGACTCTGTAACCCAGGTAGTCTAACTGCTCTTTATGGAATTCATATTTTGAAAGCTTGATGAACAATTGAGCTTTCAAAAGCCTCTTTAGAACCTCCCGCACTAACTTAATGTGTTCTTCCAAGGTTTGGGAATAGATCAGGATGTCATCTATGTAGACAAGGACCCCTTCATACAGGAACTCATGAAGAACTTCATTTATGAGGTGCATGAACACCCCGCCTGCTCCTTTCAATCCGAATGGCATCACAAGAAACTCAAAAGAACCCAGTTGACAGTTAAAAGCAGTTTTCCATTCATCCCCTTCGTGAATCCGTATGCAGTAATAAGCTTCCCTCAAATCCAATTTTGTAAAAATCTTCCCCTTTGATAGGTGAGCAATCATGTCTTTCATCAGTGGGAGTGGGTACTTATTATCAGCGCTGATGGCATTCAGACCCCAATAATCAGTGCACAGTCTTAAGGACCCATCCTTTTTGGGTCTGAATAGCACAGGGGCTGCCATTGGCGAGGTAGCTGGCTGGATGAAAGCCCATTTTAGGTTTTTACCTACAAAGTCTCTCAGTGCTTCCTGTTCTTTTGGAGTCATTGAATATAGTTTGGGCTTTGGCAATTTCACCCCAGCGTCTATCTCAATTGCAGTCACAGTCTCTATGGCAGAGCTTTCCAAACTTTTCATGCTGGTGACACACTTTTTAGACATGCATAAGACGCCAGGCTTGTCGATCGGAAGATTGCAAGTTCGGAGGTTCGAATCCCTAGCTCTGCATGCGGAGTGAGCTCCCGCACTAGCTCCAGCTCTTGCCAACCTAGCAATTCGAAAGCATGCAAACGCAAGTAGATTAACAGGTACCACTTGGTGAGTAGGTAACAGCGTTCCGCGTATGTCATGCGGCCACATGACCGTGGAAGTGTCTTCAGACAACGCTGGCTCTTCGGCTAACAAACAGAGATGAGCACCGGCCCCTAGAGTCGGACATGACTGCACAAATGTGCAGGGGGAACTTTTACCTTTACCTTATCATTTCGCGACACACTCTTACAGCAGGGCATCATTTCGCGACACACTCTTACAACAGGGCACAAGGCAGGCACTAGGACCTGCACGGAATCACAGCAGGTTCAGAGGCAGCAAGGCACAAGGCAGACACTAGGACCTGTGCGGAATCCTGGCAGGGCTTGGAGGCAGCAGCAGCCGCGACACTAACGTGTCCTGACACACAGTTTGGAAAGCTCTGCTCTATGGGGAGGGAGTTGATCTGATTCTTTCTTTTCAAAAACCTTGTGCAAATCTCTATACTGTTTGGGTATTAGGCTTTCCTCCTTTTGGGTCAATTGCTCACCCGGTTCCGCCATCATGCCAAACAACGCAGTCTCGGGATTTACAGCCAACGGGGTTCTGCCTTTATACGACCCGTCCTCGAATTCTATATCTCCCGTAGCCCAATTGACATGGGGGTTGAATTTCCTTAGCCAGGATAAACCTAAAATGACTGAGTGATTGGCAATTGGAGTGACACGGAACCTAATTGTCTCTTGATGGGTCCCAATTTTTAGCTTAACTTCTTCGGTACAAAACTCCACCGGACCCCCACTAGCCTCTGTGCCATCCAGTTGCGTGAAGAATATGGGCTGTAAGTTTCCCCACTTCAAGGTCAAGTCCAGTCACGATTGCTGGGTTTATGAGGCAATGTGTACACCCAGAATCTAGCATTGCCATTAGGTCTGCCCTGCGTTTAGTCTCCAGAGTTTTTAATTGTATACTTATCAACATTGAGGGACATTCTTCACTTGCCATGGGATCGATGTGCCCGTCACATTCCGCCTGCCCACTGGCGCACTTCAGGGTAGGCGGCTGGCATTTCCCGCCAATTGAAACTCCTCTTCCTCGGAGTCGCTGGTGCTGTCGAGGAAACCCCCTTCACATGTCTCCTCAGCTTTGGCTGCTGTCTCTTTGCTTTTGCGCTTAGGGGTTTGAGTTGTAATCCTTTTTGCTGTGGGTTGCAGCTGGCTGGCCATTTGTTTGCAATCAATGGCCCTCTTTGCCACACCTGAAACACAAATTCTTCTGGGCACGTCATTCCCTCTCTTCGTCCCATTTTCGGCATTGGCTCCGCTTGTCTGCTGTGCTGGCTGTCGACCTCACTTTCTTTGCTGCATCTTGCAACTACAATTGCTTCTTTAAGCAAAGTTTGGTGCTCTCTACCATCCCGGCCAATAGCACCCACTCCTTCAGGGTCTTTGGATCTCCTCAGTTCAGGCAGGTTTGTAAGATTTCTGGTCTCAACCCCATCTGAAAGTATTCGATTTTGAATGTCTCTGGCCAATTCGTGAGGCGGCCCACTAGTTTCTTGAATTCCAGAGCATATTCGGCCACCGACCTGTTCCCTTGCTTGATCGATTGCAACTCAACCTTCGCCGTCACTTCGGACAAGGTGTCTTCAAACTGGTCCCTCAAGGCAGTCATAAACTCATCGAAATCCGTTAGTTCTGGGGCCTCGGCATCGTGGAGTTCAATCAGCCAGTCTGCTGCTTCCCCTTCCAGATAGGCTGAGATGTATCTCACCTTCACCTCCTCATTTTCAAACGAGTCTTCAAATTCATCCATGAACCCCTTAACATGGGTCATGACTAGGCGCTTGGGGTCTATGTCGAACCTCACTCGAATTTTGCGTGGTCCCGCAGGCCATTTTGGCCATATCGGCACCCTAGGCACCTCTTCTCGCACCGTCCTTTCCCTTGTCGGAGGTGATGCTGGTAGGCTCTCCTCATCCATGCTGGACCCGTCTTTGGACCCTTCCGAATCTACCGGTCCCGAAGTAGCACTGGAACTCTCGGGTCCCAGTCCGACTCTAGGTCCCTCCAGCTTCTGCAATATCTTCCCGATGGATGCTTGCAACATGGCCATGTCCTGTGACAAGGTCTCCATCTCAAAAGACAGACTGCCCATCCAATCTTCTAATTCCATCATTTGATCAGTCCGAGTACCTCGTCTGGTGGTAACATGTCGATGAAGGTTCTCAGTCATCCAGGTGGATTGTCTGTAGCTTGAATCATGTCAACTGGATTTCTATTTTCTCAGTGGAAACATTTCGCTCCTTATCCAAGAAGCTTCTTCAGTCTGAGCAAAGTTTGTAAGGGAATCCTTAAATATGTTTCTAGGGTGGCTGTGTGACCTTGCACCTGGGGCTAGGTCATGGTTATTTGAGATGTTTATTTCTAAGTCCCTTTATCATCCAAAGGAGGATCATTAAGATTACCTTGTTAGATGATGGTGGCCTATGGGGTTTCAGGCTTGAAGTAATCCAAACAACGTGTTGTAAGGCTAACAATATCTTTATTGATAGCATAAGGCAATAATGGATGTATGGTGCATTATTGCAAAAAGGAAAAAATTAAAGCATAAGCAGAGTTCCATCACCAGAATGGAAAGAAAAAAAATCATGGTCTGTGCAAAGACCAGGCATAGTTACAGTTCAGATACAAGTACATGTAGATAGCAGTCTACATAAAGTAAGCATAGGAAGAACATAAGTGAGAATGAATAGCCATGGTTCATAGCTGAATTATACTCATGGTTCAGAATTCTGATTGGTTAATATGGGCTAGGCACCTCTTTCGGCCTAACATTTTGGTAACAATTGTACTTACTATAAACCGTCATGGGGTGGCGGTGTTGCATATTGGCTTTCCCTCGAGATTCAGTTCTCCTGGGAAAAATACTGATAAGGTTTTGTTTTGACTAGATAGAAAGGACATCTGTTGTTTACGAGCTACTGTGTTTGCAACAGAGAGACTTGTAAATTTCCACTTTCAGGCCATATTCATAGTGAAGAAAATGCCATGCGTTTGATTCTGCATAGCATAACTTTACCAGATAACTTTAACATACCTTGCTGTTGTTGAGATTGTGAAATGGTCTTAATCTTCCTAGGCACAGAAGACAAAGCAGGAAGGAAAATAGGGGAAAGATTGTGCCTGAGGCCCCCACCTCTATTCAAAGAAGGATTTTCCAAGTTGGCATAAATAGATTCCTTGACCCCTCTTTCAAACCACTTATCTTCCCTGTCTAAAATGTGAACATTAATGTCCTCAAATGAGTGTCCTATTTCCTTTAGATGAAGGTAAACTGCTGACTCTGGTCCTGTGGTGTTGCTCCTCCTGTGTTGGGCCATCCTCCTGTACAAAGGTTGTTTGGTTTCTCCAATGTAGAGCTCAGAGCACTCCTCACTGCACTGGATTGCATACACTACATTGCTTTTCTTGTGTTTTGGAGTTTGATCTTTGGGGTGTACAAGCCTCTGTCTCAGTGTGTTGGTGGGTTTGAAATATACAGGTATGTGGTATGTCTATGAAGGTTCTCAGTCATCCAGGTGGAATTGTCTGTAGCTTGAATCATGTCAACTGGATTTCTATTTTCTCAGTGGAAACGTTTCGCTCCTTATCCAAGGAGCTTCTTCAGTCTGAGCAAAGTTGGTAAGGGAATCCTAAATATGTTTCTAGGTAGCTGTGTGACCTTACACCTGGGGTCATGGTTATATTGAGATGTTATTTTAAGTCCTTTTATAATCTAAAGGAGGATCGTTAAGATCACCATGCTGCTGTTGAGCTTGTGAAATGGTCTTAATCTTCCTAGGCACAGAAGACAAAGCCGGGAGAAAGATGGGAGAAAGATTGTGCCTGAGGCCCCCACCTCTATTCAAGGAAGGATTTTCCAAGTTGGCATAAATGGATTCCTTGACCCCTCTCTCAAACCACCTATCTTCTCTGTCTAAAATGTGAACATTAATGTCCTCAAATTAGTGTCCTTTTTCCTTTAAATGAAGATAAACTGCTGACTCTGGTCCTGTGGTGTTACTTCTCCTGTGTTGGGCCATCCTCCTGTACAAAAGTTGTTTGGTTTCTCCAATGTATAGTTCATACATGTATATGTATACAATGTATAGTTCATACATACATAATGTATACACACTGAGACAGAGGCTTGTACACCCCAAAGATCAAACTCCAAAACACAAGAAAAGCAATGTAGTTTATGCAATCCAGTGCAGTGAGGAGTGCTCTGAACTATACATTGGAGAAACCAAACAACTTTTGTACAGGAGGATGGCCCAACACAGGAGAAGTAACACCACAGGACCAGAGTCAGCAGTTTATCTTCATCTAAAGGAAAAAGGACACTCATTTGAGGACATTAATGTTCACATTTTAGACAGAGAAGATAGGTGGTTTGAGAGAGGGGTCAAGGAATCCATTTATGCCAACTTGGAAAATCCTTCCTTGAATAGAGGTGGGGGCCTCAGGCACAATCTTTCTCCCATCTTTCTCCCGGCTTTGTCTTCTGTGCCTAGGAAGATTAAGACCATTTCACAAGCTCAACAGCAGCATGGTGATCTTAACGATCCTCCTTTAGATTATAAAAGGACTTAAAATAACATCTCAATATAACCATGACCTAGCCCCAGGTGTAAGGTCACACAGCTACCTAGAAACATATTTAGGATTCCCTTACCAACTTTGCTCAGACTGAAGAAGCTCCTTGGATAAGGAGCGAAACGTTTCCACTGAGAAAATAGAAATCCAGTTGACATGATTCAAGCTACAGACACAGGTATGTGGTGTTTGCCAAATATCCTTTTTATCTTTTCAGACACGCCAGCCATGTAAGGAATGACCAGGTTCTTCCGTTTACTCTGAGTCTCAGCCCTATCTGTCACTGTTTTAGGTCTGGTAGACTTAGATTTAGTGAAGGCCCAATTTGGATATCCACAGGCCTTCAGAGCTGTTCTCAGGTGCTGTTTTTCATTCTTTTTGGAATCCATGGAGGTGGGGATGGTTTCTGCTCTGTGTGACAATGTCCTGATGACTCCTAGTTTGTGCTGCAGTGGATGGTGGGAGTCAAACATCAGGTATTGATCTGTGTGTGTGGGTTTCCTGTAGATCCCTATTTCTAGCTTGCCACCAGTCCCAATGAGGACTTCACAGTCTAGGAATGCCAGTCTGTTGTCCTTGGTGTCTTCTCTGGTGAACCTAATGTTGGCATCTATGGTGTTTATATGATCCGTGAACGCCTGTACTTCCTGGGCCTTGATTTTAACCCAGGTGTCATCCACATACTTGAACCAGTGGGTGGGCGCTGTTCCCTGGAATGTGTTGAGTGCTTTCTTCTCCACTTCTTCCATGTATAAATTGGCCACAATGGGTGACACAGGAGAACCCATGGCACAGCCGTGTTTTTGTCTGTAAAAGTCACCTCTGTATGAGAAATAAGTGGTGTTGAGACACAGGTCCAGAAGATGGCAGATCTGGTTTGGGTTGAGATGGTTTCTCCTTTCAAGGGTGCTGTCCTCTTCTAGTCTCTTCGCTCTATCCGTGGTTCTGTTGGCGGGAAGCTCAACTAGCTGGCAGGAAGCGGCAAGCAAACGCACTATGTTCATTTCGTTGCACGGCTCTGACATCCTGGCCCTAATGCTTGGGGGGGGGGGAAATAAAATTTTAACAGCCTTTCAGAATGCCAAGTGGGGTTAATGGAATGGGATTTGCTGGTGCCCCAATTATGAAAAATAAAGTCTCAGGATTCCTGCCAGCCTAGGCTAGATGGATTTGCAAATGTGTCCAGTAGCACCACACCACATCTCTCTGATGCACTCCCACAGCCCTCTCAGATCACACTGCCAAAATTTGGGAGCAAAAAGGTTATCAGTTTTCAGCTGCTTGAATTTTTGTTCATCCCCACCCCCTGCAAATTAAGGATGGGAATGGGAGGTAAACTATTTCCATTAGCTTAAAACTGCCCAGGAATGCTGAAAAATCTACCCAAAATTGCAACGCCCAATTTTGTCATTTTGGCACCAAAACGGATGGTGTGTTTTTTGGAGTTTTTTTTTGGGGGGGAGGGGTTGAGAGGGGGGTAAAAGGTGGAAGTTTTTCCTTCAAAGAGGATTTCTGTTTCTATTCCCACTTTTAATACCCCCCAACCCAGTAAAAAATATGTCAAAAGACTTTTTCCTAGCCCAATCCATTGGCTTCACTATGGCCCTCCAGAAGGGGGCCAGGGTTTCAGCCCCAACTCTTTTCAAACCTTGAACATCTTGAACTAAGCTATGTTTGTTTCACCATCGCTCACTATATTATGCTGGGTAAGCCTTTAACCATGATTTAGAAGCCACAGTGGCTGAATTCAGACACTGCACAGGAAGATAAGCTCAATAAGCCATGTTATGGTTTTGTGGGAGGTGCCAACCAAGTCATGGGGCAAACTGAAACTATTCAAAAAGGCAATGAAAAAGACAAAAGCAAAGGAAGGATACAATTAACAGTCCCTAACAAAGCTAGTTTGGTGTCATGGTTAAAGGTAACAGGCTAGAAACCGGGAGACGGTGAGTTCTAGTCCAGTCTTGGGCACGAAGCCAGCTGGGTGATCTTGGGCCAGTCTCTCTCTCTCAGCCCCAGGAAGGAGGCAATGGCAAAACCCTTCCTAAATCTTGCCAAGAAAACTGCAGGGACTTGTCTAGGCAGTCGCCAGGAATTAAGGCTGACTTGAAGGCACAAAAGAAAAAAATATATATTTAATCAGGTATTCCAGTTTTCCTTAGCTGGTCTCCTCTACCAGCTTCAGGTCTGTGCTCGTGACTGCATGGATCATCAATCAAGTCTTGCCAAAATTATGAAAAAGATGAGTTTCGTTATTCTCCCTTGAGGAATCTTGATTTCTTTTGTGTTATAGTTTCCAACGCACACACAGCCTCTTCAAGAAGAGGGCTGTCTGTTGTTGGACAGCTACAACTGTTTTCTGGACGCCCAGTAGGTTCTGCGTGATGTGACCTCTCTTATTCTCACTTGCTCTGCCTCATTCCCAGGATCATTCCTTATGCCCCGACTAAATTTAATCCCTCTTCCCATGTTTTTTATCAGCACAGGCCAAATATCTAAGTAGCCTTTTCCCTTCCATGTATTCAGCTGACTGCACAATCTTATCTTCTCTTTACAAATGTCTCACACTGGAATGTCCTGTCGGACAGCTACAAAAGTTTATTTACGATCAGTTTTCCTCCCTCTTTAAAATACAGTTCAGGATCATCAGGCTCAAGAGAAAAAGCGACACTCTTAACTTAGTTCAGTTATTATATGTATGTATGTATGTATGTATGTATGTATATATAATATATATATATATTCACACATACATACATACATACATACAGTATGTGTGTGTGTGTGTGTGTGTGTGTATATATAATTTGTATTAAAAGTTTTAAGAAAAATAGTAGGAACAACTACAAACTAAATTAGAACAGAAAAAGTGAGAAAGAAAGAAAGAAAGAAAGAAAGAAAGAAAGAAAGAAAGAAAGAAAGAAGAAAGAAAGGAGAGAGAGAGAGAGAGAGAGAGAGAGAGAGAGAGAGAGAGAGAGAAAGAAAGAAAGAAAGAAAGAAAGAAAGAAAGAAAGAAAGAAAGAAAGAAAGAAAAGAAAAAGCTAAAAATGCAATAAGAAAAAAAAGAGAAAAAAAAGAACAAGATATGAAGAAAGATATAAAGGCATAAAGAAGTGGCATCCGATATTCTTCACAGCAGTTATAAGTACAATTATATTTTAACCGCTCTCTCTAAAGTTACATCATGACCCTCTTCTTTCTATAATCTATCCTGTCTAATCATCAAAACCATAAATCACAAGTTCATTTACTTAGTCCAGCTATCCAGAGGGTGCGGGCACACAATGCTTGGTTTTCACCGTGCTGTGGCTTTGTGGTTTAGTGGGGTGTGTGCTAACTAAACCTGGCTGGTTAGTTTGTGATTCCATGTAATGGGCAGACCTGGAAAATGGATAAATTGGGTAACCAAGTTCAGACTATTGTATGAATGCTGCTGAGAAAAGAAGGATGTCGAGGGAGGGTCAAAAAGTCAAGATGGTGTCTGCCATCTGTGATCGAGGCAGACACCATCACACATGTTAAACTTCAGCTGCCATCTTGACTTTTTTGACACACACCCTCACAGATGTCCCCAACAAAAGCAGAAATCTGTACTGACTATAATCCAGTGTTTCTCAATCTCAGAGCCTTTAAGATGTGTGGACTTCAACTCCCAGAATTCTGAGAGTTGAAGTCCACATATCTTAAAGGCTCTGAGATTGAGAAGCACTGCTCTAGTCATTCACAGACCCAACTGGTTTTTGGCATATTGGCTGGATACCCACGAAGCTACATGTGATTGGTTTGATTTTTGCTTGAAGTTTTACATGAATTTACACGCTAACATTTGCAAACTCCAGCTGATGATTTAACATTCAAGGTGCCATGAAGCCCTCCATGACATACAGCCAGGACCACCTGTCTCCTATTATTTCTGCCACCACCACCCCAGATCTAGTAGAGCGGGCATGCTCTGGGTCCCTTCTATTAAACAATGCCATCATGTTGGACACCAGAGTCGGGCCTTCTCCTGCCGGGTAGAATAGCATCTCCACAGAGATCTGGAGGATCTCTATCCTGTTAGCCTTTTGCAAGGCATTGAAGACCTGGATGTTTCCCCTGAGGCCCATTTAGCAGTCTGTTAGAACTATTGAAATGGAACAGAGCAGCTAAACTCGTGTACAGAAAAAGAATATTTTTTAAAAAACAGAGCCCATGAGCATATTACAGAGATCCAGGTTAATCTTACACACTTAGCCCACCTTAGCATAAAGAAACACACACTTAGACATGGCAGGTATGAAAAGTAAGTACAAAAGAGTCCTTACGTTTATTCATTGCAGGTACAGCATTTTTGGTAGATAAATGATGTTCCATTTCTTCTTTCTTGTTCCCTAAACTTAGTTAACTCTTGCCCCTCATTGCTGGCAAGAGATGCGTGTAGAGAGGGGGAAAAATCTCCTAGGCCCATCTTGGCCTAAGATGGAGCAGCACACAGCCGTGTGCTTTGCTCCCAGTCAAAGGAGGAGAGAGAGAGAGGAAGTGGGAGTGGCCACAAACAGCTTCCTCAAAAGCATGGAGAGTTTGCATGCTAGAGCAACCATCCATATTCTGATGAGGCATGCTGGATTTGCCAAAATCTCCAACACACCCAAGCATTTGGGTCAAGGGGTGGATGAGCAATGCTTCTATGAGTGCTGAGTGGGTCAACAGTTTATCCTTGGGTGCCTGGGGGGTTATGTTTGGGTGTGTGTGTTTGGTTTAATCTTGTAAACCATCCAAGGTCCCTTGTGTGAGATGGGGGGGGGCTATATAAATCATATTAATTAATTAATTAATTAATTAATTAATTGGCAGGTGGTGCAAACCCAGCCTCCTGGGGTTTAGTTAAGAAATCAAGGGTCATGTTTGCCGTTGACGAGGCACAACACAGCACCAAGGAGATCCGATGTGTGGGGTTGTAGCATGGAGGGGCCCCCACATTTTGCACCCCACCACAGAGCTCTCTTCCAGCTACTCAAATGCCAGACGAGGCATCGCGGCGCAACAACGCGGACCATGCCACTCGCTTTTAGAAAGAGGGATTGTGTTGCGTTGCATTGCGTTGCTTTACGAGACCACTTTGAAGGGGACAGAACCGCTTCCAGTTGTTGCACCAGCCTTAAAAATCAGCCAACCTTGAACCCCGAAGCATCAGGTGCAAGCGGTAAGGGCCATGCAGACCTGAGTTGCATTGGGGATTAAGACGCACCTCTTTCTGTGGTTGCCCCAAATTTGCACAACCGACACGGGTTAAAAACAAAGCCTGCATAGTCTGCAAGATCCTAATTCCGTATGTACTGTGGCTGACATGTTCTCCACCTCCATAGGTCACATTCTGTCTGCAGCAGAGAACTGCCAGGGCTCATACGAGGGAGCCCCAACTTGGACAATGTCCCATTTGCTTTGGAAATACGTCCCTCTGTGGCATCTCCCAGCTGTGTTCTGCTTCCTGCGGGGAACTCCCTTGACTGTGGAAAAGGTCACAGCTGGAAAAACATGACTAGAGGGTGATGGGATGGGGGGGAATTTGCCGGGTGAAAATTTCAGGGGGAAGCTAGCCCAGTTCGGCACAATCTCCTCTTTATCCAGCCACGAGAATCCAGAAATGACTGAAGGACAATTGAGGCTCAGGCTTTGAGGCTGAAATTGAAGCCCATTCAGCAGTCTGTTAGAACTACTGAAATGGAGCAGATCTGCAAAGTTTGTGTACAGAAAAAGAATATTGTTTAAAAACAGAGCCCATGAGCATATTAGAGAGATCCAGGTTAATCTTACACCCTTAGACCACACAAGCATAAAGAAACACGTGCTTAGACATGGCAGGTATGAAAAGTAAGTACAAAAGAGTCCTTACGTTTATTCATTGCAGGTATGATGTTCCATTTCTTCTTTGTGTTCCTAAACTTAATACCTCTTGCCCGGCTTGCTGAAAAAGATTCGTGTAGAAAGGGGGGGGGGGGAATCTCCTAAGCCCATCCATGGCCTAGAATGGAGCAGCACACAGCCATGTGCTTGCTCCCAGTCTGAGGAGGAGAGAGAGAGAAAGAGGAAGTGGGAGTGGCCACAAACAGCTTCCTGAAAAGTATGGAGAGCTTGCATCCTAGAGCAGCCATCCATATGCTGATGAGGCATGCTGGATTTGCCAGGATCTCCAACAGAAATGACACCAGCCCAGGCAGGGCAAACATCAGGTGTGCCCGAATTTGCTTTTTCTTCCCACCGGATCCAACGCTCAGAGATACAGATCTGAGACCATCAGAAGGTTGGATCGGGCCCTCAGACTCATTTAGCTTCTGGAGTCCCTAAATGGCCAACCGCACACATGTGGGATGTTCCCCGAGATGACCTGGAGGGGGAAGCAACTGGCTGCTGTCAGGCTGGGTCCTAAGCTGCAAACTGTGATTCATAAACCAGGATGGCTAAGTAAAGACAACATACCGAGGGTTACCAGACATCCGGCAAAAGGAGGACATGTCCTCCTTTGTGTCCTCATGCCTCCTGTCCAGCAGGCATAGCCTTAAAATCCGGCTTTTTGAGTATCTTGGTTTATATTTTTTAACCTTGGACTGTTTTCACAACAGTAATTATTGAAACTTTTGTGTACTGTAACCTTGTAAACTGTCTGCTTCTTTCTTTCCCTTGTCCGTTGACAGACACAACAGCCTAGATCAGTGTTTCTCAAGTTTGGCAACTCTTAAGATGTGTGGACTTCAACTCCCAGAATTCCCCAGCCAGCATAGCTGGCTGAGGAATTCTGGGAGTTGAAGTCCACACATCTTAAAGTTGCCAAGCTTGAAAAACACTGGTGTGGACACATCCCAGCATCTGAGCATCTTAAATTGCTGAGGTTGAGAAACACTGCTCTAGTGGAGCTACGCTCCGAGGGCCCTTCGAACTCTATGATTCTGTAAAACGGGTGGGCAATGTGCATTATTCCGCCAGGCGTACATCCAGGGACATCCATCCGTTCCAGCAAGGGCTGATGCCAATGTTACCTGCCTGTCCATCCAATTACCAAATACAGAGAAGGAATTAAAGTCTTCTACCCTGTTATGGGTTCCTTTGCTTATCTGTTCTTTCTTTAAAATTAAAGCCTAATCCCATTAACCCAGCGAGAGCTCTTAAGGCTCAGGTAGCTGTAAAGCTACCACCAAACCCTTTTCCGGTTTGGAAATTCCTTGGTTTTTCTCCATTTCTTTATCTGTATCGGAGGTAACAGGAAGGTGTGGAAGATGCAGAACAGCACAGTCACTCTGTTAACATTTAAACAAAGAATCCAATGAACTTTTCTTAAATAATTTAAAATGGGTTGCAAACTTGATAGAGCAAGGTATCTGTAAGCTGCCAGTTCTTGCCTTCCTTGCCACTGAAGATACCTAACACTCAAAGGGATGGAAATCTGAGCTTCCCTTGGACCCCCCCCCTTCTACCTGCTCCCCAAATCCCCCCTCCCTCCAGAATAAAAACAGGAGGAGGGTACCCCGTGTTACCGGGCATCAACTGGCAGTTTTAATACCCAACCATCTTCGCCCTCCCTGCTGAACTGTCTACCCTGCGTTTGCTCCATCTTCCACAGGTCTAAAAGTCAGGACGTTAATGGATTCCTGGGTTAAAAATATACTTGGAAAAAAATCAGTGTAATATGTCACCAAGAGCTCTGCTAAATCTTTGGCACCAATTGGAGTAGTGGGTGAAGTGTCGGGCTGTGCACTGGGTGACTGTAAATGCTGGTCAAATAAATATTTTTCATGCCCAAGGAAAGCTTGGGGGCAGAAGTGGGTTTGCATCAGCAAAATTCCCACAGCCAAGACTGTGGGATTTGCCAAATTTCAATTCCACGGGAGTCATGGGTCCCGGGTTTTGGATGCATTCTGTAAGTTAGCCCATTTGAGGTACCTTGGTTCCAAAATTGTTGCCCTATGACGCACCATTTCGCCCAATTGAAGGTGACGAACAGACAGACAGACAGACACAAGAGTTTTAGTAGAATATAGATGCATGGAGCATTTCCCTGAAAGAGATATCTAGCTAGCTAGACAAACAGACAGAGAGACAGACATCATAAGGTATAATATGAAGGGAAGATTAAAAAGCAGAAAGGTCTGAGTGAAACAAAATGCAGGGGAGGGTGCAGGTAATGATAATTATTTATTTATTTATTTATTTATTTATTTATTTATTTATTTAATTTGTATGACCGCCCATCTCCCCCCATGGGGAACTCTGGGCGGTACACAATAAACAAGTTAAAATAAAATCTAAAATATCTAAAATCACAGTTATACAAAAATACATATTCTAAAATCCAGGTGGTGATGGAATAATTAAAAGAAGGACAATTATAAAATTAGGGGATTAACCACCCCCATGAGGAACTATCCCTTCCTCCTTCCCATGCCAGGCGGCAGAACCAGGTCTTCAGCTCTTTCCTAAAGGTCGAGAGGGAGGAAATCTGTCTCAACTCTGGGGGCAAGATGTTCCATAGAGTGGGCGCTGTCACAGAGAAGGCCCGTCTCCTAGACCCCATCAGATGACATTCCTTGATTGATGGGTTTCGTAGCAGGCCCTCTCTGAATGACCGGGTGGGGCGGGTCGATAACATGGGGATAAGACGAGTTGAAGTCCACACATCTGAAAGTTGACAGGTTTGAAAAACACTGCATTATTACAAGTAGTCCTCACTTAACAACCACAATTAGGACCAGAACTTCGGTTGCTAAGTGAAGCGGTAATGAAGTGAATTCAACATGATTTTATGACCTTTTTTGTGGCGGTTGTTAAGCGGATCACCGCGGTCATTAAGCAAACCACGTCATTGTTAAGTGAATCACACAGTTCCCCATTGATTTTGCTTGCTGGAAGCCGGCTGGGAAGGTCGCAAATGGCAATCTCATGACCGTGGGACGCTGCAATGGTCGTAAGTGCGAGGACTGGTCATATGTCGTTTTTTCATATAAGAATAATTATAAATCCAGATGCCATTAAAAGAAGGACATTAAAATCACGGGATTAGCCATCTCCAGGAGGAACTATCCCTCCCTCCCTCCCATGCCAGGCGGCAGAACCAGGTCTTCAGCTCTTTTCTAAAGGTCGGGAGGAGATCTGTCTTAACTCTGGGGGCAAGGTGTTCCATAGAGTGGGCGCTACCACAGAGAAGGCCCACCTCCTAGACCCCATCAGATGGCATTCTCTAATTGATGGGGTTCGTAGCAGGCCCTTTCTGAATGACCGAGTGGGGCGGGTCGATGTCATGGGGATGAGACGGTCCCTCAGGTAACCTGGTCCCATGCCATGTAGGGCTTTAAAGGTGATAACCAACACCTTGAATTGTACCCGGAAGCAAACCGGCACCCAATGCAGCTCGCGGAGCAATGGTGTTACATGTGCAGATCTCGACGCACCCAGAATTGCCCGCGCAGCCGCATTCTGCACCAGCTGTAGCTTCCGGATAGTCTTCAAGGGTAGCCCCATGTAGAGCGCATTGCAATAATCTACATTAAAATTACCTGGTGATTGTGGCTATACACAAAAAAACGTTGTTGAGAGGGACACAGAGATCCTTGCACAAATCAGTGTGTCATCCCACAGAGAGAGGGTAAAAATCCTTCCAGAAATGACTCACTAGCTTGAACCCTTGGCCTGCATTGGACATGGAAGTTCAGGACAGAAGAGAGGAGAATGAACAGAGATGTTTCTAACCAAAGTCAAACCACTGTTTACCTAACCTTGACCCTGAGCCCGGTGGAGCTTGGAAAATGCAGAGCCTATCGGAGCAGAAGGAAAGGAGAGTTTTCACAGGGCTTGGAAACATTGGACTGTAAAATGAAGTGCCCTTCACAACCCCTTAGTAACTGATTCACTAGGCAGGTTTATGGGGTTTTTTAATCTAGCAAAACAGTCTTCAGGCAGTCAAGCAAAATTCCCAGAGAAAATAATCCGCTCTTGTGTGCTAGTTCTATGGCGGGGTGCCCAACAAGTTGGAGGAGCATCAACATGCTAAGCTTGGTTAGTGTTAATCCTTGTTTTGCTTTCTTTTCTTTTCGGGGGGGGGTGCCTTTTCATCTTACATGAATTCAGTTCCTATACAGGTAGTCCTCGCTTAACAACCATTCGTTTAGTGACGGTTTGGACTTACGACGGTGCTGGAAAAAATGACTTACAACCTGTCCTCACACTTACGACCATCGCAGCATCCCCCTGGTCACGTGATCATGATTTGGGTGCTTGGCAACCGGTTCACATTTATTTATTTATTTATTTGTTTGTTT
Source organism: Charina bottae (assembly GCA_023362775.1). Classification (NCBI taxonomy): domain Eukaryota; kingdom Metazoa; phylum Chordata; class Lepidosauria; order Squamata; family Charinaidae; genus Charina; species Charina bottae. The sequence continues at coordinate 4,163,134 of JALMGJ010000048.1, read as the reverse complement.
GTTTGTTTGTTTGTTTGATTTATCACCGCCCATCTCCCCTGAGGGAGAGATTTATGACCGTCACAGTGTCACGTGGTCACGTGATCACCATTTTTGACCTTCCCGGCCAGCCTCTGACAAGCAAAATCAATGGGGAACCACGTGATTTGCTTAACAACCACGTGGTTCACTTAACACCCACGGTGATTGGCTTAAAGACCACCACAAAAAAGGTTGTAAAATTGGGTCGGATTCGTTTAATGACCACTTTGCTTAGCAACCAAAATTCCGGTCCCAATTGTGGTTATTAAGCGAGGACTACCTGTAGTTAGCAGGGGCGTGGTGGCTCAGCGGGTAAGACGCCAGGCTTGTCGATCGGAAGATCGCAAGTTCGGAAGTTCGAATCCCTAGCCCTGCGTGCGGAGTGAGCTCCCGCACTAGCCAACCTAGCAATTCGAAAGCATGCAAATGCAAGTAGATGAATAGGTACCACTTCAGTGGGTAGGTAACAGCATTCCGCGCGTGTCATGCCGGCCACACGACCGCGGAAGCGTCTTCGGACAGCGCTGGCTCTTCGGCTAACAAACGGAGTGAGCACCGGCCCCTAGAGTCGGACACGACTGCACAAATGTGTGGGGGGAACCTTTACCTTTACCTTTACCTTTACCTTTACCTTTACCTTTACCTTTACCTTTACCTTTACCTTTACCTTTACCTGTAGTTAATGTTTACATGCTTCAGTTCCACCTCCTGTCTTGGTTTAGTGGCTTGGTAGTTCTTTCTGCCACCCGCTGTCTTCCAAGGAGCACCATGCTAGCTGTCCTGCCTGCTAACCCCTGCATGTGAGAAAGGCAGGACTCTCACGGTCTGCGTGCCTGACTGACATGTGAAAGGGGGGAGGAAATGATAAAAAGGAAATAAACTCTATAGTACCTCCTCCTACACCTGAAGCATTGAGACTAGTGGCTAAGGAAATTGATTGCCCCACCTTTGGGAGATAGATAAATCCCACAAGGTATAAAAAGAACCAGCTTTTTTAAAACAAAAATAAAGGAGAAAAGGAACCGGTTCCTCTTTATCTTTAGACATGCGTAAACCTTTCAAAGGCGAAGGAGTTCAAATTGATTGCTGGCTCAAATCACAGATTGTTATTTAAAAAGAATTTAAAAAATCCAGTTTATCATTTCTCTGTGAGAGAAAAGTCCCAATGTTCTGCCACTGGAGCTTCGTCTCTGGATCAGGGTTTCCATAGAAAAGCCGTGATCTATGCACATAATTTAGAGGAACTCTGGTTAGGAGGTTCCAAGCTGCATAAAAACACACAACTTGCAGAGTATATAGAGAGGACAATAAAACAAAGACAATAAAACTTAAAGAGTAACGCTAGACAAATCAAAACTCTGACACTATTTAGTTAACATTTTCCTATTCCTACAGCATAGATTAACCTTGAATTAGATTCATTCTTTGATTCATCTTGTGCCTGCAAAATTCCTTGGAAATTCCATCTTAATCAGAGGTTGGAGAAGAATCTTGGCACGCATTTTCTTCTTCCTCTTCTCCATTTCTTACCACAGTTTCTAAAAGCACAAAAAATCTTTTACCAGAAAAGGGAGAGGTTGGGGAAACATTTTTGCAACATATTAAAGCAGAGGTGTCTGCCAGGTATGGTCAAAAAAGTCAAGATGGAGACCATGATGTGACTCACATAAAAAGCAGAGTTTTGAACATACCATCATGGTCCCCATCATGACTTTTTTGACACACCCTGCAGACACTTCTATAAAAAGCAAGCACATCTTCCTTAAGGAGACATTGATTCACATGTCTGAGGTGGCAGCTTGCCATATACACATACATAAAATAAACCATGAAATATCCTCAAGACTGGGTTCACACAATATATCCACCCACTCATAAACTAATCAGGTTAAAACCAACCAAACTGAGGAAGTTGTGTGAATGCAGTTGCATAAATTTTAACTAACCTGGATAAATATCTTATGAGAACCTGCTTAGTCACTGCATTCACACAAAACAATTAACCTGGTTATTCGATTCACACATTTTCTGGCTTCATATAACACACTGAACTGCAACCTAACGAAATGGGTTGGGTTCCCACAACAATCTTCAGGAAAAAACTGAAAACCTGGTTTTGCCACCAAGCCTGGGACGGGAGGGGAAACAGTCATTCTTGGGGATGGCTAGCGCCCTAGAATGGATTGAGAACGGCCCTTGCGCTCTGGATTTGAGGAAGAACTGTAGCCATCGGGATTCCATTTTATTTTATTTATATCTTTTAATAATTATGACGATATTATATATTTATTTTACTTTTATTGGGATTTGTTTTGTATTTTAACTCTGGTTTTATTGTAAACCGCCCAGAGTTCCCCCTTCGGGGGAAGATGGGCGGTAATATAAATTAAATAAATAAATAAACAAAAATAAATAAATAAACATGGTAAGCCATCAAAGAATCCCAGAGCTAACCAAGATTAAAACTCACCAAGCTTAGCATGTGTGAATGCATCCACCAGGTCTTTAACTCAACTGATTTAGCATGTTGTGGGAACACAGGTAACGTATGTTGAAGTCTATGGAGATTTGGGTGCTGTCTCCAAATCAAGCCCTGCTCCCTGCCTGTGGCCAATTCAAGTATCATATTTTGCTTTTTGACTTTTTTTCATAATGACCTGATTTAAATTGTACCCCTTGGTCTGCATCTGCACAACAGATTTTGCATTTCCTTTTCCCTTAAGCCTGCAAGGAGCTGTCTCCCTTGGCCATAGGACAATATTTCATGGAATAATAAAAGCTTGCAGCTGGAACAAAGAAGCTGACTCAGATTTTATATATATATATATACATTTCTCCTTTCCTTTCTTTTTCGGGGAGGGTTAAGCTTCAGCGTGGTTGTAATTATAAGCATATTGCAGTGAGAAACATTGCTACCCATGGTGAAGGGAAAAAATCATATATATATATATATATACGTATATATATGGGTTCATCAAAAATCAAGAGAGGGGTCAAGGAATCCATTTATGCCAACTTGGAAAATCCTTCCTTGAATAGAGGTGGGGGCCTCAGGCACAACCTTTCCCCTATCTTCCTTCCTGCTTTGTCTTCTGTGCCTAGGAAGATTAAGACCATTTCGCAAGCTCAACAGCAGCAGGGTAATCTTAACGATCCTCCTTTAGATGATAAAGGGACTTAGAAATAAACATCTCAAAATAACCATGACCTAGCCCCAGGTGCAAGGTCACACAGCCACCCTAGAAACATATTTAAGGATTCCCTTACTAACTTTACTCAGACTGAAGAAGCTCCTTGGATAAGGAGTGAAATGTTTCTACTGAGAAAATAGAAATCCAGTTGACATGATTCAAGCCACAGTCAGTTTACATTCCAATTCCAAAGAAGGGCAATGCCAAAGAATGTTCAAACTACCGTACAATTGCGCTCATTTCACATGCTAGCAAGGTTATGTTCAAAATCCTATAAGCTAGGCTTCAGCAGTATGTGAACCGAGAACTACCAGAAGTGCAAGCTGGGTTTCGAAGAGGCAGAGGAACTAGAGATCAGATTGCCAACATTCGCTGGATCATGGAAAAAGCAAGAGAGTTCCAGAAAAACATCTACTTCTGCTTCATTGACTACGCTAAAGCCTTTGATTGTGTGGATCACAACAAACTGTGGCAAATTCTTAAAGAGATGGGAGTACCAGACCACCTTACCTGTCTCCTGAGAAACCTGTATGCGGGTCAAGAAGCAACAGTTGGAACCGGACATGGAACAACCGATTGGTTCAAAATTGGGAAAGGAGTACGACAAGGCTGTATATTATCACCCTGCTTATTTAACTTATATGCAGAGTACATCATGAGAAATGCCGGGCTGGATGAATCACAAGCCGGAGTTAAGATTGCCGGGAGAAATATCAACAACCTCAGATATGCAGACGATACCACCCTAATGGCAGAAAGTGAAGAGGAACTAAAGAGCCTCTTGATGAGGGTGAAAGAGGAGAGTGCAAAAGCTGGCTTGAAACTCAACATTAAAAAAACTCAGATCATGGCATCTGGTCCCATCACTTCCTGGCAAATAGAAGGGGAAGAAATGGAAGCAGTGACAGATTTTATTTTCTTGGGCTCCAAGATCACTGCAGACGGTGACTGCAGCCATGAAATGAAAAGACGCTTGCTCCTTGGGAGGAAAGCTATGGCGAACCTAGACAGCATATTAAAAAGCAGAGACATCACCTTGCCGACAAAGGTCCGTATAGTTAAAGCTATGGTTTTCCCAGTAGTAATGTATGGCTGTGAGAGTTGGACCATAAGGAAGGCTGAGCGCCAAAGAATTGATGCTTTCGAACTGTGGTGCTGGAGAAGACTCTTAAGAGTCCCTTGGACTGCAAGGAGGTCAAATCAGTCAATCCTAAAGGAAATCAACCCTGACTGCTCATTGGAAGGACAGATGCTGAAGCTGAAGCTCAAATACTTTGGCCACCTAATGCGGAGAGAGGACTCACTGGAAAAGACCCTGATGCTGGGAAAGACCGAAGGCAAAAGGAGAAGGGGACAGCAGAGGATGAGATGGTTAGATAGCATCACCGATGTAATGAACATGAATTTGAGTAAACTCCGGGAGACAGTGGAGGACAGGAAGGCCTGGCGTGCTATGGTCCATGAGGTCACGAAGAGTCGGACATGACTAAACGACTGAACAACAACAACAACCTGTATAGTGTTGCGAAAAATGAAGAGGCCCACATCACTGAATAACACAGGTCTTCAGACCGAGGCTGGATGGTCATCTGTCAAAGAGGTTCTAGGTCAGGGTTCTTGAAACTGTGTTCTGTGAGCCCTGGGGTTCTGCAAAATTTGATGGGGTTCCATAAAAAAACTAAGGGCAAAAAGAAAAAAAATCCATTCAAACGCAGCCAATTTTCTATCACTGGAGCTTTGCCTCTTGATCAGGGGATACAGATTTTTTTTTTTTAACTAGCAGATTTCCGCAGCCTGAGAAGCACTGTTTTAGCAGATCTTGCACTGAGCAAGGGGAGTTAGACTACGTGACCTCTGAGCTCCCATCTGGTGCAAGAATTCTAGGATTCCATCCAAATTCAATGAAGCCCACTTCATAAGCTCCACATGCGAGGAACCAGAAATACGGTCCCACCAGCTTTTCCATCCACAGTTAGACTGCAGCTGGGTTATGATCCAAATTATGCAGGGCATCCCTTCTTAGTCACTGGGTTTCCTCACTTTATTCCCTTCTGTTAAAGCAATTAGGGGGTGAGGCGAGGCAATTTGGATCTGGGCCACGGCAGAGAGAGATTTAGCCTCCCCCCCACCATGCTGTGCTGATCTCCCTTCCCCATTGACCAAATAGGAGAAAACAGAAACACAACCAATATCTCCACTGTTTTATTTTATTCCATGGCGTGCTCTGTGTGTGTGTGTGTGCGCGCGCGCGTGTGTGTTAAAGCTTTGGTCTTCTTGTTTGGATCTGAAGGACAAATCACCAAGGAGATCTTGACCGGATTCAGAAGCTGGACTCTTCTCTTGTCATGGGTAGACCATTTCCTGTTGAGATTTAGGCTTGTAGTGACTATTCCTCTGTTCAGTGGTTGGGGACCCTACAGAACGTGACGGATCCCAGTGGATTTCCGAAGGCTTTGGGGGACTTTGACTGGCACTCCCATCAAAGATTTGGCTGCTCTGGGGAAAACAGCAATGACTGGGTCTCCTTCTGGAGAGATTGTTGCAGTAGGTGTGGCTGGGGCAGTTTTTAAGGGGGGGATTTCTGCTCAACCCTGTGGCCGAGAGGTCCTACAAGGTTCCCCATCTCCATGAAACCACAGAGTGAGATCATTCAGAGATTTAGAGAAAAACATTGTCAGTATATTTTATTTATTTATTTTATTTATTTTATATCCTGCCTTTATTATTTTTACAAATAACTCAAGGTGGCGAACATACCAAATACTCCTTCCTCCTCCTATTTTCCTCACAACAACAACCCTGTGAGGTGAGTTGGGCTGAGAGAGAGTGACTGGCCCAAGGTCACCCAGCCGGCTTTCATGCCTAAGGCAGGACTAGAACTCTCAGTCTCCTGGCTTGCCATTGGCTCCTTCCTAGGGCTGAGAGACAGGGACTGGCCCAAGGTCACCCAGCCGGCCTTCATGCCTGAGGCGGGACTAGAACTCTCAGTCTCCTGGTTTGCCATTGGCTCCTTCCTAGGGCTGAGAGACAGGGACTGGCCCAAGGTCACCCAGCCAGCTTTCATGCCTCAGGCGGGACTAGAACTCTCAGTCTCCTGGTTTGCCATTGGCTCCTTCCTAGGGCTGAGAGAGTGTGACTGGCCCAAGGTCACCCAGCCGGCTTTCATGACTAAGGCGGGACTAGAACTCTCAGTCTCCTGGTTTGCCATTGGCTCCTTCCTAGGGCTGAGAGACAGGGACTGGCCCAAGGTCACCCAGCTGGCTTTCATGCCTAAGGGGGGACTAGAATTCACAGTCAATGGTTTCTAGTCCATTGCCTTAACCACTAGACCAAACTGGCTCTTTTTTGATGACACCCAGCTCTCATCTTCGTTGGATCCAGGTGTCAGTGGCAATGAACTAGAACAGGGCCAACCAACTGAAATTCAATCCAGACAAGACAGAGGTAGATGGCTTATCTACCCAAGGGAATGCCTTTTAATAACATTTCTTCTAAGGCCAGTAAATTCATCATTGAGTGAGTTCTCTGACCTGAGGAATACCATAGATCAGTGTTTCTCAACCTTGGCGACTTGAAGATGGGTGGACTTCAACTCCCAGAATTCCCCAGCCAGCATGGCTGGCTGGGGAATTCTGGGTGTTGAAGTCCACACATCTTCAAGTCGCCAAGGTTGAGAAACACTGTGCTAAGAGAATGTTGGTCTATTAAGGTCTTCTGTTAAGCATTAGAAGAAAAATTACAGTTGCTTTTTTGTTTCTTCCCCTACATTTTTTAAAAATATGGATTTTCCAGAAATGCCCATGATCGCATCAATAAGCAATTGATGCTTAATTAGGACAAACCAGGGATCGAATTGAAAGACCTCCTGTAGAATCACCCATTACAGCCTCCATAAATGTACTATTGATTAATATTTTCTATCACTTCTTTTGCCCAGAGCCCAGATTGTATTATCAGAATGGTCCTAGCCAGCTTTAAAATCTATAGCACTACCCATAAACTTTGACACTGCAGTTTTGGCCTGTGGGCTACAAATCCAAAAGCCTCCAAAGAGATTTTTCAGGCAACTTCTCTGCTTGTAAAAAATAATTTTCTTTTCTGCCCTCTCAAAATCTCCTCTGCTAGGCAGAATTTCGGTAATCGAAGTAATACCAAATTCCCTCATGTTCAGTTTCTATTGCGTTGCTACTAAATGGAGAAAATGTTTCACTGATTTCTGAGAATTTATTTAGTCTGTGCACCAGGGGTACCTAAGCAAACAAAAAAACAAAAAAAAAGACATTTTGATTTGAAAGCACGAGTTTTGTGGTTCCAACATTTTAAGGCTAAGCCAAAAAAGAAAAGTGGGGAAATTAAACTTTTTCTATCCAGACTTTGCAGATTATTTTGAAATAAGACATCCTGTGAAATTGGGGTCTTCAGTGTAACACATTTTAAAGAGGCACTTACAGAATGTTTCAGATGGATTCTCATAAATGGTGCTCAGCAGGAGAGGAAGCAAGAAAAATGGGCTGTTAGTGAAAAGAGGTTGTTTCAAATGGGAAAGGGGAGCGAGATAGTTATGCCAAATTTTCTCTGAAAAAAGAGGATTGCAATTGTTATTGGATCTAATCCAGCCAGCCTTAAGTGTCTAAAACTTCATTGTCTGTGCACACACAGATAGATGTATTTACAAATATGCAGGCCTTACAATTAATTACAATAATTCAGGGCAAATAACTGAATTATTCACCAGACAGATGGAGAATAATCAGTTAATTAAGCATATAATTAAACATATCTTGTGGTCATCTTTAAGGTGAGTGTTACCCAGTAGCCTCTAGGCTCTGATACACAATAATGGCGTCATATTGTCCAGGATTTGGAAAAATCAATATTCTGACCTGGTGACATAATAGATCTGCAACCTGGAATCTCAGCTTTAAACTCTTATTCCAGAGTTTTCTTACAATCCAAAATAATGTTACTGCTTTACAGCAAAGCCAAACGAAGGGAATAGACTCACAGGATGGCAGAAAACCAAAAGAAGATCTTTTCAGTTCAAGGCAGGTGTTGGTTGCAGACAGAGATGAGAAATAAAAACAGATCATTTATTAGGTGAGACATTATAAGGTAAAAGGAGATTGCATCTTAGCTACAGCAGACATCCCACAATCATATCTGAATTATGGAGAATCCCGGGATGGCTGGTAGAAGCAGAACGCCCTGGGAACTTCTACAATTTAGTTTCTCCAAGGCTAGGCTAATGCTAGAAAAGTTTAGGATTTAAAGGGCTGTGAAATGAATTATTACAGCCATGGCTGGCTGGGGAATTCTGGGAGTTGAAGTCCACGTATCTTAAAGTTGCCAAGGTTGAGAAACACTGCTCTAAGCTCTTTTATGGTGCTACATTTAGGAGAATATGTATGACGCTACATAGGAGGAAAAACTGTAAAAACCACAGGTGATTAAAATTCCAGGTTAAATGCATGGGGTAATCTTAAGACCATGAACCATTGTGTTCTACTTCAGTCTTGGAAACTGAGCTTGTTATGTATGCTAATAAGAGGATCCATTTTTCAACTTACAGTTCTTGAACTAAGTGACTCAGATTATCCTAGGGGTTCAAGGAACCCTTTGACATCCGCATGTCACGTCCTATCAACACAGCAAACGATCCAAAATAGGGCCAGCTCTCTTTCATAATCTTCTGTTTGGCTGTTGCCCTTGGTTGCGGTGAAGAGCACAAGTCATACGAAGGGTGGTGCTTCTTACGTTGTGCTTCTAGAAGGTTACGTGAACACAGCTATACCACAAATGGCTGGATCTGGGCATTCTGGAAGAGAAACCGAACATACTGGGGAAATACTGGAATGCTCTCTAATCAGAACCTAGTTTTGTACATTCATGGGACTAAGTGGGATTGTGGAGTCCTTGGTGCTCTCTGAGCCTTGTTGTTTTCTTGCACAAGTTTCATTGCCAAGCTAGGCAACATCTTCAGTACGAAAAACAGTGGGATTGCTATGTGGGTCAGGAGACAAGCTGAACTGCTCCACGATGGTGGTCATGAAGAAATGGCAAGAGTCCTACATTACTTCTGAGGCCAGTAAGTTCATCACCGAGTGAATTCTTTGACCTGAGGAATACTATAGATCAGTGTTTCTCAACCTTGGCAACTTGAAGATGTGTGGACTTCAACTCCCAGAATCCCCCAGCCAGCATGGCTGGCTGGGGGATTCTGGGAGTTGAAGTCCACACATCTTCAAGCTGCCAAGGTTGAGAAACACTGGGAGAGATGTTTATTTTTATTTATTTATTGTTCAATTTATATCACCGCCCATCTCCCCCCACAAGGGGACTCTGGGCGGTTTACAACAAAATTGACTTTACTTTACAAAATTTAAAATGTTACTTTCCATTCTTCATACCTCTATCTCTTTCTCTATAATCTTCACTGAAGATGTGAACATAGATAAAAGATAAACATGGGAAAAAGTTAAGAAAAAGTGCAAGAAACAATATAGATAGAAAAAGGGAAAAGGAAAAGACATCTAAAGAAGCGACTTTCGATCTTCTTTACAGCACTTACAAACAAACTTACTATCTCTCCTCCCTCTTTAAAATTACATCACAATTCCCTTCTTCCCATATCCAACCCTTTTTAATTGGCAAATCCATAATCCACCAATTCATTTTTTTTCCATTTTCAGCAAAAAGCCCATAAGGGGTTTCCAGGCTTTTATGAAAGTACTTATTGTTTGATCCCTGATCAAACCGGTCAATCGTGCCATTTCTGCGAGTCCCGCCGCCTTCACAATCCACCCCTCCATGGTGGGTATTTCAGTGTTTTTCCATCTTTGGGCATACTGCCCAGTTGTCTCGCTGCAAGAGAAGAACGTTTTCGAGACTCAGAATGCCACCCCCACCTTGCCCATCCCCAACCTCCCTTTTGCTATGGGGGACCCGCACGTGGCTTTGTGAGTCACATTTGTTCAGCGTGCCACCAGGGAGACAGAACGTAAACTTTGGGTCGGGCGTGCCTCAAATTGTGCAAGGGAGAGGTCAAAAGGCTGGGTTTAACTGTGATAATTGGAGCTGACTAATGCAATGTTGTGGAAATGTTGTTTCATTTTCTTCCGTGTCAGCTCATCAGCTGTGGCTAGGCCAGTCTGTCTGGCAGAGGTGTCTTCCCTGATGGCATTGTAATATTTGCTGCAGCCAAAAAACATCACGTCCGATGCTAGGAGAAAGAAGCTTCCTTCAGCCCTGTGTAACCCTTAAAACTGGGCTCCCATCATGGTGCTGAGCCATGGCTGCCTAACCATACAGATAGTCATCGCTTAACGACCACAATTGGGACCGAAATTTCCGTCACTAAGTGAAGCGGTCATTAAGCGAATCTGACCTGATTTTACCATTTTTGCAGCGGTCATTAAGTGAATCACTGCGGTCAGTAAGCGAATCTGGCCTGATTTTACCACCTTTTTTTGCAGTGGTCGTTAAGTGAATCACTGTGGGTATTAAGCGAACCACCTGGTCTTTAAGCAAATCACGCAGTTCCCCATTGATTTTGCTTGCCAGAAGCCGGCCGGGAAGGTTGAAAATGGCGATCACGTAACCACATGACGCTGCGATGATCATAAATGGGAACTGGTTGCCAAGCACCTAAATCATGATCATATGACCTGGGGGGAGGAACACTGCAATGGTTGTAAATGTGAGGACGGGTCGCAAGTCATTTTTTTTCAGCACCGTCGTAAGTCCAAACTGTCACTAAATGAATGGTTGTTAAGTGAGGACTACCTGTAGTTTATTGAATAACCCCCATTGGCTGGAGTTCTGCATCTTGCTAAGCCATAAATCACTGTTTATGTAACTTTCCTGGGTTCACACAACAGACGGAGCTGAAGTCCAACCATATGAGGGCTTGGCGTGTTGTGTGAACCCAACTTTAAACAAAGCAATTGAACAGAGTACTTTGAATTGTGACTGGCACTGCATTCAAGCCTGGTTCAGCCGCTTCTCACATTTCCCCATTGTGATTCTGTAATAGCCCAGTGGGTGGCTAATCCCCAAACCTACTTATCCAAACCCAACAGCTATGTTAGTATAATAGGTGCGCTCAGACCAATCAACCCTTTAAGCTAATCGTGATTGTCTGGTCGGTTTCCACAATGCAATGTGATGCCAGCTACTAACCCCCTTTTCGTCTAGTATGCTGTATGAAACCAAATTCTGGGGGGTGGGGGTGGAGGGAAGATAAATAGCTGAAGATCTCCTTCTAGGGCAGTGCTCCAGAGAACTGAAGCAAGGCCTCTGGATCGGAGACCACAGCTTAAATCGGACCACTCCTCCCCTTCCTGTTGGGACATTTCAAAGCAGCTAATTTTAGGATTCAATTTGGGATCCGTGACATCACCACGGAAGCCCAAACAGAAAGTAAACTTTGGAAAACTGGGCAAAGGTGACCCAGCTGGCTTCATTTCGTATTCAATATATTCCTGCTTTTCTGCTTCTATACAGCCTGGATGCCTCAGCCTGTTGAGGACTCCCAGATCAATCCCAGATTTTCCAGCAGGCAGTATGTTACAATCCCAAATTATCTGTCCATCCCCAATTAAGAAGCCTACTTTACAGGGCTATTGTAAAATGGCTCAATACATGTTTGGAACCCACAAAATGTTAAGGGTCGTTCTAGTCCTGCAGCAGCAAAAGGATTTATCACAAACAAGATGCAGTTGGGAAGGAGCCGCGGCGCCTAGCATGTTGTTACTTCAACCCCCACATTAAACAAGAGGTTTCATCCGGTTAAGGGATTTCTCTTTTCTAGGACCACACCATACTCTCGAGCCTAAATGAACTGCACGGGCTGAATTTATGCAACACATTAAACCACAAAGAAACCAAGGTTAACACTAACTAGGCTTAACCAGGGCACTCCCAAGCCTGCACAGCTTTTTGCTAACCTGGTTTAACATGCAGCGTGAAATGCAGCTTGTTGTGCCGTTAGGGAGAAGAAAGGCACCCAAGTCTGAGACGCGGTTCGGCCTCATTGCCTAAAGGTCCCATGCTGAGGAGCAGAGTGCACTCTGCACATGCTCGGCGCTGATCCCATCCTGCCCAGTGCTGGAGGCTCCCGAGCCAGGGTGGGGGCAGTGGGGCTGGGTAACCCACCCGGGGTTGTAGGAGCCCGGAATCACTGTCTACCCCTCCCCCAAAAAAGTTCCCGAGACTTTCTCCCAAGCGATCCCGCTGGAGAAGAGCCGAGCGGAGCCTCCCGCCGCGCCTTCCCCCTCCAGATGTTCCTTCCTGCCCCTCCTGGAAAGTTTCGCTCGGCCCGACTCCGCGGCCAGCCCAGACCGGACCCGCCCCGCCCCTCGGCTACCGCCTGGAAAGCAGGCCCCTTCGCTCCCTCCACCCTCCCCGAGAAGCAGGAGGCGGCGGCGGCGGCCCGCCCTGTGAACGCGCCGCGCGGCGCCGCGCACTTTGGAGACGCATCCTCGGCGGCGGCGGCGGCGGCGGCAGGGGAGAGCCGGGGCCGCGCTTCGAAAGGCTTTCGGGGGCGCAGCGGGGGGAGCGGGCGCGCGCGCGCGCGCCCGGAAGAGGAGAGCTCGCGTTTGCGCGCTGGCGGCGGACTTTAAAAGCCAGCTGGCGGCGCCTCCGGAACGGCTGCCCGCCGCCTCAGGGTTCCTTCGCCAGTAGAACGCGCGCGCTGGCTGGCCGGGCGACGTTCGCTCCCGCCGCCGCCGCCTCTCCTCGCCTCGCCGGGGCTGAGCCAAAGAACGGAGGACTGAGACGGAGGGAGGCTCGCCGGGTGGCCGTCTGGAAAGGTGAGTTTGGCGGTGCTTGGCTCCGCGGCGCCGGGCACCGCTTCGGGCACGCGGGACGGGCTCCGCTCCCTGCAGACGGGCGAGAGCGGATCCCGGGCGGCTGCTCCTCCGCATCCCGACCGCCCGGGGCTTGCTCGCCAGCCCGCTTTTGGACGAGCCGCCCCGGCTCTTCCGCGCCTTGAGAGAAAGAAAGGGGGGAAAAAAAACTTCCTGCTGAATGTTGCACGTTGGCTTGACGGAGCTCGTTCGGACTGCGCTCGTCTGCGGGGTGTTGGGGCGAGGGGTGCATCACGCCCCTTTCTGCGAGGGGAGGCTCGGGAGCGCGCTTCTGAAACTTTAGAGCTGCCTGCACGGGCACCCTTCGCCTGGTGGCTGGAGGAACCCACCGAGGGAGCGTGAAGCTGAAACGAAGCAGACGGCTTTGCTGCACGCGACCCGTTGAGACTCGCAGTCCCGCAGACGATCCGGGGTTAGCCCAACCGCGTTGTGCACGTTAACCAGGTTAGCTTGCGTGAAAGGGGTGGGTGGGTTCTGACCTGCATAAAAGAGGCAAAGGGCGGCGTGCCAAAGATCTCCCGAATGAAGAGGCGTTGTGGCTCCTGGACTAAAAGAAAATATTGGGGATCCTTTAGGAGACTCTCCTGCCAAGTGACTCTTGCGCCTTGTGTTGGACTATAAGGGCCATCAGGCTGGGGAAGACCGACCGACCGTTCCCAAACTTGGCAGAGGTCTGGATTAAGGCTTGTGCAGATAAAAGGCTGTTTAGGTGAGATGGAGGGTGGGGGAAAGGAGATGGCGAGTTTTCTTTGCCAGAGTATCTCAAATGCTCATATAAAGTGATTCTCAGGCGCTGGTTTTTTGTTACTGAGGTTAAGATGCGCAGTTTGAGAGGGTAAATGGTGAGCCATAACTGGGAGCCAGTTCATTTGGTCACCTTGGGCCAGTCCGTTTTTCTCAGCCGGATCTACCTTGCAAGGTGGTTGTTTTGGGGGGAGATTGCTGGAGGTAGTGCTCTATCCATTGCCCTGGGTTCCTGAAGGAGAGGTGAAATGTAAACGCAACGCAGCACTTGCACGCTTGATACACGCATGCGTTTTTGTTGCTTCTGGTGGTGTGACTTTTCGGCAATGGCCTGCGTGTGGGAAATGAACTTTTACATTGTCTCAGATGCACTCTTGTTTGCTCTGCATCTGCCCACAATGTGGTAGTGCTCTGAACTGGGAGCTGGATTGTGCCACAAGAGTTCACACGCTGCTCAGCACTCGGTTCCTCGCAAGTCGTAATCTAGCACAGCAGGAAACGGGGTAGGCTGCAACTTGACTGGCTGGGTTTATACTTGCGGGGTTTGCTCCTCAGAGGTAGCCATTCTCTGCCTTAAAAGAGTACAGTCCCTTCTTACTCCCTCCTTAGAAACGTTTATCTAGACCAGTCAAACCGCCTTGGAAAGACTTCCTTGAAATTCGGGCAGGAATTGCTGCAGGACTGAACCAGAAACCTTTGCAAGTATGTATTCTCGCACCCAGCCGAGCCCTTCTGCCATCCCATTCGGCTAGGGAAGAAGTCAGGCGAGACAGATGCATGTGTGAACAAGTCCAATCTTATCTGCATGCCAAAGGTTGAATGCAATTTCTACATCGGGTCTGCTTTTCCCAGCGCACTATAGTTGTGTGCTTGCACCATGGTAGTTTGTATGTTTGTTAGGTGTACAGGTAGTCCTCGCTTAGCGACCACAATGGGGACCGGCAACTTGGTCATTAAGCAAAGCAGTCGCTAAGTGAAACCGCCACTGTGCTTATGACCTGACTTCAGCTTTCCTTTGCTTCACAGACTTGCGAAGGTCGTAGAGTGGTTGCAAAGTTCCTTTCTCATTGCCGTCGTAACTCTGAGCAGTCGCTAAACAAGGCAGTCGCTAAATGAGGACTACCTGTATATCCCACCTTTTATTTGGGAGCTCAAGGCAGCATACAGGGCATTCCCTCCCCCTATTTTTTCCCTGTGATAACAACCCTGTGAGGTGGTTTGAGCTGAGAGAGTGCCTGCCGAAGAGGGTGGATTGCATCATCTGATGAAGGGCCCCGTTACGTGGTTGTGCTAACACCAATGGTTTTTAAGATCTCTCGGCTATATTTATATTTAATGTTTTGTATCGCTTTTATTATTCTAAGCCGCCCAAAGTCACTGGTTTGAGATGGGCGGCTATATAAATTGAATGAATGAATCAATAAATCTCTCCTCTCCTAATCCAACACCGTCACCCCAACGCCACCCTTGGGATGGGAACTCAGCCATTGTCCTACCTGGTTTCCTTGCCTGAACATCCCATCTTACATGAACACAGTAATGGTGTTTTGTTAAGTTCGGGGTTTAGTGCAGTGTTTCTCAACCTTGGCCACTGGAAGACGTGTGGATTTCACCTCCCAGAGTTCCCTGCGCGAATGTGGCTCCCTTCTCTTCTTTCATCCCTTTCCGTGCATCACGGTTTCCTTCTCCCCTTCTTCCCCTTCTTCCTCTTCCTCCTAAACCTCTCTCCTTTCCCAAGGGGAAAGGGGTGTGCCTTGGGGACGAGCGTTCCGGACATTGTCATACTTTGCCTATAAATGATGATGAGGTAAAAAGGAATCCAGTAAATGAAGCTGGGGAAACTCCCAATTCCCAAGGTAAAACTTGGGAGAGGTTAAAAAGTCAATCTTCCAAGCCCTGCCGAAGCCTGTCCTGTTGGTTTTCTTGTCTGGATTAAAGTAGAGCATCAGGACTGTTTGCAGTCAAGGGCTGTCGGCATGTTGAAAAGTGGGGGCCGTTGATGAAAGGTAGAAACTGGCTTTACGTGGCATAAAAGGCTATAACGTGGTTTGTTGAGCTTTGTCCCAAAATGATGGGGCGTTTGGCCATGTAAGATTAGGAATCCTGGTTTATGGCATGGATCGGAGTATCTGGTGTCCTCTCCAAATGTTTTCGACTTGTACTCCCTGCACGCTCCTAGACATAGATCAGCAGCAAAAGGCTGTGGAAATTGCTGTTCCAAACATCTGGGGGGGCTCTAGGTTGCCGATTGCTTTCCGGGTATGATGTGCAACCAGAGGCATCTGCCTGGGGGGGATACGGGGGGGCAGTGGATGAAAACCGTGTTGGGCTGGGAGCTTTGCCCCTTTTGTACATACATTGTGACATTGCACATACAGGTAGACCTAGATTTACGACCATTCGTTTAGCAACCATTCGAAGTTACGACGGCACTGAAAAAAAGTGACATACTACCGGTCCTCGCACTTATGACCGTCGCAGCGTCCTTCCGGTCACGTGATCAAAATTCAGGCGCTTGGCAACCGGCATGTATTTATGATGGTTGCAGCATCCAGGGTCACATGGTCACTATTTGCGACCTTCCCATCCGGCTTCCGACAAGCAAAGTCAATGGGGGAAGCTGGATTCGCTTAACGACTGCGGCAAAAGTAATGAAATCAGGCGTGACTAACTTAACGGCTGTCTCATTTAGCGACAAGTTCCATTCCCTGTTGTGGTCGTAAGTTGAGGACTACCTGTACATACAAAGGGGGTGGGGAGCTTGCAGAGTGACGCAGCTTTTGTCATTTTGACGAAAGGGTCAGATCCTGCAGGCGTCGCTGTGTGCAGCCAAACCATGGAGTCTGACTTGGCAAGCAATGATTGAACAAATCATGATTTCTGATGTCACAGCCTTGCAAGAGGGTGTGTACAGATTAAGAAGGTAAATGGCGTGGGTTCCTCTTCCTTCCGTTTGGGATGTGTTGCAGGGCGTTTTCGTCACCCCCAACTAGCAGAGCCATCACATCACAAATAACCCTTGTTATTATCCCGTATTATTGTGCTGCTTGATAACTGGAGTTCTCCCTGTGGGTTATAGAAATGTGATGGGCTAGATTACAGTATGAAATTGAGATAGACATTCAAAAGAATCCCACCTTGATTTTGTTTAGTATAAGAGGAAGCATAGAGAAATTTGGGCAGGATTCTGTTCTTCGGCCCAGCAACAATAAAGTGACATCCCTGCAGGGTCTACTTCTTGACCTGGCCTACCTCAAAGGGCTGACATCCATCTGGAAAGGCTGCCCAAGTTTCTCTCTGGCCTTATTAAGTTAGAGAAAGTCAAGGCGGGTTTCTCTTCTTTTCTAAGGGCTGGATAATCTTTTCTGCAAATCCCCCATTAATGTTCTTTCATGCCTTCCCAAAGATCATCTCTCAATTCAGTGTTTCTCAACCGTGGCAACTTGAAGATGGGTGGACTTCAACTCCCAGAATTCCCCAGCCAGCCATGCTGGCTGGGGAATTCTGGGAGTTGAAGTCCACCCATCTTCAAGTTGCCACGGTTGAGAAACACGCTCTCAATTCCTTAGGATGCCTGGAGGCGTATTGTTTAACAATGGTGGCAACAGAGTAACTCCTTATCTGGTCTAAATTATATGAATGAAATCAGAAGAAAGTCTACAACTCACGAAATGCAGACTTTTCTGCTTTTATTTGTTTGTTTCTTTCAACAGTTTGCATACCACTCTAATCATAGGACCCTGGGCATTTTGTAATACATCCTAAAAGTCAAATGCGTAACAAATTAAACAAGTTATAGAATATTCCCCTCCCCACTCCCAACAGCTGGCCAGATCAACAGCCATCCTTCAAAAGCTCCCTTAAATAAAATTATTTTAATGGCCTTGTGGAAGGGCAGCAGGGAGGCAGCCAGGCAAACTTTGATGGGTGTGTGTGTGAAGTATTCCAATGCATCAGGGTTACTAGGCATCCCAGCAGCACAAATTATTACTTCTGAATGGAGATATTTGCAGAGGCTCCATTTGATGGCTCTGGAGCATTGAGAGTTTGGTTTTCCAAATAACGTGGCTCCCCGCAATTGGAGAAAACTCAACCCTGACTTAGGTGTGTGGGGGGCCACTAAGACAAAGCATATCATTAAAAATACAGGTGGTCCTCACTTAGCAACTGCCTTGTTTAGTGACCACTCACAGTTATGACAGCGATGAAAAAGGAACTTTGCGACCAATCCTTGCATTTACGACTTTCGCAGGTCCATAAAGCAAAGGAAAGCTGGAGTAAGATCATAAGCATAGTCGCAGTTTTGCTTAGCGACCGCTCTGCTTAATGACTGAGTCCCAATTGTAGTCGCTAAACGAGGATTACCTGTACATCTCTGGGGAAATGATTGGAACAAGGAAGAACCCCAGGGCTGGATCAAGCCAAGGATCCCTCAAGGCCTGCATTGGCAATGAGCAGAGTGCATTTGGGAAGTTCACAAGTGGGGCAGGTTGCCCTCTTCCCTCCTTGCTTTTCAGCGTTGGTCTTTAAGAGAAGCGGTTATTAAGACAAGGAACCCAATTCTCCTTCAGTCAGTCCAGAATCCATTAAAAATGTCTCCTGCAGATCCTCAGTCTTGAATTCAGCTTCTATGGAGGATCTCAAGTTCTAACGTTGGGAGGGTGGAGGAAACTTTCTCTGGTTCCTTTTTTTTTTTTTTTTTTATAGCCAGGCATCATTTCTCCTCTTACCCACCTTCACTCCAAGCAAGTCTTGTTCCAGCCCCAAATCTTGTGATTTGCCCATTGGAGGGAGGGTTGTGTTTCAAGCTTTCCAGGATCCTCTAGAGGTGCCAAGACCAGAATTGTGTGCGGATTCCAAGGGCTGACAGTCCCTAGATTAATTGAAGGGTATTACAGTATTGGGGCATGGTGGCTCAGCGGGTAAGACGCCAGGCTTGACGATCGGAAGATCGCAAGTTCGGAGGTTCGAATCCCTAGCCCCGCATGTCGGAGTGAGCTCCCGCACTCGCCCCAGCTCTTGCCAACCTAGCAATTTGAAAGCATGCAAATGCAGGTAGATGAATAGGTCATCATTGTCATTGGCGATCACTCGTAGCCGAGTAGGATTGTCTTCCAAAGGTAAAATTTTAACGGTGGATCCGTAAGTGGCTATAAAGGCCAATTCTGGATCCGCACAACCTCCCACAATGAGGGCATAGGTTTCCGGGTGGGAGACGGTCATGATGAGGGTTTGCCTGACGTGCCTTCCTTTTAGCTCTTTTCTCCCTTTCGCCCTGTACTCGTGCTTCTTCAAAGTCCATAGCGCCATTAATAAAGGCTGACCTCCAATTGAAACATTCATGGGTTAGGGCTTCCCAGTTCTCAATGCTGATATTACATTTTTTAAAATTAGCTTTGAGAGTATCTTTGAATCTCTTTTGCTGTCCACCAGTATTCCGTTTTCCATTCTTACGTTGGGAGTAAAGTAGCTGCTTTGGAAGACGATGGTCAGGTATTCGAACACTCGGCAGCCATCTATCTACAAAAAAAAAAAGATGAATAGGTACCACTTCGGTGGGATGGTAACAGCGTTCCACGTGCGTCATGCCGGCCACATGACCACGGAAGCGTCTTCTGACAACGCTGGCTTTTCGGCTAACAAACGGAGGTGAGCACCGCCCCCTAGAGTCAGACACGACTGCACAAACGTGCGGGGGGAACCTTTACCTATTACAGTATTAAGATTGGAATTCTGCAAGCCGTGTTATTCCCTGTGCTGCTCTATGGAAGCGAAAGTTGGACTTCGAAGAAGCAGGAGAGGAAGAGTATCGACGCCTTTGAACATTGGTGTTGGCTTTCACGGCTGGAGTTCGATGGCTGTTGTGGGTCTACCGGGCTGTGTGGCCGTGTTCTGGAAGTTGTGGTTCCTAACGTTTCGCCAGCATCTGTGGCCAGCACCTTCAGAGGGCAGGAGGACAGACAGAAGCGAAATCTCTGTGCCCAGGTGATTGCCTTCGACAATACACAATTAATGGAAGCTTAGCTGTGAAAGGGACGGGTCCAATAAAGCACAGTTGTGAAACCTGAAATGCTGAAATGTGAAATAATACTGCCCTGAAATGCATTGGTCATCTGCTTGTGAGTCGTACAAGCGTGCAAACCTGCACGTGTGCCTTCATGAGACTTTAACTGGAGAAGTAAAAGGTGCAAAACTTAAGGACTTATTTTTCCAGAGGAAGAGTTCTTCCTTTAGAAAAGTAATCACTGCAATTTAAAAAATCAACTCTCGGAAAACGGCTTGAAAAGCGCAAACTGTAAAGTGTTGATGAGTCATGTCCTGATCAAGACAGATTCCAGACTGTGGAAGTGAGTAATGCTTTGAACCAACGTGCATCGGGCTTAGCTTGGTCTTGTTGACCAAAATGGCAGGAACCCTTTCCTGCTAATTTAGCGCTTTAAACCTAATCGGGATTTGCTAGAACTCTGAAGGAAAACTCTGCGCAAGAATGCAGAGATGCAGATGCTAGATACTGAAATGTAACGTTTGCAGCTTATCCTTCATGCTTTTCTCAGTGAAAGCTGCTTTTATATGAAATCAGAGTTCTTTTATTAAGTCCCAACATGCTTGGTCTGGGCACTGAAAGGATAGACGCATTGCATAATACCTTGAACAGTAGAGAAAACGCTAAGCCATAAGAAAAACTATCCAGATTTAACATGCTGCAAGTGTGTAGGTGGTCTTCTGGTCAGCTAGTTACTGATATGGTGTGAATACAGCCCATTTGTCCACCTAAACCAGTGTTTCTCAAACTTGGCAACTTTAAGAGGTGTGGACTTCAACTCCCAGAATTCCCCAGCCAGCATAACCAATTTTCCGGTGCCAGCTGTGGTTGCTAAATGAGGATTACCTGTAAAGTCTGGTTCCTGAGCATCTCCAACAGAGCCAAGCTTTTCTATCTCTTAATTTTCTTCTTCCTAGCTGAATTTACACAACACACTTAAACTGATTGATTATGTGCCATCAAATTGTTGTTGACTCCTAGTGACCACATAGATAGATTTTTAAGTACACCAAAAGACTCAGTAGCCCAAGAAAAAACAGTCATCTACAACGTACAGTGTAAGGACTGTGACAGCCACTGTGTAGGACAGACGGGCAGAAGACTAGCAGAGCACATCCACGAACACCAACTAGCAGTCAGAAGACACGATGGAAACTCCTTAAACTCCTTAATCTCACAACACATGGACAGACTCAACCATCATCGTTTCAACTGGGAAACTGAGCATCCTCTGAGCGCTCTGCATTGGGGGGAGCAAAGAGAAAGAGAGAAATCTAACTTTTTGCTGCCATCTAGTGGTGGTTGAAGGGTTTGCTGCCGGGATGTGATACGTCTCACTGAGGTTAGGGCTAATCCAGTTTAGTATGTTGCATGAATGCAGCCATTATGTCTTTCCTAACCTGGCGGTTTGAATTAAAATAAGGGATAAATAAATAATTTTTACAAGATAAATAAATTGAAAGGTGGTATCAGCTCCCAGCATTTACAAGCCAAAACGTTTGGGGAACTTTGCCTAGTTTTTTCCACGGTGTGCTTAGTCAAAAATTGTAGGAATGAGCAAGGAAAATAATTGATTTCCTCCAGGCCAGTCAGGGAAAACTGACATCTGCTGTGTCAGAGAAGGGAAACATGGCCTTGTTTGCCCGGTACAGTGAATACAGTTGTGCATGGTGCTAACTTAACATTAAACATTATAACTGATCTTGCTTTAGCTACAGTGGTCTGCACAGCGTGGTTTCTGGATTAGCTTGTGGTTTAGATGTCATGGTTAAGCAGGTCTTGGTTTTGGGCAACTTGCAAGGCCGGTTAGTGATGACAAAGCTGAGCCCTGGGGAGTTTGTTAACATCAGGGCCTAAAAGAGACAGACTTTGGCTTTGCTGCCCACTGAAAGCCGCCCGTTGAGTCCTTGGCATTTCCAACGAAGCTCAGCCTCCCATGTTGCCATGGCGGTGTTGACTGGAAACCTTGCAAGTTGCAATCCCAACACCTTTGCTTTTATTTATTTATTTATTTTTCAATTTCTATCACCGCATCATCTCCCCCCGAAGGTGGGGAATGACTCAGCCGATGTCAGCCTTCCCAGGTAGACCAGACAGGAAACACGACCAGATGAGCTAATTCTACTTTATTGTAAAGCTACATTGACAGTCTTGCAAATCTGAAAGTACAATCCCCGCCGTCTCCTTTATAGCCTGAGAAACTAGGGAGGGTCCCTTCTGAGCCTCTTGCCCCGCCCACTATCCAGCTGTGGGCTAAGCTGCCTCTTATCTGACCCTTCCCTAGGCAGCGTCTCCCAAGGTCTTTCCCCCTGTCTTTACAGCTGGTGAGCTGTCCGCTCCTTCACCGTAGCCAGTTCTTAGTCAAGAGGGAACAGTGTACCCCTCCAATTGCACCCCAATTTTCTCTCCAAACTAAAGCTCATCCTTCTGTCACTTCTAAGCCAAACTTGATTCTCCTTGGCCTGTTGGGAAAATGATGATGGTGGTGGTGATCAGCTGAGAATACATAATAAACTTGAGCAAGTCAGTTACAAATTTAGCAACTGCATTTGCTCTCCCTGCTAAACTTGGTTGGCTTTAAACTGGATTAATATTTTTCCTAGCTGGGTGTATTGCATGAACCCCATCCTATAGGTTCCACGTTTTGTGGGAACCCAGGAAACGAATTCATTCCGTAGTCAGGTTAAATGGGAGAACATGGCCGCTGGCAGGAGAGGTTTGGTTTGGCTCAGGATTTTGTGTGAGCCTAGCCAGTGTGGTTGAAAGTTTCCACTTTCTCCTCTTCTCTGCCCCTCGTCGAAAACCTAATGAGGAAAGGGCAGAATAAGAACAAGGAGATATCCCTGGGGGCTTAAACCGCAACACTCAACCATAAACCATGGTTGATAAGCCACAGTGGCAGGGCTCACAGAATACCCTCTGAGAAAACCAAGCTGCATTTTGTCTTTGGACAACGTTCAAACTTGTCTCCTGAACGCAGTGTGGGATGCTCCAGGCCTTGGTGAACATGCTAAGCGTCCCAAAAAAGGTCTAATCTTGGGCTGATTATTTACAGGTAGTCCTCGCTTAACGACCACAATTGAGACTGGCATTTTGGTCACTAAGCAAAGTGGTCATTAAGTGATCCGACCTGATTTTACTACCCTTTTGCAAGGGTCATTAAGTGAATCACCACGGGCATTAAGTGAACCACATGGTCATTAAGCGAATCATGCAGTTCCCCATTGATTTTACTTGCCAGAAGTCGGCCGGGAAGGTTGAAAATTTATTTATTTTTATTTATTTATTTATTGTGGCAAGCCCCAACACTCCTGACCTTCCAAAAACAATTGAAGACCTGGCTCTGCCACCTCGCTTGGGATGGGAAGGGTAATAGCTCTTCTTGGAGGTGGCTTGCGTCGTAGAGTTCTTTTAAATATAACATCACAGCCTCTTGGATTTTATATATTTATATTTAATTTATGTTTAGAGTGATATATTGTTTATTGTATTTTATATGTTTTAATTACTAACTTTGTTGTAAACCGCCCAGAGTCCCCTTTGTGGGGGGAGATGGGCGGTGATAGAAGTTGGACAAATAAATAAATAAAGGTTGAAAATGGCGATCACGTGACCACGGAACGCTGCAACAGTCATAAATGCGAACCAGTTGCCAAGCACCCAAATTGTGATCATGTGACTGCGGGGACGCTGTGATGGTCGTAAGTGTGAGGACCGGTTGTAAGCTGTTTTTTTTTTCAACACCATTGTAAGTCCGAACCATCACTAAACAAATGGTTGTTAAGTGAGGACTACCTGTATTTATTTGGAATCTTGATCAGTTCTGCGCAAAGGGGCGTGCTCTGTCTTGGCAATGGAGGTGATGGTCACAGCCTCTTCTGCACATGAAAAATCCGAGGAGCGTGTTTCATGCCACAAAGGGACGGGACAGAGCTGTTCCGCCCGAATCATTCAGCTGGCTGCAAGACAAACCAAGGCTGCCCCAGGATCTGAAGTCTCCAACTAATGAAAGGCGCATCCTGACATAAGCAGGCAACCAGTCACACTCACATGAATGAAGAAGGGAGGGAGGGTGGGTGGGCATGATGGCAGAACGCCACTTTCATCATTGGATACCCCCTGGGACAACTGCTTTCCGCTTTCCAGAAGACCCAGTAACCAGGGGAAATGCCCACGCAAATTGGCCATCCTGACTCAGGGCAGCTCCGGTGGAACGATTGGAACCGGGGGCTTCCAGGAAAAAGCGGCATCAGCTCTGATGTTGAGAGTCCCCTTCTCGTTCCCAAACACCCAATTAAAAACAACCACGGAAGAAATAGAAAAGGTGGTGCGATAAAAGTGGCCGGCGCCGAACCCCAAACAAGCCCACCGCGTTTTGGCCGGCGTATTTGGCTCACCCAGTCAGTGGGATCCGAGTTTATGGCCCAGGATGTCATGGGCGCCCAGGAAATTAGATCAGTTGAGTTAAACCCGGTTAAATTAACCCCGAGTAAGCCTGTTGGCCACACTGAGCTGCCGATTGACCACAGTAAAACAAATGCAATAAAATAACCTTGGTTTGCGATCGGCAAATTCCACCTCTGAAGTCCTTGGAAGGCAGGTGGCAGTTTTGAAAGGTCTGCGCTCTGCTCCACCCTGGTTCTGTGGCACCAGGCGACTTTTTCCTCCCTCCCTTAGCTAGTTGGTTGCCCCTCCTCCTCCTCCTCCTCCTCCTCCTCCTCCTCCTCCTCCTCCTCCTGTGGGTTGCAAAGCCAGCAGGCCGAGGGAGTCTGGGAGAAGTTTTAAGACAAAAATGCCTTGTGTGCCTTGCTTCCCAGCCCAGCCACTCCTGGCTCCCAGCGAGGGGGAAGGGCGAGAGGAGCATCTGGCAGGCAGCCCCTTGCCAAGTTTTTGATAAAAGTGAAATAATCTGGGAACTCTTAAACTTTAAAAGGAGAGAAAGGTGTGTATGTGTACTGCAGAAATGCAGACAACCATTAGGGCAGAGCTTTCCAAACTGTGTCATGACACGTTAGTGTGTCGGCTGCAGTGTGTAGGTGCCTTGCACGAATGTAACGAGAAACCTCCGAGTCGGACGCTCAGAGCCTCAAGCGCCTCGCTGCTGCTGCCTCCGAGCCCTGCCAGGATTTCCCGCAGGTCCTAGTGCCTGCCTTGTGCCTGGCTGCCTCCAATCCTACCCTGCCAGGATTCCGCACAGGTCCTAGTGCCTGCCTTGTGCCTTGCTGCCTCCAAACCTGCTGTGATTCCCCGCAGGTCCTAGTGCCTGCCTTGTGCCTGGCTGCCTCCAATCCTGCCCTGCCAGGATTTCCTGCAGGTCCTAGTGCCTGCCTTGTGCCTTGCTGCCTCCAAACCTGCCCTGCCAGGATTTCACACAGGTCCTAGTGCCTGCCTTGTGCCCTGATGCCTCCAAACCTGCTGTGATTCCGCGCAGGTCCTAGTGCCGGCCTTGTGCCCTGCTGTAAGAGGGGAGCTCTGTCCAAGCCTTGCCCTGCTGTAAAGGGGAACTCTGTTTCCATGAGATATGTTGTGTCCCCATACATTTCGCTTTTACAATTTATGTAAAAATACATAAAAAGAATACAATTTATGTATTCCCCCCCCAGCGAGGGGGAAGGGCGAGAGGAGCATCTGGCAGGCAGCCCCTTGCCAAGTTTTTGATAAAAGTGAAATAATCTGGGAACTCTTAAACTTTAAAAGGAGAGAAAGGTGTGTATGTGTGTGCGCGCGCACGTACGTGCAGGGAGGGTGAATACAAACAACCTGCCAAACTTTTTTTTTTTAAACGGCTGGATGATTCGGGTACATTTCTTTCAATGCCTTTCCAATATTACTGTAAACCGCCCAGAGTCCCCCTTTTGGGGGGAGATGGGCAGTAATAGAAATATGAATAATAAATAAATAAAATAAATAAATTGTTCCAGTCCTAACTGTCCTTACTCTCAAGTCAGCCCTAACTTCGGCAATTGAGGAAGTCTGCATGCAATTACAGTTTGGAACTTGGTTTTTTTTAAAAAAAGAAAGCACAGCTGTTTAGCAATATAACTTCTGGATTTTGGGATGCAACAGCCTGTCGGAAATAACCTAACGTTGGTTAAAATAGATGGGCACGTGACTTGTAGGAAGAGTCCCGTTTCTCTCCTGCAGATTTGCTTAAAGCGGCCTGCTTTGTAACTTTACTTAAAGAATAGTTGTGTTCAGGCAACCAAGCCAGACTGAGACCTAGAAACTATGTTTGCGCAACAGGATGAGCTTCGTTAACATTAACTTGGGGTTTTAGTTTTCGTTTTTGGGTGGCCTGGTGCATAATGTGAACACAGCGCATTGGGGGGCAATTAATGCTCTGCATATAGTGTGAATGCAGAAAATAGGTTTATTGAGGAACCAGGCTTGTTGTTGTTCAGTCGTTTAGTCGTGTCCGACTCTTCGTGACCTCATGGACCATAGCACGCCAGGCCTTCCTGTCCTCCACTGTCTCCCGCAGTTTACTCAAGTTCATGTTCATCACATCGGTTATGCTATCTAACCGTCTCATCCTCTGCCGTCCCCTTCTCCTTTTGCCTTCAGTCTTTCCCAGCATCAGGGTCTTTTCCAGTGAGTCCTCTCTTCGTATTAGGTGGCCAAAGTAATTGAGGTTCAGCTTCAGCATCTGTCCCTCCAATAAGCAGTCAGGGTTGATTTCCTTTAGGATTGACTGATTTGACCTCCTTGCAGTCCAAGGGACTCTCAAGAGTCTTCTCCAGCACCACAGTTCGAAAGCATCAATGAAGCTCTCTCTAAACTTCACACAAAGCTATGTTTCCTGCAAACATTCTAAATGCAATGTTTGATCAGCTTTTCTGCATGACCCGTGAATAATGTAAATCTCTCCTTCAATGCATTTCAATATTGTATCCAATTCGGGTGGGGTGGGTCTAGAAGATCCCAAACTGCATTAAAAGGCTACAAAGTATTCATTGTTGTTGTTCAGTCGTTTAGTCGTGTCCGACTCTTCGTGACCCCATGGACCATAGCACGCCAGGCCTTCCTGTCTTCCACTGCCTCCCGGAGTTTGCTCAAGTTCATGTTCGTTACATCGAACCAGGCTAAGAACCAATAACACTTTCCAGCAGCAATGTGGGCTGCCATGCAGGTTGGGTTGGATGAGAATTTAAGATATCTGGAAGACACCAGTCTTGGCAGTGTGGAGTAGTGGGTCGAGTGTTAAGCATAGATGTTTTTTTTTAAAAAAACAACAACAACTAGTTTCTTTGTCCTGAATCTTCTTGGTTCAACTGTGGGGCCCATGAACCAAGCTAGAAAAATACTGTTTTTATCTCTGGGAGGTGCTGGAAGGAAAAGGCATTTGGTGAGGTGCAAAAGCTTAAACCCTTTCTCTGTAATGCTGTTTTTGTGCCTACCCCCACAATGGGGGCGGCAGCATCTTTGCTCCAATGAGGGAGCCTGCCTGGGTTGCCTATAACCTTGGCAGAAAGTTTTGAAGGGGAAGATCCTTTTATTCCATTGCAAAGGGCTTCCTCCCAGGATCTTCGCCAAGGTAAGAGTCGGGGCTGAAGTAAGTCTGATGAAATAGTAGGCGCTTTGCTTGGTTTGGAGCCGGCCCATCAGAGTTTCCTAATCTGTCCCCGGAAGCTTCTCCTGCCAGCCTCAATGCTGTAAAAGCCAAATGGCAAAGAGGAGGCATTTCTGTAAAGAGCAGAATCAAAAGACAGAAAATTAACCCAAGGAAGTCCTGATGGCACCTTTGAATTAAGGGTTGCCTTCCTTGCTGCAGCTGCTGTTCTGAAATCCGGCTGGGTGTTTGATCCAGCTTTTTGCATTTTGCCAGATTAAAGGATGGTTGGTTTTTGTGCAACGGCCAAGGTGTGGCTGTAATACCCAGCCCATCCGCCCTGGCTGGAAAATCTTGGCTTGCGTAACACAAAAGCGGTTTTGAGGGCCAACCGCTACATTGCTGACAACGTTTTCTTTCTTTCTTTCTTTCTTTCTTTCTTTCTTTCTTTCTTTCTTTCTTTCTTTCTTTCTTTCTTTCTTTCTTTCTTTCTTTCTTTCTTTCTTTCTTTCCCTTTTGCAACACAACCGTTTTATCCTCCCCCAGAAGCCACGGCGGGGGAATGCACAGGGACACGTCTTGCCAAAAGAGGAGTAATATTGTTTAGCACGATCAACCTCCTGCTACCTTTCTGATAGCCAGGCTCTCCTTGATTGCATGGCTTTCTGGGAATCTGCATGGGCAGACCAAAACAAATAATTATCTGGAAAGAATATGTCGATGAAGGTTCTCAGTCATCCAGGTGGAATTGTCTGTAGCTTGAATCATGTCAACTGGATTTCTATTTTCTCAGTGGAAACGTTTCGCTCCTTATCCAAGAAGCTTCTTCAGTCTGAGCAAAGTTAGTAAGGGAATCCTTAAATATGTTTCTAGGGTGGCTGTGGGACCTTGCACCTGGGGCTAGGTCATGGTTATTTGAGATGTTAATTTCTAAGTCCCTTTATCATCCAAAGGAGGATCGTTAAGATTACCTTGCTGTTGTTGAGATTGTGAAATGGTCTTAATCTTCCTAGGCACAGAAGACAAAGCAGGAAGGAAAATAGGGGAAAGATTGTGCCTGAGGCCCCCACCTCTATTCAAAGAAGGATTTTCCAAGTTGGCATAAATGGATTCCTTGACCCCTCTTTCAAATCATTTGTGTCATCCAGGAGATTGAATAGGGACCTATGTTTCTTGGAGGACAAGGTTGCCAATAGCTCCTAATTGCGAGGCTAGGCAGAGCCTCCAGCATCCGAGGAAGTCTACCGCGGGAATGCAAGCGAGAAGGTGCACTTACGTTTTTGGTTTGTTCTTGGGCTTAATCTAGAGCAGCCTTTCTCAACCTTTTGACCCTGGAGGAACCCTTGAAATATTTTTCAGGCCTTGGAGAACTTGTATGAAAGTAGCCACTGAGTAACTGAACTGAGTGTTGTTAGGCCAGCAATAGAAACGCAGCCACGGGGTGGGTTAACTCTGCTCTAGAACTGACGGCATTCTTTGGAAGGGGGGAAATAGTTTCCTTTTTATCCCGTTTTTTGAAGTGAGGCTTCTCCGCGGCTGCTGCTCTGGCTTGAAATATTCTTCTTTTGTGGGTATTGGCCACGTCTGCCAGCCAGTCAATGGGGAGGGATGAGCTTCCGCCTGCTTAACGGTTGGCATTTGTAATACCTGGATAGTAATCAGCCAGGATTGCAGAAGATTACACTTTTCACCACAGGGGGTGTGATTAGCTCCTGACAGTTTGGCCGCCAGCACTTTCTAATCTCCAAAGTCTACAGTGTGAATAGATGAGAAGGGTGCAGAGTTTAGCGTGAGTTCATCATACCTAACTGAACGATGTTTAATTCAAAGATCAGAACTAATTAAACCATGTTTAATTCAAAGATCAGAAGTAAAATATTTTTCTACTGAGTTTGATTCCTGGCAACTTCAGGAAAATGCCCCAGGGGATTTCTCTTAGCAACAATATAGTTGCCTTTGTTTTCTTCTGGGATGGTTTTCAACTTCCTGACCTCTTTGTGCAGTTGTGGGCGTTCCAGGTGGTCTTCCATCCAACTAGTAATGAGGTTGGACCCTGCTTAGGTTTTCGAGATTAGCCAAGGTTAGATAGGGGTTGCTACCTAGCTGGGTTGAGATAAAGTTACTCCCGGATGTTTTCTTCAATTTCCCAGTCTAGCCGACAGTCCTGGAACACAGGACACTGTGGTTTGTTTTATACTATGCCGAGATTTGCTTAACCATGGTTTGATGAATAAATCACAGCTGTAGCTTGAACTGGGCCTCAGGTTTTTAACAGTTGCATTATACTCGACTGTTTCAAAACGAACAGTATTTTTATCTCATGGGGATGCTGATTTCATGCATTGCAACCATGGTTGGCTTAACTGAGTTTGTTTAAATAAGCAACACCTGTCTAGGTTCACTATGAAGCCATGGTGTGCAAGCTTCAGGGAGGCACGTGATGACTAGCCAGACCCAAGCAAATCACATTATGGCTTAGTGGGCTGTGTGAATCCAGGAGGAACAGTTTTCCTTCAACCAAGTATAGAGTCATGCTGGCTGGGGAATTCCGGGAGTTGAAGTCCACATACACTGGTTGGGGAATTCTGGGAGTTGGAGTCCACATACACTGGTTGGGGAATTCTGGGAGTTGGAGTCCAGATACACTAGTTGGGGAATTCCGTGAGTTGGAGTCCACCCATCTTAAAGTTGCCAAGGTTGAGAAACTTTGCTCTAGGGCAGTGTTTCTCAACCTCAATAACTTTAAGATGTATGGACTTCAACTCCCAGAATTCCCCAGCCAGCCACATATGCTAGCTGGGGAATTCTGGGAGTTGGAGTCCACCCATCTTAAACTTGCCAAGGTTGAGAAACACTGGTTTAAGATTTAGTTTTGTTAGGCAATTGCTTTTAAAAAAAACGGATATTGAAGCAGGGGGAAATCTAACCTATCCTCTGGGACGCCTGGGCGTTTTCTCGTCCAACACAAAGCCAAGGCTGGACTTGCTTAGCTTCCAAGATTAAGAAACGCAACTAAGCTTTGCCCCCTGCTACGATCGAGACATGGCCCCTTGTTCATAAAGCCGTTCCCTGCGCTTGCAAGGGGCCAGGCCAGGCCAGGCCGGGCTGTGGGGAAAGTGTGTGTGCCACTAGCAAGTGCCTGGGAAATCGGTGCCAGTTGTCATTTCGTTTCCCCCCCCCCCCCAGCCCTTGCAAGGTGAAACTTGCACCCTGCTGGTTTGGTTTGCTTTTCGTATCCCAATTTGCAGGAAAGAGTCTGACAAAAGAAGGGGGGTTTGGGATGCAAAGAAATGAAGCCAGAGCAGGGTGGTGCGTCTCCAGTTTCAGCCCAGGAAGCAAATGCCTGCTCTTTTGTTCCTGGAGAGGGGCTGATGGCTCTGGAATAGCTTTGTTTGGAGTCCTGTCTGTTGATCCATGCAATTCAGCCTTCCCCAACCTGGAACCCTCTAAATTCCTGGTATTTCCCAGCCAGCTCTGGGAATTCTGGGAATTGCAGTCTCAGCCCATTTAGAGGGCATCAGGCTGGGGGTTGGGAATACAGGTCCTAGAATTTCCCAGCCAGCACTGCTTCTTCCTAGGAATTCTGGGAGTTGAAGTCCACACATCTTAAAGTTGCTGAGGTTGAGCAATGCTGCTCCAACTATTGCTGAACTACAATGCCAAGCATCTTTCTCCTGTTAAAGTTATTTGGTTAAAGTATTCTATACAGAATTAAACGCATGGCATTTCCTTCACTATGAACCTGGCCTGAAAGTGGAAATTTACAAGTCCCTCTGTTGCAAGCACGTAGCCTTAAACAACAGGTGCCCTTCTAGCCAAAACAAAATTCTTATCTGCCTTTTTCTCAGGGGAAAAGTATCTAGAGGGAAAGCCAATGCGCCACACTGCCATCGTGTGACGGTTTATAGTAAGTACAATTGCTACCAAAATGCTAGGCCAAGGGTCGGAAATGGCGGCTCGTGAGCCAAATGCGGCTCTTTGGCCCCTTGAGTGTGGCTCTTCTGCAGGCAGGCGTGGCGGGCGTGGTGCGGCAGCGAGTGTGGCGGGGCAGGCGCGGCAGCGGGCATGGTGTGCGTTGCTGTGGGCATACCCCTGGCAACCTGGCAGCCGTCTCCTGCCCTGGGGTGGCAATTCTCCCCGCAGAACAGCTGAGGCAGCTTGCGCGCAGCCTCCCTGCCTAAACTGAGGGCATTTTCGGGGTCCCCGGAGCCTGCCCTTTCGAAGGGGCAGCGCTGCAGCTTGGGCAGCAGTGCCCCTTTGAAAGGGCAGGCTCCGGGGACCCCGAAAATGCCCTCGGTTCCGGCAGGGAGGCAGAAACCTCCCCTCTTCACATGCACACGCTGCCCTGGGGTGGCAATTCTCCCCGCAGAACAGCTGAGGCAGCTTGCACGCAGCCTCCCTGCCTAAACTGAGGGCATTTTCGGGGTCCCCGGAGCCTGCCCTTTCGAAGGGGCAGCACTGCAGCTCAGGCAGCAGTGCCCCTTCGAAAGGGCAGGCTCCGGGGACCCCGAAAATGCCCTCGGTTCCGGCAGGGAGGCAGAAACCTCCCCTCTTCACATGCACACGCTGCCCTGGGGTGGAAATTCTCCCCGCAGAACAGCTGAGGCAGCTTGGCGCAGCCTCCCTGCCTAAACTGAGGGCATTTTCGGGGTCCCCGGAGCCTGCCCTTTCGAAGGGGCAGCCGTTGCCGCCGCAGCGACAACCTGGAAGCGCCGCCCCCAAAGCAGTCGAGCCTCTCTTTCCCTTCTTCTTCCAAACCTCCCCCGCCCCCTTCCACGCGATTGGCTCCCGCCCGCAAAACCCGCCCCCTTCCACGCGATTGGCTCCCGCCCGCAAACCCCGCCCCCGCGCCCGCAAACCCCGCCCCCTGGCTCTCGAGCACTTCAAAATGTGCACGAGCATGTCAAAATGGCTCCCGGCAAAAAAAGTTTGCCGACCTAGCCTAGCAGCTAGGTTGAAAGAGGTGCCCATATGAACCAATCAGAATTCTGAACCATGGGTATATTTCAGCTATGAACCATGGGTATTCATTCTCACTTATGTTCTTCCTATGCTTTCTTTATGTAGACTGCTATCTACATGTACTGGTATCTGAACTGTAACTATGCCTGGTCTTTGCACAGACCATGATGTTTTTCTTTCCTCACTTCTGGTGATGGAACTCTGCTTATGCTTTGGTTTTTCCTTTTTGCAATAATGCACTATACATCCATTATTGCCTTATGCTATCAGTAAAGATATTGTTAGCCTTACAACACGTTGTTTGGATTACTTCAAGCCTGAAAAACCCCAAAGGTCACCATCATCTAATATCTACATGTGCCATGCAAGGGGTGGGGGGAGTGAGCTTTCTCCCACCCCCAGGACAGACCATTGGGTTCTCTGATTATATTCTAGCCTTATTGCTTTTTCCACATATTATGGTGTCTGGCAGGCACGCAGGCAGGCAGGCAACACCCCACACCCCTTTCATCCTAATTTTCAGATAACCAGGCTAGCACAATCACTTTGAGGACGTGGCTGGAGGAGATCGAGAATGACCGAACTTGCTAAGTCACTTGGAGCCAGACGCTCTTCACCGCATCTTACCCTGCAGGGCTGTGGTGGAGGTGGTGATGTTGCCTTGAGCCTCCAGAGAAAAGGCTGAATGCAAATGGAATAAACCAGGGGTGGGCAATGTCAGGCCCACAGGGCTCCCGCCCGCAAACCCCGCCCCTTCCATGCGATTGGCTCCCACCCACAAACCCCGCCCACCAGTGCTTGTGATTGGCTCTTGCCCACAAACTCCGGCCCCCAGTCTGCAGAAATCCCAGAAAACCCGCCCCTCCGGTCCCCGGAGTTGAGATGAAAAGCCTCCCATGGGCTGCCGAAAAGGAAGAATAGGAATCTCGAACCCTGTTCTGGCCCTGGAGAGGTTGAGCAAGACAGGGGAGAATGCCTTAGCTCCTCCCTCCCTCTGTAAATCTCCTTTATTCAGCTGCAGGTCCTGAGCTGTGTATGACTCTGCCAGCAGGAAACCTCGCCAAGGGGTAATGCCGTCCTTGCTGCTCTTGAGTGGGGTGGGTAAACTGGGCAGGGGAAAAAACAGGATCTCAGATTGGTCATTGCTGAACTGCAATCATTAGGGGCCTCCCCAGTTGTTTTAATGTTGTTGTTCAGTCGTTTAGTCGTGTCCGACTCTTCGTGACCTCATGGACCATACCACGCCAGGCCTTCCTGTCCTCCACTGTCTCCCGGAGTTTATTCAAATTCATGTTCGTTACATCGGTGATGCTATCTAACCATCTCATCCTCTGCCGTCCCCTTCTCCTTTTGCCTTCAGTCTTTCCCAGAATCAGGGTCTTTTCCAGTGAGTCCTCTCTTCGCATTAGGTGGCCAAAGTATTTGAGCTTCAGCTTCAGTATCTGTCCTTCCAATGAGCAGTCAGGGTTGATTTCCTTTAGGATTGACTGGTTTGACCTCCTTGCAGTCCAAGGGACTCTCAAGAGTCTTCTCCAGCACCACAGTTCGAAAGCATCAATTCTTCGGCGCTCAGCCTTCCTTATGGTCCAACTCTCACAGCCATACATTACTACTGGGAAAACCATAGCTTTAACTATACGGACCTTTGTCAGCAAGGTGATGTCTCTGCTTTTTAATATGCTGTCTAGGTCAAGTGCTTTTCTTTCCATTTGGTTCCCATCTCTAAATGCAACAGTGTAGGAAGGACCCTTCGATAAGCCAGGGATGATTACTGTGGGTTGGGACACACATACACACACCCCACAGGAGGTCATAAACAATTGGGGGGGGGGGGGCGGGAATGTCAAAAGTTTTAAAAGGATCTGATCAGGCAAAGTGGGAACAGGTTTGAGCAGCCATCCCATTTCCCGCCCTGCAGGGTGTTTTTGTGGTATCGTGGAGTTTTCTGTGTTTCAGAAATTAACTTTTTATTACTGAAATTTAGTGGCTTCTTTATTTCTTGCCCAACCCTAACTCCAGTGATTAGTTTTATTCCGGGGTAGGTCGGTAGGGGGTAGACAAATTCATTTATCATTTTTGGGAGTTGCAGTTCTGCTAAGTTTCAGCGCCATGGTGCTAAGATGTAAGATGGCTTGGTTGATTGGGGTTTCGTGCAATAGGTGAAACCAGCCACTGTGGTTTATAAACCGTGTTTTCTAATTTAGCATATGTGCACCTAGCTGGTTGTGGGTTTATTCAGTTAAATGATCATGGCTTGGTATAAGGTGTTCACCCAACTGTAAGCCTCTGGTAGCCCCAACACTAATTTCTAAAAAGATGTTTAAATATGGGAGACACATACAGGTAGTCCTCGCTTAACTACCACAATTGAGACCGGAATTTCGGTTGCTAAGCGAAGCAGTCATTAAGCGAATCCGACCTGATTTTACGACCTTTTTGCGGCGGTTGTTAAGCGAACCACATGGTCATTAAGTGAATCACACGGTTCCCCATTGATTTTGCTTGCCAGAAGCCGGCCAGGAAGGTCAAAAATGGCGATCACGTGACCACGGGATGCTGCGATGGTCATAAATGCGAACTGGTTGCCAAGCACCCAAATCGTGACCGCGGGGACGCTGCAACGGTTGTAAGTGTGAGCACTGGTTGTAAGTTGGTTTTTTCAGAACTGTTGTAAGTCTGGACTGTCACTAAACAAATGGTCATTAAGTGAGGACTGCCTGTATATATGTTTTATCCCTCTTGCTCCCTGACTACACAATATAAGTACTTGTATGTGTATGCCTTATACTTCTCATTGCTAATAGCTATCACCTCCCTATGATCAGGTGTGAGCAAAAGTGAAAGTTGACAAGTGAGTTGGAAAAACTGCTTTACATTCCTTTCTTTGATGCACAAGCCAGGATTTTCAGCCTGGATCTTCCAGATGGGATGGGCATCAGGTCCCTCAAGTCTCAGCCAGCATGCCTGCAAAAATATGGGAATTGTAGTCAGACTCCCAAAAAGGGGGAGGCTGGCTGAACATTTTTCCTTTTAAAAAGGTTCCACTGGAAAACATCAAAGGCTTTAATTGCCCGCCTAACTAGCTGTGAATTCTGTCTTGAATGCAGGTAGAGCAATCAGTGCTGAAAACTCTCTGGGGTCTGGGATAAAAGCTTGGCAAACATTTTGGTGAATGGGGAGGGTTTAAAGGGTTTTTCTTCCCAGCAAAGAAATACTATAAAAGCAACATCATCTTGCACTGCTTCTTTCACCCTTGAGCTGGCAAGTCTCTTTCCTGTTTAAAAATAGAAGCTGTTAATCATCTTTCTCTCCTTCGGAGGCTACTGTATATAATTTATTCCTATTGTCACCTCCCTTCTTTTCAATTGGTGTTCTGCTCTCTTTTTCTTCCTTGAAAGGACCATTCCTATAAATTCACCCCAGGCTTCAGTCATTTCAGTTTTGAAACAGGCCAGCCAACTTTAAAGTGATGGGCCTCACTGGTGGAGCTAAAAACTACATTTGCTTCCCAAACGACTCGTGATATATGGCGTGGTGGAGCAGCCTTCAGCTTGCTCAGTTTACTTTTGAAATGGATGTTTTCATAGTTTTCCCCCAGGCAGAATTTTTTTAAAGTTTAGGAAGTAAGTCCAAGAGGGTTGATACTTTGAGGAGGGGGAAATCATGCAGTTGGGGGGAAATGTTTCCCTATTTCCACCTATGTGCCTTTCTGAGCATAAGCAGAGTGCCTTGCAGATCCCAAGTCACCAAAAAAAAAATCTGGCTATTTTCAGCTCCTTCATTTAGATCTGGTGGAGGGATGTGTGCGCACGCATGGACTTCTAAAGCAATTTTCTATTCAGGAAGACATCTGCAAAATCAAGGGGCAGACCTGTTAAACAATTCAGGGTTTGGAGCCAAATGGAAGCTGGGTGGAGTTCCCAAACTTCTAGAGTTGAAGTGGCCAGCAAATATTTCCATTGAGATAAAGTATTATATGACATCACCAGGTGGTCTTGGATTCTCCGCCAGTTCAGGCTTTCTCTCAGTGTGGCCACTTGGTGCCCAGCTGTGTTGGAGTAACTCCCTTTGTTCCTAGCCAGCATGTTGTCTAGCACATCTGGAAGGCATCCAGCTGTTTGGAGGCTGTGGAGTCTCAAATTGTGCCTGGTTAATGAGCACTTTGGGGTGCAGGTGGGGCTAAACCTCCTTTCCCAGTGTTGTTAACTCTGTACTGCCAAATTTAGAGGAGATTAGACAACCCGTGCCCCGTTGGGTCATCGTTTCAGAGATGTTTCCTTACCACAGAGCTTTCCAAACTTTTCATGTTAGTGACACACTTTTTAGACATGCATCATTTCGCGACACTCTTACAGCAGGGCACAAGGCAGGCACTAGGACCTGTGTAGAATCACAGCAGGTTTGGAGGCAGCAGCAGCCGCAACACACCCAGACACTGCAGCCGACACTAACGCAGTGCTTTCTAAAGTGCTGCCGTTGGTGACACATGAACTCTGGCAGCGGCGGCACCGCACGCGGGGGCAGGGGCGTGCACTGCGGGGGGGCGCGCGGGGGCAGGGGCGTGCACTGCGGGGGGCGCGCGGGGGCGGGGGCGTGCACGGAGGGGGTGGCAGCAGCGGCCTCTGCTAAAACACGGAAGCACGCCGCCGCCACTGTGCACACCCCCGCTGCCACTTCCGGGTTGTGTGGCGACACACCAGACTCTGTGTTGCGACACACTAAAGTGTCGCGACACACAGTTTGGAAAGCTCTGCCTTACCAGATTCCTCAATGCCTTCAACAAGGGTAGAGCTTCTAATGTACTGGAAACGTTCTTAAAAATTTGGGGAGATATTCAGAGATGTCTCTGCCTTGAAAATAGCCCACGTCATTCAGGTTGAACTTTATAGCCCAGTCAAACATCAGGAGCTGGCCACAGGGAATGTTTTAGGACATTTTGTTTTATGTCATAAAATGTTTTATCATTTCTGTGTCTCAAAATGTTTCATAACATCTGCCAGATTTCAATTCCACGGGAGTCATGGGTCCAGGATTTTGGATGCATTCTGTTAGTTAGCTCATTTGAGGTACCTTGGTTCAAAAATTGTTGGCCTACAACGTACCGTTTCGCCCAGTTAAAGGTTACAAACAAACAGACACGAGAGTTTTAGTAGTACATGGATGGATATATAGATGGAGGAAGAGGAGGACAGGAGCAATAATGTGTCCTCTGCATTCTGGCCCACAGAGTGGGTGGGTCAAATCACAGTCCCAAAGGGAATCTGGGTGCGATTCTGATTCACTGAATGCATCCAGATTTCCTTTTCCACTGTCATTTAATCCTTCCACTACTATTTTCTACAAGGGGAAGCAAACGGAAACTTATAGCAGTTACATTTGTCTGGACAAAGGTTAGGAATCAAGAGCCAAGGGTTGACACAGCCCTCTTGTTGCCATCCAGGGAAGTCTGGATCGGCTTTGTTCAGGAACGTCCATGGGGATCCCAGATTCCGAATAGAATTTTAGGGAGTGTCTTCACTACATGTCTCATGTCTCCTCTTTCCATTCTTGTTTTTGTTCTGCAGATTTCAAGGATGCCTTTCCTGGTTTGGTTCCACTTGCTGCTAGTGTTCCCATGCTTTGGCACTTCAAGGACTTGCTTTCCGAGATGCCACTGTGAAGTGGAGAGTTTTGGTCTCTTTGACAGCTTCAGCCTAACCAAAGTTGACTGTAGTGGGATCGGACCCCATATAGTGCCTGTTCCCATTCCACTGGACACGACCTACTTGGATTTATCCTCCAACCATCTGGAATCCATCAACCAGTCCATGTTAACTGGGCCTGGTTACACCACTCTTGTAGGCCTTGACCTGAGCTACAATGAAATCTCCAAGATGATTCCCACAACCTTCTCAAGACTCCGATATCTCGAGTCTTTGGACCTGAGTCATAATTCTTTGGTAGCCATCCCTGATGACTGTTTCTCTCAGTCGCCTCTGGGAGACGTCGATGTCAGCAACAACTTCCTTCTGGAAATAACTTTGAATGTGTTTGCATCCAAAGGTCAAGGAAAACCGATCAACGTTGACCTTTCAAACAACTTAATAAGCCAGGTGTCGAGATACCAGGACAAAACCATTCCTAATATTCAAAGCTTAAATCTCTCCGGGAACAGATTAAGGAGTATCCCAGACCTTCAAGGAATTCCCCTTCGGTACTTAAACCTGGACGGAAACCCGGTCTCCTCGATTGAGAAAGGAGCCTTCTTGGGACTGAAAGGCTTAACGCATTTGTCGCTCAGCGGGATTCACCATCTCTTGGACATTTTGCCTTTTGGTTTCAAAGACCTATCTGCTCTCCAAGTGCTTGACTTATCCAATAACCCCAACGTTAAATCCTTGAACCCCAAGGTTTTTTACAGCCTGAATTCATTGCAAGAGCTCAACCTGTCGGGCACAGGGGTGGTGACCACTTTGTCCAAACCTATGTTGAAATACTTGCCTTCCATCAAAAGTGTGGCCTTGGGCAAGAACATCAAGTGTCTCAAGACAATTCGGGAAGGGCAGTACCACAGAGCAGCTGGGCTGAGCCAGAAAGAGACCCTGAGTTGCCACAGCGGCCACGGATCTGTAGCACCGTACATTTTGTGACACGGGACTCAGGAGAACCTGCAGATGATGAGACTTTTTTTTTAAGCCACAAATGTGCCTTCTGTAAAAATGGTTAATTTATATCTTTTTGTATATTTCAATTCTGGGTTACAATGATTGATCGGAGAGAGTGGTTGTGAGCGTGGTTCATTTGGTTTCTCAACCCTCAATCTTTCCACTTTAGACCTGAGATTGTAGCTGTGGATCTGGGGTGTCCTGCAGGAGTGTGGATTCACTTCCAAATCCTCCTGCCAACATGGTAAAGGGCAAGGCATTGTGGATTTGTGGAGCAAAACGTCTGGGGAGGTCCCCTTTGTTCACCCTTGCCTGCAAGAATGGATCCTCTCTTTTTCTATCAAACACCATGTGGTCTTGGTGGTACTTTGTTTGGGTGCATGATGGTGGGGCTGAATCAAGGAGAGGGTGGGAGTTTCGATTCTCCCTTATTCTTTATCCTTCTGACACGCTCACCTCTCCTTCCCTCTCAAGCAGAAGGGGCTGATAGATATGACCACAAGGGTCACCTCTCCTTCTGCAGAAGATTTTTGAAGTGAGGCTGAAAGCTACATAATTGTGGAAATACAAACCCCACAGTATAAGCTCCCCACGGCTGGTAGGGGAGACAGCATCCTTGACAGTAACTCCAGTGGTGGAATAGTCATAGACTCGTAGTGTTAGATTGGACCCTGGAGGTCGTCTAGTGTAACCCCTCATGCAGCGCAGGAATCCTCATACCATTCTGTCCAGAACATCTCGTGGGACGAATAGGTTTGCACAATGTTCTTAATTTTGTTTCTGAATTGCAGTTTTTTGTTGTTTATTCGTTCAGTCGCTTCTGACTCTTTGTGACTTCATGGACCAGCCCACACCAGAGTTTCCTGTCGGCCGTTGCCATCCCCAGCTCCCCCACGGTCGAGCTCGTCACCTCCAGAATATCATCCATCCATCTTGCCCTTGGTCGGCCCCTCTTCCCTTTGCCTTCCACTTTCCCTAGCATCAGCATCTTCTCCAGGGTATCCTGTCTTCTCATTATGTGGCCAAAGTACTTCAGTTTTGCCTTTAATATCATTCCCTCAAGTGAGCAGTCTGGCTTTATTTCCTGGAGTATGGACTGGTTTGATCTTCTTGCAGTCCAAGGAACTCTCAGAATTTTCCTCCAGCACTACAGAATTGCAGGTAGTCCCTGGTTAACAACTGTAATTGGGACTGGAATTTCCATTGCTAAGTGATGCGGTTGTAAAGCGTGACGTCACGTGACCGCATCCCTTGGTGATGGCAATCCCAGCAGTCCCCGTTGCCGCCGTTAAGCAAGGATCATGGGTCCTTAAGCAAGGACCTCCTTGCAACTTCCTGCCGGCTTCCAACAAGCAAAGTCAGTGGGGAAGCCGGCAGGAAGTCGCGAGTCCCGGGCAGCTCACAAGCAGGTGGGCGGGCAGATACTGTGAGTGGCTGCTGCGAGCACAGCCGGGCACAGGGTGGGTGCTCTGGAGGGTGAGAGGGCGCGCAGGCACAGCTGCTGCCAGGGACGGGAGGGCATGCAGGTGACTGCTGCAGCGCTGCGCAAATGTGGCCAGGCAGCCAAGTGCACACTATGGGGTATGAGATCCCTGGGATCCGTAGTATGAGTTCCTCAGGAGAAAAAGTGGCGGGAGTGAGAGCAAGTTACGGGAGCGACTTTGCTTGTGGGAAGCCAGCAGGGAAGGTCGCAAATGGCGATCACGTGACAGTTGATGCTGCAACCGTTGTAAGTGCGAGCTGGCTGCTAAGTGCCCAGATTGCAATCACGTGACTGCAGGGGTGCTGGGACAGCCGGAACTCCGAGGACTAGTCATAGGTACCACTCATTCAGCACCGTCGCAACTTTGAGCAGTCGCTGAATGAGCGGTCATTAACTGAGGACTACCTGTGATTTGCATTTGAGGTTCATCCGTTACATTAAATCACAAACTAACCAAATAGGCTGGGTTCACATGACAGGACACGCCCCTTCCCCTCCACCCTAATCAAGGGTAAAACGACTTGAGTGGAGTGGAGCCTGTTGTATGAATCCAGTTGGAGTTATTTTTAACATCTGATTAATCACGGATACTGTAAACCCTTGGTTCACTTGCTCAATTTGGCTGGGCTTCCTGTTCACACAGAGTAAAGCTACTCTCCCAGTTAGCTCACCTGGAAACGTCCTGGTCAAAGGAGGAGGGTCTGCCTTGGCAGAATGCCCAGTCGAATGCTGAAATCTATTAATGTGTTTTTTTATTTATCAGTCTATTTTTGGCCTATTTAGGGTGGCAGAAGACCCAATCAGGGTCAGGAGCATTGCAGATGGAGGCAGGGAAGGTTTAAAGCAGTGTTTCTCAACCTTGGCAACTTTAAGATGTGTGGACTTCAACTCCCAGAATTCCCTAGCCAGTATGGGTGGACTAACTCCCAGAATTCAACTCTGGGAGTTGAAGTCCAGGCATCTTAAAGTCACTGAGGTTGAGAAACACTGCTCTAACACATTCAACTCCATTTGAGCTGGTGATTCCATGTCCTTTTCTTGGGAACAAGGGGAAGTGGTTTGTCACTGCCTTCTGGTGGGATTGTCCTTGTTTCTCTGTACATTTTTCCAGTCTAGCCTACAGCTCTGTGATCTCCTGGTGGTCTCCCATCCAAGTACCAACCAGGCCTGTGCCTGCGTAGATCGTTGAACTCAGGCAGGATTGACTAAGTACTGTGTGTAAACTAGGCTTGTGTTGCTCAACCAAATGGCTTGTTTTACACAAAGGGCTAAAGTAAGGGCAGAGTTCCCACAACTCACTGAATGTGTAAATTAACTTGTAAATGTAAACAGCCTCCTTTGAGTTGAACTTGATTCCTGGACATATCCATGTAAGGGTTCTTATAAAGGATATGGAAGCAGTTCCAGTGTTTTCTTCTAGGTTTTTTTTTTTGCCTTCCTGGTGGTCTCCCATCCACGAGTACCAACTGATCCTCTCAGCTTCTGAACCCAGACTGATGAGCCAGGTGCTGTCACCTGATACTAATACAAACACTGGATTTCAGGACAAGATTACATGTTAGTGTTATCTTTATTTCCTTGGATGCCTCTGATTTTTTAGGTTTTTCATCCCCCAAGTCTATTCTAACCCCGTTCCTGCCAGTTGAGCACGCAAAGTTTTTCACACACACACACACATTTTTTGCAACATGAAACTTGGAACCTTTCCGATTATTGTATTACACCACTCTGGGAAGTCGCGCCTGCCTTTCAAGAAGATCCTTAACCTTTCTGTTTTAGTTGCGTCATTGGGTAAAACCGACTTAAATTGAAGGCAAACATTACGCACGTCTCCCTATGCTTTTCCCAAGGCCTTTACAAAGCCCTGTTCATTTTCAACCCAACTGACGTTTCGGCTGAAACATTTTCTGCCTTGGCTGTCAATTGCTGCCTTGATGACTAGATGCATGGAAGGCAGGCTTCAACTGCGGCTGTCCAGATCCAGCTGGACAAGATGGGAAAGTTCTCTGCAATTTTGAATGTCAAAAATTGCCAGCCATGTAAGGAGGAAAAAAACCCCAGATCAGAAAATGTGATAAGCAAAAAAGACTCCAAATTGGGAACTTAGCATGAATCCAGCCCATTTTTATAGTCTGCATGAAGAAGGGAGTGTTCCGATTTCTTGGGGTTTGAAGCAATTTTTTTTAAAAAATTGGAAAAATCAAGTCCATATGGGTTTCTCTTCCATATATTCAGAACTTTAGTATGTAACTTTTGAGATTTTTTAAAAAAATATACATCTCAATGTGTTTATTTTCCCTGATAACCTTGTTTTTTCTGCAAATTTCTCCAGGACTGGCTTATGGTATTCTAACATACAATAACTACTTCTAAGAAAATAGTTTAAAATCACAGCCACCTCAATACATTAAAAAAAAATCAGAAATTCATCAATAACAAGTAGGATGTGCATATAAATATTGACCAGGAAAAGGTGATAACAGGAGCCTCTTCAACATTGCCACCCAGGTTCTACCTCCCAGGGGGATGGTTCTCGGAAGAAAATGAGGTGGGGAGGTGGGCTGTAAATGTGGTAAATGAATAAATCAATTCTGTAATGCCATCCCTATAGAAAACCAGGGGGGACATCGAAAATAGTGATCATGTGACCACGGGACGCTGCGACGGTCATAAATGCAAACCGGTTGCCAAGTGCCCAAATTGTGATCATGTAACAGCGGGCAATGCTGTGACAGTTGTAAGTGTGAGGACCGGTCATAAATCGGTTTTTTCAGCACCGTTGTAAGTTTGAACCATCACTAAACGAATGGTTAAGCAAGGACTACCTGTAAGGCTTCCTTTTACCTTCTGCAATGTCTTGTCAATTTCCCTCTCTAGTCCCACCCCTGGTCTTCCCAGGTGGTCCCCATCCAAATCCTAACCAGAGCTGAGCCTACATAATTTTTGACACCAGTCCAGGTTCTCTAGGTGCTATGGAGCTGCCACATCTAGACCTGCCAGAGCAGTGTTTCTCAACCTCAGCAACGTTAAGCGGTGTGGACCTCAACTCCCAGAATTCCCCAGCCAGCCCTGCTGTGGACCCCCCACCTCTTCCCCAGGATGGCAACATGGTCCCTCAGCCCCCAGCCAACTGCTGCCATCCATTTAAGGACACTCTGAGGTCACCCTGATAGTTCAGGGCCACCAATGCTGGGCACGTTGTCAGCTCTGGCTTCGACCAGAGTGAACTCCTTAAACCTTCTACCAGGAAATTGCCTTTTCTAGATCTAGATTCTTACCTAACCGTAGATCACCGCCCCGGCCCCAACCGAGAGCAACAGAGCAATGGGCATTTCATCAATTTGGTGAGTCTCATCTTATAAGGCACCAAAACTTACCACGCGCCTTTAGAGAAAGCCAAATACACGAAGGAGACTTTGTAAAAAGGAACAGCAGCAAGATTTATTTGGCCAAGCAAAAGTTGCCGGGTGGGAGCCAGACAGTTGTCACGTGCAAGTGACCTCTGAATGAAACCACCACCCAGAGCATAAGGGTGCACAAACTTTTATACGGGGAATACAGGCAGGAAGTGAGGATGAGGAAGGTATGCCCACATGTGGGCGAGGTGTCTGATGACCATTCCCTGGGATTGGCTGGTTCTTAGGGGACAGGGTCCCTCCCAGAACTGAAGGATTCTGGGAGTCACCAGGTCAAGGGGTGACGTGGGTCATCAACATACTTACAAAGGATGGAATTGGGAACATTCACACTAATGGTTGGGACATTCACAC
The DNA here is from genome assembly GCA_023362775.1 of Charina bottae. Taxonomy (NCBI): domain Eukaryota; kingdom Metazoa; phylum Chordata; class Lepidosauria; order Squamata; family Charinaidae; genus Charina; species Charina bottae. The sequence continues at coordinate 4,118,861 of JALMGJ010000048.1, read as the reverse complement.
CAAAGAAATACTTGCATCTTACAAGGACAACAGTAACATTCACAGAGACATTGGGTTACACAAGCAGGTTGAATCACAAAGGGTCAGAACCATAGAATCACAGTTTAACATATTTACATCTCAGGAGAGGGGAAGCAAGGCATTCCTTACATGAAGGTTAGGTAAACATATTGGGTTTGTCTCAGGAAGAGGATGCTTGACCAGATAGATGGTCCCAGACTGTTATGCATTCCTGAGAGAGGTAGACTTGGTTTCAGAGCTTTATTTAACATTCCTTATGCAGTTTTCTTTGGGGCTTGCTGAGGCCCATCTCAAGGGTCATCCTTGGGTGACAATTCTTTGGTTCAGGCACAATCTTTGGTTTGGTAATGTTGCATCATGGGGAAATGTTACAGCATGGTGTTTTCCAGGCCAAGGTTTTTGAGCCTGGTTTCCCCATATCCCTACAATCCTCCCTTTTCTTTTCTTATGGCGAAATGCCTTTCGCCTGGAGACTGGGTGGAGAGTCAACAGTTTTGCTGGTTTACCTTCAGTGTGGGAAACCACAGTCAACCCTTTGAGAGAGGACAATACGATTCTACGAACCAGAGGAACAATGCAGGGCAGGATAGCAAGTCCAGTAAGGCCACAGACAAAGATAAATACAAGTTGTTTGATCCATGCTGCCCTGAAGTAAGTGGTACAGGAGGTGTTTCCCCCTTGGGAAGGATAGAGATTTGAGGTAGGAGATGGACAAGAGAGCAAGTGCCTGTCCAGTTAGCACGTAAACAGAGGTAAGTATTGGTTCCACAAAGGAAAAACATACCCTGTTCTAGGCAGATACTTAAGTCAACAGAAAAGATAGGCTTCTCCCTTTTCCATGGGTTCCATACCCCAACTGACCCTGCTAGAAACATTCCCGTAAGTGGCTGCAGGGGGGTGGCATTGAGATGGGGTGGACCTTTGACTAAGGGAATAGAAGGGAAGACAAAATAATCAGAGGTGTTTCCCTTTGCGTAGGGCAAGGGAGCACAAGGGATTGGTTGTCTTTCAGGCCCAGCCATGCTGGCATGGAGCCTTTTGTGTCAGTAGGTAGCCCAAGCCAAGGAGGAAGCAGAGGTCCCTGTGGAGAGGCAGCTAACAGAAGCTTCGCTGCCAGATTACATGAGGGTCCCTCCTTCTCTTCCCCAGAGATAGAAACTGTGGGCCGGGCAGAAAAAGTTACTTTGCCCCTGTATCTTCCAGCAGCAGCTGAAAACAATGGAGGCCTTACGTGAACTTATCAGAGGCGGTGATAAATCACCTCCTTTAGGCATTGGTGTCCCTGAAGCCTTCCCAGCCAAACTCCCCCCTTGGGTTGCACTCTAGTAACACACACAGAGGCGATGCCAATCAATGGGACTAGTGAGGCCACTGGGCTAAAGATGGGAACTGATGGGTTCAGTCCCAAGGTCTTAAGCTGTGACTCAAAGTCTGCATATAGTTGGCTGTCAGGATGTTCTTCTTCCTTAAAAGCAGGAGGAGTTTTGTGGTTTAGCACAATTCTAGAACTGGCCCAAACACGGGGCTGGCTGGAATGGCTTCAGTAATTTGTAAGCAGAGGTAAGGGTCTGCTCAATGTAATCAGGGCTAGTGGGCTTGCGTGCGAGGGCACGGTGGGCAAGGGGGTGTGCTAGAATTGTATAGACCCCTAGGAGCCCCAGAAGAAAAGGTTTTAAAGTTTTTAAAGGAGCACATGTTCATTTTCCCCACCAGGTACTCCCCCTCTTCCCCCCCTTTTTATTTTTACTAATCGGAAAAGAGGCAGAGAGGAGAGGCAGGGAGAAGTAATCAGGAAAAATACTTGGCAGCTTTTGTCCAGTAGCAGCTGTTATCTGTGGCTGCCTGGTCCGGCGTCTGTGGTATTCAGCCTGAAAGAGAGCTTAGCAAAAAAAAAAACTTTGCAACCTACATTAAAACAACATTGGCAACCACAGTGAAATGATGATCTTAGATGTCCTCCTGGGTATAGTCTTCACCTGTGTTCCCGTCTGCCTCCGGAGAGACGGGAAGCAGAGGGGTTGTGTAGTCCTGAAGATCTTCGTCTGTGTCTCCACCCACTTCCGGTGGGGCAGAGAGCAGAGAGCCTTGTTTTTTTTGGAATTTTCCTCTGTGCCACTGTTCTCTCCCGGTGGAACAGTGGGCAGAGAGATGGCGATGAGGGAGTCAAGGTCAGCAGGGGATTGTATGTGGGAGAGTTTAATTTTGAGTGTGGTAAGGGCTTTGCTTTGCCAGGCAGCTGGAGGCTGGATTACATTCTTGATTCTGGAAGCGTGGACCCAGGCTTGTATACCTTCGCCCTTTACAGCAGTGGGGGTGTTGAACAGGACCTGGAGCTGATCTCAGCAATGGGTGGCTGGTCCGGAGCTGGAGGCAAAGCACTGCTGACCTGTTTGGAAATAGAAGGCAAAATACGCGCCAGAGACTGCAAGTACGCAGAAACATCAAGCTCCCTCTCATTGGTAGAAGTGACTTTCCCCCTGGCATGGTGCGAAGACGGGTGAGCGCCAGAGGGAGAACTGGCGGCCAGGGAAGACGTGTGTCCTGGCACAATTTGGCTAGAATGATCTGTTAGGGTCCTGTAGTTATTTGGCAGACCTCACTGGAATGGGGCACCGTTTGGTCTACCTGCCAAGGTTGGCGTTCCTGCAGAAAGGTTGGTAAGAACCAAACCTCTTTTGCATTAAAAAAATTTCCAAAAATGGGAAAAACAAAACCATCAGATAGACTATGCCAATTCATGGAGGCTCCATTATTGCCAAAATCTTCAGAAATAAAAATTCTTCTTTCTTTTTGTTACTCACACACCACACAGTTCAATGAACTGAAAACACACACACACACAGTCAGAAGTTAAGACTCAGATAAGAATCGAATGAAGGGGTTTAAAGTTTAGCTGGTTTATTATAACCCCTTGTGTATCAGAAAATCCTTGCCTTTTTCCCTGTCTCCTCGCCCATCTTCCGGAAAATTCCCATTTCTATCTACATGCTTACTCAAGGCATTTTATCCCTTAAGGCATTTCCATATTCTAGAGAGGCAATGCAGGCCTGTGGGCATTTTCTGTTATTCTAGTTTTGTTTGTATCAGGGAGGCTTGTACAAAACAGAGGCTTTTATTGAAACAGACATGGGGAGGGGAAAAGACAGACACACAACTTCACACCTTTGCTTTACCTTTGCTTTACAACCTAAACACATTCTTTCAGACCTCTGGGGCATTTTTGGCTAACAAGGGCCAGTTTCAATATCACTTGTTAGCGGGGGCGTAGGAATGCCATCCTCCCCCTCCTCTCCTTTTCACTCTCTCCCTTCCTTCAAGCATTTGACTAGCAGACAGGAGGCAATCATAGGAAAGGGGAAAGGCAGAAGGCAGTTACACACACACACACAGGAAAAACACCTTTTAACTTGTAATATGCATTCAAACCATACAGAGTACAAGTTAGAAAAAACACTTAAAAATGAGTGAACAGAGCTGTTGGCTTGCGAATCTTGCTATAAAGTTAAACAGACAAGAGTCAGGAGACAGAAGAGATTTCCCAAGCATTCCAAAGGGACAGACCCACACAATTTCACTCACACATTTAAACAGGACAAACAGGATGAGGCATTTAAAGCTGCCCCTTTTGAGATAGCTGGTCTCTAGACTTTTTGGCTTAACAAGGGCCAGTTTTTTTAATTTCACTTTCAGTAAATCTGCTCAGCCATTGAGGTTAACAGAGTCCAATGTCCCATGGTGGGGCCAGTGGCGGCCGTAGATAGGTGGATAGAATGGCCAGACATCGGAGCAAAAGGCTCCAAGGCTTGACTTGCAGGGGTGAATGCAGTCAGCCTTGGGTTTCAAAAGCTTCCAGTTTCTTAAAACACATTTAAGGGGAGTTTTGGTTTCTCCTTCCCTTTATTGTGGGAATAGGAGAGGGCTGGCAGGGGGAGGAGTGCAGTCTGAGCACCGCACAGTTGAAAGTTGTTCTCCTCTGAATGTTATTTCCTCTTAGATCCAGGACCTCCAGCAAGCGCTGGATTTATTTGGCAACCAAATTTAAGGTCCTTATTCAGAACCTCCAGCAAGCGCTGGACTTGTTCACCAGATAAATTTAAGGTCCTGTCTCCCAATAACCTCCCAGCAGCGCTGGCTAATTTTAAAGGTTATTGCTCTCCCACAAACAGCCTCCCAGCACACGCTGGCAGCTTTTTAAAGGCTATTTATCCTACAGGACAACTATCTTGACAGGGGCTTCCACCAAAGGGGGCTCTAGGAGAGAACGTCCCGGGAGTGGAGGTTAACTTCGGGTGTCCACCCAAGGGGGTACGGAGCACGCAATGGCCCACGTAGTTGTCCCAGGGGCAGCGGAGAATCTGGGGTGTCCGCCCAAGGGGGTACGGGGCACGCAATGGCCCACGTAGTTACCCAGGGGCAGAGGAACGTGTCCGTCCCGGGCGAGGGCTCCTGCTGAGCTATCGTCTTTCCCAGCGAGGGACACGGCTTCTAATCTTCCAGAACCTCTAGGGATTTTACGGTAGGGGGTGGGATACAAACGGGGTACCAAGCACTGCCTCCCCCTCTCCCACTGCTTGCCGGGACCGGCCTAAGTCCTCCCAATAGCAAGGTTCTCTCCCTGACTCAACTAGTCAGCACATCCAGCTGCAGCAATTTTCTCACATTCCCGTTTCGTGTCCCCAAGTTACTCAACACGCATTCCATCCATACGCACGACCAGTGCCGACCCAGCTAGCCGAAACTCAGTCTAGATGCCCAATTAAGTTGGGCTTCTGGGAACTGCGACAAAGATCTCCCTGAGACCCAAAAGGGCCTCCACAAAACGCTTCGTGGCTACTTCCTTGTGAAGCAATACCACGGCTCATATACACACACATATACAGCACCCCCCACCTAAGAAAAGTTCTACTCACCAACGTTGGTAGCTTCCTTTTTCAATCCTGATGAGAAGTTCGTTTTTCAAAAGTCTCCTTTGTAGGCTAGGGTTCTTTACTGTGCAGGGTCCTGCAGCCGAGAGGGAGGAAAAGGCCACCGGAAGAAACAGTTCCGGGAGCGCTCGTGGCGTTGCCTGACCTCTATGCTGCTTTTCCCTGACAGACTGGAGTCTGGTTCCCCTTAAGGGGGATTCCCAGGTACTCCCCGGAGTTTCCCGGCCAACGCACCAAAATGTAAGGCACCAAAACTTACCACGTGCCTTTAGAGAAAGCCAAATACACGAAGGAGACTTTGTAAAAAGGAACAGCAGCAAGATTTATTTGGCCAAGCAAAAGTTGCCGGGTGGGAGCCAGACAGTTGTCACGTGCAAGTGACCTCTGAATGAAACCACCACCCAGAGCATAAGGGTGCACAAACTTTTATACGGGGAATACAGGCAGGAAGTGAGGATGAGGAAGGTATGCCCACATGTGGGCGAGGTGTCTGATGACCATTCCCTGGGATTGGCTGGTTCTTAGGGGACAGGGTCCCTCCCAGAACTGAAGGATTCTGGGAGTCACCAGGTCAAGGGGTGACGTGGGTCATCAACATACTTACAAAGGATGGAATTGGGAACATTCACACTAATGGTTGGGACATTCACACCAAAGAAATACTTGCATCTTACAAGGACAACAGTAACATTCACAGAGACATTGGGTTACACAAGCAGGTTGAATCACAAAGGGTCAGAACCACAGAATCACAGTTTAACATATTTACATCTCAGGAGAGGGGAAGCAAGGCATTCCTTACATGAAGGTTAGGTAAACATATTGGCTTTGTCTCAGGAAGAGGATGCTTGACCAGATAGATGGTGCCAGACTGTTATGCATTCCTGAGAGAGGTAGACTTGGTTTCAGAGCTTTATTTAACATTCCTTATGCAGTTTTCTTTGGGGCTTGCTGAGGCCCATCTCAAGGGTCATCCTTGGGTGACAATTCTTTGGTTCAGGCACAATCTTTGGTTTGGTAATGTTGCATCATGGGGAAATGTTACAGCATGGTGTTTTCCAGGCCAAGGTTTTTGAGCCTGGTTTCCCCATATCCCTACAATCTCTGAGCTGCTTTCTAGGGGGTAAGAAGCAGGCCGGCTTCAATTTGGACTGTTGAATTGATTTGATTTGGATCAAGCTGATTTGGAGGTCATCATCAAGGGATTTGATTCAACATGACTCTGGCTCACACACACTCACCTTTGAACTGCATTTCCAAATCAAACAGCAGCAAGCTTTTATACTTACCGCATAAAATTCCCCACTTGGGATATCAGAGGATCCTCTGATTCACCGCATGTGACACGGGCACACACAGATACCAGAGTATTGTTTCCTTTCAATGCTCTTTCTTTTCCATCCAAAATGCAGAAGAGGCAATTTACTGGCCATAAACGTTTACAGCTTTGTTAATGGTCTCACTGGGGTCCTGCTTAAGCAGATTCCTTTCAGTTTTTCTTTTGTCATCTTTCCAGGGGTGGGAGGGGGCAGGGATACAGTCCTTTCTCTGTCCTCTTGCTCTGCTGCTTCCAATATTCCAGGTCTTGAAGATGTGGTGCGATTGGAGAAAAGCTGTTATAAAAGTTTCAGGTGAAACCAGTCCTTTATTTTCATGCCCACAAACACTCAAATGTGCAGAGAAATCTCTCACTTCAGCTTCAGGAATAGTGGATGTTTCTTTGATCTTGTTTTCCCAAAGAGGAGTCCCAGAAGAGTGTGGAGCCTCAACATCCTTGGACAGCTGGCACCAAAGGGAAGCTTTGCTGTTGGCACTGAACTGGTTTGGTCCAGTGGTTAAGGTGCTGGGCTAGAAACCAGGAGCCTGAGAGTTCTAGTCCCACCGTAGGCATGAAAGCCGGCTGGGTGACCTTGGGCCAGTCCCTGTCTCTCAGCCCTAGGAAGGAGCCAATGGCAAACCAGGAGACTGAGAGTTCTACTCCCGCCTTAGGCATGAAGGCCGGCTGGGTGACCTTGGGCCAGTCCCTGTCTCTCAGCCCTAGGAAGGAGCCAATGGCAAACCAGGAGCCTGAGAGTTCTAGCCCCGCCTTAGGCACGAAAGCCGGCTGGGTGACCTTGGGCCAGTCCCTGTCTCTCAGCCCTAGGAAGGAGCCAATGGCAAGCCAGGAGCCTGAGAGTTCTACTCCCGCCTTAGGCATGAAGGCCGGCTGGGTGACCTTGGGCCAGTCTCTGTCTCTCAGCCCTAGGAAGGAGCCAATGGCAAACCAGGAGACTGAGAGTTCTAGTCCCGCCTTCGGCATGAAGGCCGGCTGGGTGACCTTGGGCCAGTCCCCCTCTCAGCCCAACTCACCTCACAGGGTTGCTGTTGTGGGGAAGATAGGAGGGAGGAGCATTAGGTATGTTTGCCGCCTTGAGTTATTTATTAAAACAATAAAGGCAAAATGGTCATAGTAGCTGCAATAGAACTAAGGACAAAATCATCAACAACAACACCATCACCTAAACTGTTCTTGGAAAACTAGCATGCCACCGAGAAATGTCCTAACCAATACAGCCCACAGACTTCTAGTTGTAGACAGCCGAGCCAGCATACTTTTAAGATGTGTGGACTTCAACTCCCAGAATTCCCCAGCCAGCCATGTCCACACATCTTAAAGTTGCCAAGGTTGAAAAACACTGCAGTGAAGAACATTCCTGCCATACTTGACCTGGCCTACCTTGAAGGGCAGATGCCAATCATAAAAGCCTGCCAGAGTTTGTTACACCAAACAAAATCATATTCCTTCCCACTAAATCCTCAGAGACATCTGTAGCTTTTCATTCAAGGCAGGAAAATTCATCTTCCTGTTTTACGTTTTTGTATTTCTTCACATGCTCCTGTTTACATCCATCCATCCATATACGGGGTATACCAAAACTCAGGCCCCATAGGCCAATCACAATAAGTTTGTTAATTTTTTTTGTTTTCAGAGAAAATGTTAACTGCATGGAGGAATGCTCAAAGGCCATGCATCAAACAAACAAGGAAGTGCTTTGAAGAAAATGACAATGGATTTGAACATTTGATGTACTTTATATAATCAATTGTCTGACTGTCTATGGGGCCTGACTTTTGGTATACCCTGCATATACAGCACATTTGTTGTTTATTCGTTCAGTCGCTTCCGACTCTTCGTGACTTCATGGACCAGCCCATGCCAGAGCTTCCTGTTGGCTGTCGCCATCCCCAGCTCCCCCACGGTCAAGTCTGTCACCTCCAGAATATCATCCATCCATCTTGCCCTTGGTCGGCCCCTCTTCCTGTTGCCTTCCACTTTCCCTAGCATCAGCATCTTCTCCAGGGTATCCTGTCTTCTCATTATGTGGCCAAAGCACTTCAGTTTTGCCTTTCATATCATTCCCTCAAGTGAGCAGTCTGGCTTGATTTCCTGGAGTATGGACTGGTTTCTTCTCGCAGTCCAAGGTACTCTCAGAATTTTCCTCCAACACCACAGTTCAAAAGCATCTATCTTCCTTCAGTACAGTACAAACATACATATTATTGTATACCTGGTGTCTGTGTGTCTGTCTGTCTATCTATATGCAAGGTATACCAAAAGTCAAGCCCCATAGACAAAGTCATAGACGATTGAGTGTGTGCGTGTGAAGTCTCTGGTGGCAGCATTCCTAGGTGGCACTCTTCCCAGGAGCAGAGATGATGATGATGATTTAAACTTGCATGCCGCCCAACTCTCAATGACTCTGGGAGGGTCACAACAATCTAACAAAGAAATTACAATCAAATCAATAAAAGATAAAACATCAAAGATAAATATGGCAAGCATGAGGAAGTGAGCATGTCTCACTCTCCCTCGCCAAAGGCTGGGGAGTTCTGGGAGGAAGTCCACATGTCTTAAAGTTGCCAAAAGATGGGGAATTCTGGGAGTTGAAGTCCACATGTCTTAAAGTTGCCAACTTTGAGGAAAGGGAACAGTAGGATAAAAATCACTTTTAGACTATGAGTCTTCAAGTAAATATATGAAGTCTGACCCAATTTTATGAGGCTTTTCTTTTACACAATGTTATGTAAATTATGAACTGCAAAGCAAAAGGCAAAATCTTGGGAAGAGCAGCCAGTTTATAGAGAGGTGCCAATATTCAGTCAATTTTCTGGGGAGAAAGAAAAAGGCCAATTTATCCAGGAGGGAGCTTTCTGAGGGACAGCAGCTGGGAAGAACTCTGAGGTTCTTTGGGGCTTTACTATGTGCTTCTGTTTAGAACACAGTTCAGGAACCATTCTTTTAGGAGAAAGAAGCATGAGATTGCAAGAGTGTTTATCCATTGTGTTCAGCCTACAAAATGAGACAATAAAAGCAATCCTGCTCTTGCTGCGTTTCTTTTTTATTCCAAGCTTGGCCTTGAATGCATGCCATGGGTTTTTTGGACATTGCCGTAACCGTTAATTTAAGAAGTGATTGAGACCGATTTGGGTCCTGGCCCTGCTGGCATTTCCTGAGTCTGGTTAAGATGGGTGGCTATACAAATTGATTAAAAATAAAGAAAATAAAAATAAAGCTCCTGAAGACCTGGACGTTACCTCCAGCGTGGGGCCTGGGTCAATGACATTTTTCTTATCAAGACCATGGTAAGGTTGGGTTAGATTGCCCCAAGGTTCCTTGGTTGGTTGGTTGAATTGTGACTGGGACAGTCACTCCCTCTCAGCCCTACTCACCCCCCCCCCCCAGAGTGGTGGTTGTGGGGAAAATAGGAGGAGGGAGGAGTATTAGGTACGTTTGCCGCCTTGAGTTATTTATAAAAGTAATAAAGGAGGGACAGTAAATAAACAAACATACATACATACATACCTACGTACATACATACATACAGGTTAAAATACAATAAAAACAGTATACATTAATATACATACAAATACAAAATCCAAGATGGAGATATTAAAAAGTTCTTAATTTAAATTCATGTAATTCACGGAGGCCATGAAGTATTATTATTTTATTTATTTATTTACATTTGGAATTTTGTCACCATCCACCTCACTCAAAGAGCAACTCTGGGCAGTTTACAATAAAACTAAGATAAGCACAGGTTAAAATACAATAAAAACAGTATACTTTAATATAAATATAAAATCCAAGAGGGAGATATTAAAAAGTTCTTAATTTAAATTCATGTAATTCACGGGGGCCATGAATTATTATTATTATTATTATTATTATCTTACGTTTACTACCCAGAATTGCAACTACAAGATGGGCTGGTCTATAAAGGGCCATCATAAATAAATAGTTCATTTATTTGCTTTGTATCACCTTTGGAAGACAATCTTACTCGGCTACGAGTGATCGCCAATGAATTTCTGCAGCAGCTCAAGGCTCCCATCACAACAACTGTTAAAGAAACATTTATTGTATTTTAATGATGATTTGTTGTGGTTGTGAACCGCCCAGAGTCCCTCCTTGAGGGGGAGTTGGGCGGTCATAGAAATTTAATCAATCAATCAATAAACCAACCAACCAACCCAGCGAGGTAGGCTCAAAAACAGGAAAAGGGAGAAACTCCCTGATCCACAACCCATCATCCACAGCCCGCCCGGCTGCCCTGAGGGAGGGAGCGCCCGGGATCGATCGCGGTGCGCTGTGCCTTCGCCCTGCGCCCAGGGCGAGCCCGGAACCGCTACGCTACACCGACCCCCGCGAACGAACGGGCGCCTGGAAGCCTCAAGAAGGAGACGAGGCGCCAGCCCGCTGGAACCCCGCGACATGCGGAGGGGAGGGGGAGGACACGAAACGCAGTGGAGCAGTTTGGGCCCTCGGCCCCGCCGTCGAAGGCCAAGCGCGCCTCTTCCTCCTGACCGGGGAAGCCAGTCAATCAGCACACCCACCCACCCGCTTTTCTTCCTGCACCGACCTACGAAACACGGCTTCCCAGGGCCTCTTCTCCGCCTTTCAGGAGTCCCACCGCCACCGCTTGGGCTAATACGGCCGCTCCGCTTCTCAGAGCAGAAGGCTGTCCCTCCGTCCCCGTCCTTGTGGTATTTCCTCCCTCTGAGGCTGCGCGGCGCGGAGCTTGATGGGCGCTGTAGTTCTCAGCCCGCTCAGGAGCCCTGGTCAGCTTGCTTGGCGGACCGCCCCTCGAAACTCTACATCCCAGAAAGCCACGCGGTAGAGGAGGCCCTTGTAAAGGGAGCCAATGAGTAGGCCCGCTCGCCTTTGCGTCCCTCCCGGCGCCTGTTCCCTCCTCCCCGGACCTTCAGAAGGATGATGTAATGGCAAAGCGGGCGAAAGGGCGGAGCGCTTCCCCCTGCGCTGCAATTCATTGTGCCGTATCCCAGTCCTGGGCCGCCTTCTTCCCGGCTCCTGCTGCTTCCAGTAAGCAGGGCAGGGGCAGTAATTTAACTGCCAAGCAAAAGCGGGCGGGAGTGGGTGGTTGGGGGGGGGGGGGAGAAAAGAAGCCCCAAACGCAGTCCAGAGTTTGCATCCTAAGGGAGCTGCACCAAGCTTTCCCCCCATGCCTGAGTGACTTGCTTTCCAACCTGGCTTCTCCGTTTCTGTTCTTTGCAAAGGGGCAGGGAGCGCCCGTCCCCAACCAGGTGAGTCGCGTTGCGTCGCGTCGCGTCCTTGATTGACTGATTGAATTATTGGGGCTCTGCCCTTCCCGTCCCCCTTTTTGGTGTTTAAATCAACTTGGCTGTCTCGGACTGCGAAGCCCACCTCTGCTTGGCGTCGCAACGGGGGACGCTTTGTCTCCCGTGGTTTCTTGGACGCAGAATCGCCCCAAAGTCGTTGAAGTCGTGGGAAGATTCAGGTTTGTCCTCCCATTCCTTGGATTTCGGAGCAATGCCCCTTTCCCCGCTTCTCAGCCCGGAGTTTATCCAAGGATTGGCTCCTTCCTTCCTTCCTTCCTTCCTTCCTTCCTTCCTCTTGATTCTTTTTTGAAAAGGCTTTTTGTGGCTGGGAAGGAAATGCCTGGGCAGAATTCCTACGGAGAGGGACTTGGCTGCAGAAAGCACGTCAGGCGGCGTTTTCTTCGCCGCTCCCTCCCCCCCCCCTCCCCTTCCAGATGTTGGGGTGGGAGCGTCTGGGGCCGCTGGAGGAACGGGCGGCCCTATCGATTGCGCGTTGCCGGGTGGGGATGGGCGGAGGGGGGGATGGGCGGAGGGAGGGAGGGAGGGAGAAAATGACGCGTTGGATGACTTGTTGGGGGAAGTGGGTGTGAATTTATGGCACCTTGCAGAACCCGCTCCCGGTCTGTCTTCTGCCCCCCCCCCCTCCATCCTTTTCATTGTTTGCTGCTTTGATGTCGAAAAGGCTTCCTAAATGGGATTTCTCCTTCCATCCTTTTTCAAAGGTGACAGAAGTCAGAGACGCACTGGGAGACTCGTAGGGTTTTTTTCAGCTTCTTTAGCAGCTCCGTGTTGCCAGTTTGCCTACTCTGGAGTAAACCGCAGGGAGTTCGGTGGAGCTTAAAGAGCAGCCTTTAGCTGGCTGGCTTGGAGTAGGTCTTGCCTTTGGCCTTTACTCAACCGATCTGTCGCTAGGAGGTTACAGTTGTAGGGATACATAGCCATCAAGAGACCCCTGTTAATAACATTAGATTTGGCTTTATGGAGTATGTATAAGGTTGACTTGGAAAGTACCTTTTGACTTGAGCGTATTAAAAGGGTTGCAATCGACAGGCATTCCTTACAAAGGGAATGTCAGGGAATTCAGAGCTTCCTGAAGGAGCCGGCTTTGCAGACGTCTGAAGAATGGTCAATAAGCTCTTCTCTTCCCCCCCCCCCCGCCATTTTTGCAAATATTCTTCTCTCCCCGTCCAATTTGTTTGGTTTCCAAATAATAAATTGGCACTGAAGGAGCTATGCTGGTAGAGCGGGTGGTTCCCTTCTTTTGGTGAAAGGACATCCAATGCAGTTCACGGGAATCGGCCACCAGTTCTGAAACTGCTAAGAGGGACTTTGAAGAGACAGGCTTTGCTGAGGAGAGAAGGGCAAACACTGACAAAGCAATATGTCTATGAAGGTTCTCAGTCATCCAGGTGGAATTGTCTGTAGCTTGAATCATGTCAACTGGATTTCTATTTTCTTAGTGAAGCGAAACGTTTCCACTAAGAAAATAGAAATCCAGTTGACATGATTCAAGCTACAGACTGACCAAGCAAAGAATGGAATTGCTTGGCTTCTTAAAAAGGCCCCTGGGGAAATTCTCAGGGGATCTTTTCAAAGCTGGCAGCTGCGGCCTGAACATTCTTTGTTAACTTGGAAGGAACATCTACTATGTTCAGTAGATCTTCTAAGAATTGCAGAGTGTTTCAGCCATGGTGTCTTGATGTGTTTGAGGTGCTGAGAAATCCTGATGTCAGACAGCATAACCTGTCCTTCTGATAGGGCTGAATTTTAGGAAGAGAGATGTCAGTTTTTCCGGTGTCACACAAAACAGGGTAGGTTTTCCAGAATATAATGTTAGAATTTTTTTAATTTCCTTACCAGGTTCGTTTCTGAGCCGGGACCAAAGAAACAGGCAGTTGCATGAAATTAAGTTCTTTATTTTTCACCCAAGAGCAAAAGCAGTGAGAGCAAGCTGTTAGGACCCCCTCATTCCAAGACATTATATACATTCCATTCAGCTCCTCCTTTAGAATCCCACCCCTTACTCCACCTTAACCTCATTCCATATTAGGGACTTCCTTCCACCCTTGCTAGGGCCCCTTGACCTTTATTAAACAATACCTTTCCTCTGGAGAAGCTATCCTTGGAATGTACACCTTATCTTGTTTCTATGGGCACAGCTATCTATCAAGGCCTGTGAGAAAGGAAGAGTAAGAAAGCCAACACAACTCTTCAAGGAAATAAAACATGATTTCAAAGCCATAATAAAAGTGCAAATGTTTCTAATATATTAATACTAAATATAAAATATATGAATATGGAATATATTTGTATTTAAGTTCTATATATATACAGTAAAATATTCTATCAATAAAATGGGTGTCTTTAGAGCAGTGTTTCTCAACCTTGGCAGCTTGAAGATGTGTGGACTTCAACTCCCAGAATTCCCCAGCCAGAATGCTGGGTGGAGAATTCTGGGAGTTGAAGTCCACCCATGCTGGCTGGGGAATTCTGGGAGTCGAAGTCCACACATCTTCAAGTTGCCAAGGTTGAGAAACCTAGAGTTCTCTTTCTCTCCTGTGGAATGAGATGCCAGTTGAAATTGCAGAAGAGAAATTCCTCTGTTGTTTCCCACCACTTGGAACTCTGCATTGTGCAGGGGTTAGGAAACTTGCATTGGGAATGCTCAATTTTGACACAGCCAAAATCCCTGACGGGGTGTTCAGCATTTGCACACCAGTGCTGGTGGTGCTGTGTGTCGTCTTTGCAAGCTGATTAACAAGACTTGTATCAGAGGCTGTTGAATGCAATAAAGGACTTAAAACCTTATGTATCCTGCAAACTCTGTTGGTGTGAGACAGCCTTCTCCCACCAAGGCAGCCTCCAGGTGTGTAGGTTTCAATTCCCAGAATTCTCGGTTTTTGCCATGATGGCTGGAGAATGATGGGAGTTGAAGTCCATGCATCTGGAAAACAGCTCGTTTGGGCAAGGTCAGCCTGAGAAATGGTTTTCTTCTGCCAGTCCAAGGGGTGAGTAACCTCCAAACTGGCCTTATTATCTGTTAATCAAGTGAAATCAGCATCCTTGGGACCAAGTCATAAATACATTTTATTTATTTATTTATTTCCCACCTTTATTATTTTTATAAATAACTCAGGGTGGCAAACATACCTAGCACTCCTTCCTCCTCCTAATTTCCCCACAACAACAACCCTGTGAGGTGAGGTGAGTTGGGCTGAGAGAGCGTGACTGGCCCCAGGTCACCCAGTCGACTTTCATGCCTAAAGCGGGACTAGAACTCACAGACTCCTGGTTTCTAGCCCAGTGCCTTAACCACTACACCAAACTGGCTCTGTTCTGAACGTTGTGAAGAGGGAAGGGCCTTAGTAATCTGAGAAGTTCCCTTTTTCCTAAGTGGAAGGCTTACTTGGCATGGTTGGATAGCATCTCTGTGGCCACCACACCTTTTTAATTTCCCACCATGCCCCCCATTGTGGTCTCTCCCTTGGGCTTGTGGGAAATTAAAACGGTAGCTTTTCAGATTCAAGGCTAAGGGCACCCATCGGCAATGGACTTTGCAGGGGTGTAGGAACCCAAAGGCGGAGGATGCTGTATCGTGACAGTAGGTTTGGGAAGCTGACTCAGCACCCTGTTCTACTGCAAGTTGGTCCCATTGATTAGAGTAGGCTGAGCCTACGTGAGTGATAATGCCTGCAGATGTGTGATCCCAGACTTCTTCAGGTAAGGCCGGAAAGGCTGAAATCTTAGGCAGTATGGACCATACCAAGCAAGACGGAAGACCATACCGAGCGAGGTGACAGCATAGACCATACCGAGCGAGGTGGGCCCAGGGGTCTGACTTGTTCTAATGCAGCTCTCAGTGTTCTTCTCTTGCTGACGTTTAAAATGTCTGATCCGCAGGGAAGAAACTTTTCCCTCTTTTAAAAAAAACCACAATGCTACTTTTATACTTCAATAAAATAAAAAATGGTTCACAGGCTATAGTTCTTTTCATTCTTTGGGCTAACAGGGTTGCTTTTCATCCTCTAGTTAAGTATGTCTTGGTCTGAAGCCAACGTTGGAATCTGTTTCATTGGGAACCAGTGTAGGTTTTCACAATGTGTCTTTAGGACCAACGCCCAGGACGCCTTGAGGTCTGCTCCCCGTAACTACTTGGGGGGGGGGGATGATTCAGCAAGAATGAAGATTTTATTAACCTGCCTTCTGCCCCATGTCTTGCTATGAAATGCAAGGGTCAAATCAAAGCTGTCTCTGGAAAAAAACAAATCATGTTTATTCAGAGTAGAAGACTGAATAGTCTTCTACTCTGACTGAGGTAAGACAGCAGGCCTTACCCCAGGAGTTGAAATGCATAGGACAGTGGGGTGTTGTGTAATCTGCAGTTTGTGGAATTACTTGGCGCCGGTTCCCGAGCTAAGTTCCTTTGCTGTGTGGGGATAGCTGGGATCGAATCCATGTGCTGAACGCCGGATCCCTTCCAGCTGCTGTTTCTTGTTATGACCGCAGAGATTTATTCGCAAGCTTCCCTTGTGTAACTGACATTGTTTTGTCCCTTGGCGAACTTCTCTTGGGGGGTGGGGGTGTGATTGCATGACCTGAGAGCTGGGTGAACAACGAATCCCCTTTTCTTTGAGATCCCCAAATTTGTAAACACTGCCACAATGTCCCCCAAAGCTCATCTTGTGTTACATACAGTTTGATATCGTTTTGATCTTGTATGTGCCATTCCTGTGTCCTAAAAAGTACCTCTTTCATTTATATGAGATCTGATCTCTTTTCCTTCCTCCCTTATTGTCCTTGAAGAAGAAGAACAATAAAGCCTCAGTCCTTAGTCTTCCCTAGATTTTTTTTTCATATTGTGCTTGGAATTTTTTTTTTAATTTCCCCTCCCTGCTGAAGGACAGAATTGGGAAATGTTACCCCAAAACTGCATTACGACTTCAACTCCATTCCTTGACAAATTGACAATATGTGAGCATGAGAAAACTATGCAAAGACTTTAGGAAAAAGGGTGTGTTAGAGTGTCAAATCCAGACATAGTGGAGCAGATGTTGTTCATATACTTGCTTAATGTCGTTTCTGTTTCTGCCGTCCTGTGTGCTGGTTTCTTTTAGAAATTTCATCCTTTTTCTTAGACCTTAGGGATAGGTTACAGTATTGTATTATATTATTGATGAAGAAAGTTATGTACTCTCTTTAGCTTATTTAGGTTAAAAGGTAAAGGTTTTCCCCTGCACAGTCGTGTCCGACTCTAGGGGCTGGTGCTCATCTCCGTTTCTTAGCCGAAGAGCCAGCGCTGTCCGAAGATGCTTCCGCGGTCATGTGGCCGGCATGACGTGCACGGAATACTGTTACCATCCCACGGAAGTGGTACCTATTCATCTACTTGCATTTGCATGCTTTCGAATGGGTAGGTTGGCAAGAGCTGGGGCGAGTGCAGGAGCTCACTCCGTCACGCGGCGCTCGGGTCTCGAACTGCCGACCTTCCGATCGACTTCTTACATCCCACTAAATTCAGTGGGATTTATTTCAAGGAAACAAGATAGGATTGAGCTGTCAGATAATTGCTTTATTGAAACGGAGGAAAATCTGTCTACTTTGATGCAACGAACCCAAGAACTAGGTTTTTATGTAAGAATCTGGCTTAAGAGTATATCTGGATACACTTTTTTTTAGTCCCATTAAAATGTGTGTGCATCGGCATGATTAGAGTCATCTGATGCTTGTTAGAAAGGCGCCCTTGAGTTGAGATCATCCAGCTTCATTGATACAGGCATGCAGTTCCCAGTTTAACTGATGGGCTTGGGCGTTCTTGGCAGTTTCCCACCCAAGCTAGAGCCCTGCTTTGCTTAGGAGCCTGCTTAATCATGGTCTGCTTTGATGTTAGGTAGTCACTGTGATTTAAGATTCTGTGATTCTGGAGTCGTTTCCACTCAACTCTGAAATTTATTTATTTATTTATATTTCAAATTTAGTCACCGCCCATCTCACTCAAAAAGGGACTCAAGGAGCTGAGGAAGTGTTATTCTTTGGAATCAGTCTAGATGAATTTCATGGAGGCCAGATCCATGTAGTTTGATGAGAATCTTTTTGCATCTCAGTATTTCATTTTGGAGCCATATCATTATTTATTTTTATTTTTATTTTTTTATTTTTTTTATTTTATATATATATATATATATATATATATATATATATATATAATTTTATTTTATTTTATTATCTTATTTTATTTTATTATTTTATTTTATTTTATTATTTTATTTATTATTTTATTTTATTTTATTTTATTATTTGTATTTATTTTCTATCCCACCTTTATTGCTTTTATAAATAACTCAAGGCGGGGAACATACCCAATACTCCTTCCTCCTCCTATTTTCCCCACAACAACAACCCTGTGAGGTGAGTTGGGCTGAGAGAGAGTGACTGGTCCAAGGTCACCCAGCCAGCTTTCATGCCTGAGGCGGGACTAGAACTCTCAGTCTCCTGGCTTGCCATTTGCTCCTTCCTAGGGCTGAGAGACAGGGACTGGCCCAAGGTCACCCAGCCGGCCTTCATGCCTGAGGCGGGACTAGAACTCTCAGTCTCCTGGTTTGCCATTGGCTCCTTCCTAGGGCTGAGAGACAGGGACTGGCCCAAGGTCACCCAGCCGGCTTTCGTGCCTAAGGCGGGACTAGAACTCTCAGTCTCCTGGTTTGCCATTGGCTCCTTCCTAGGGCTGAGAGAGAGTGACTGGCCCAAGGTCACCCAGCCGGCTTTCGTGCCTAGGGCGGGACTAGAACTCTCAGTCTCCTGGCTTGCCATTGGCTCCTTCCTAGGGCTGAGAGACAGGGACTGGCCCAAGGTCACCCAGCCGGCATTCATGCCTAAGGCGGGACTAGAACTCACAGTCTCCTGGTTTCTAGCCTGGTGCCTAACTGGGGCTCTAGAAGATTGGAGAGAAATGCAAAAAATGTTAGGTGGGGCATTGATAGCTCCTTCAAATCTGCTCTGAGTTTTCTAAGGGTAAAATTCCAACGGAACACGCATCCTTTGGAGGATGAGAAAAATATCCCAGATGCTGTTTGGAAAATCAAGTCAGCTTACTTTTTCTTTTCCTTGTCTAGAACTAGCATCTATGTTTATAGTGACCAGATTGGAAAAAATGTTTTGAAATATTAATCCAAAGGTGACTTCTTAGTCTTGCTTAAGTGTGATGTTAAATGGTTGAGTTGTACAGTAATTAAGAGGCTGGCAGGATTGGATTCACATTCAGTGTGAACCAGAATGTCTGTACGGAAATACTTAGCCAATTTGGTCAAGTGAGACAAGTCGTCTTCCATGTAAATGCCAGCTTGATTGATGGAACAGTTGTTGAATTTATTTTATCTACTGGCTGGTGGACTGGAAATGTTTGCATGTAGAACCAAAGAATTAAAAGTTTCTGCACAGGAGAGATACATCAAGTCCTCTCAGAGAAAGTAAATGAGAACAAATATTTTGGGACGACACATGAACATTTGCTGCAATCTGGAGGATTCGGCATCAGCCTATTTCGGTGAATGTGAAGTTTCTTCCATTGTGTTCCCTTCATTTATTGTGACAACTTTAATAGCGAAAGTATCTTTTTCCAGGAATTGCATTTTGTTGATTATTCTATATAACCCACAGCTGGATTTGAAGCTTGTTTATTCCAATGACCTAGTGGAAAAGTTAAGCTATATGTGATGTCTGTTCCAGCAGAAATCAGCATGAGTTCCTGCAATTATGGGGTTGGCATAGCTTTAGGAGCTGGCTTGGGGTTCAAGAAGCTGTGTAGAGCAGGGTTCCTCAACCTCAGCCATTTTAAGATGTGTGGACTTCAACTCCCAGAATACTCCAGCCAGCATTGCTGGCTGGAGTATTCTGGGAGTTGAAGTCCACACATCTTAAAATGGCTGAGGTTGAGGAACCCTGGTGTAGAGCATTCCATGATGATAGTCTTAACTGCGCAGACTGAAAACTGGGCAGCTGTTGCAAGATGTTGGCTAGACAGGCGTGAGGTCAACAGGTCAATTAAGGATGGTCAACAGGTATCTAGAGAAAAAGGCATCTTGGAATCTAAATAGGACAATTGTGTAACTTTTTGCATCTTGGCCAGCAAATTGCATCATTCCAACTATCAAGCCAAATAGTGTTCAAGACAGGAGTTACAACCCAACACTGTACAGGTAGTCCTCGATTTACAACCACCACAGGGACTGGAAAATTCATCATTAAGCGGTGCAGTCATTAAGCGAGGCATCACGTGACCACACCCAATTTTACGATATTTTTTGTGGTGGTTGTTAAGCGATTCACTGCAGTCGTTAAATGAATCGTGGTTCCCCATTGTTTGTTGGAAGCCGGCTGGGAAGGTTGCAAATGGTGATCACCTGACCCCAGGACACTGCAATTGTCGTAAATACATGCTGGTTGCCAAGTGCCCAAAGTGTGATCACACGACCGTGGGGATGCTATGATGGTTGTAAGTGCGAGGACTGGTTGCAAGTCACTTTTTTCAGCACCATTGTAACTTCGAACGGTCGCTAAACGAATGGTCGTAAGTCGAGGACTACCTGTATACGAAGCGTGCTGGCTAGACAATAGCAACCGTTAGCCCAGAATCTGGTGGAACTGCTCCTTCCTTGACTTGGTAATTGTGGGGATGTGAATGCAGACTCAAATCACACCAGACCTTTCTCCAGTGGCTTTGAAGTTACACTTCTGAGACCATTTTTCTTTGTCCTGTGACTATGGCATCTGCCCTCTCTATGTGCATTTGATTTGATTGCTCTGATTGCTAAAATAGGGGCTGTTTTTTTGCCAAATTAGAACAGTTGGGGTTCTTTATCTTGTACTTGACAATCCCCTTGTTCTGGTGTGCAGACCCAAGAGGGCATTTCTGTGAGTGATGCCTTTGGAACTGCAGCTCTTCAGTTTTGTGAGCTTAAAGTTGCGCCGGTCTAGTATTTTATGAGGCTTCAAAGCTACTTTGGAATAGTCCAATCTACTTCCATAGGAGATCTTCAAGGAAGTCCCATTCCATAGTGGAAAACTGCAGGAGCTCTGGACCCACTCTTACCATATTATCTTTCCTAATTGGCTCTTCCTAGTCTTGGGCAGGAATTCCTTTTCCATCAGATGGTACCTGAAAGGAATTGGGTGTTTTTCTAGAGGATGAACCTATCCTATGACTTCTATGGAGCTGTTGTTTCTTCTGTACCATCACCACCTTTGACCAAAGCCTGGTGGTTGGATCAGGCGTGAATCCTGCATTTCTCTGATGCTCAGTGGCCAACTTGGTATATTTAAGACACTCATCGCACACTCTAGAGGAGTGATAGCCATCTTCCACTGTTGCTCTCTAGTGGAAGCTATTTAAGATAGGCTGCCCATGATTCAGGAAGTCATCTAGTAATTCTGCTGGTTGCTGATAACCCAACTTTCCATCAGTTTGTCTAAACTCCTTTTATGATGGTTGTGGCCATGGCCACACCTGGTGGCAGCTAATCCACCAGTTTACCTCTGTGCTGTATAAAGAAATTCTGAATTTCCATACATTTAATTTTAGCTGCTGACCCCAAATTCTAACACTGCAGAAGTGGAGTAAACTTCTCCATCCACATTTTCCAAACCATCTGTAATTTTAGACACCTCTATCGTATTTCCCTTACTCGTCTCCCCTCTAAGCCAGTGTTTCTCAACCTTGGCAACTTTAAGATGTGTGGACTTCAACTCCCAGAATTCCCCAGCCCATCATGCTGGCTGGGGAATTCTGGGAGTTGAAGTCCACACATCTTAAAGTTGCCAAGGTTGAGAAACACTGCTCTACAATACCCTTTTTGCAGTGTGTTCATCATGTGTGTGGCTGGTATTCTAAAGGCAGTCTCACCACAGATTTCTATCAGGAGATAATGGTATCAGCAGTTTTATATTGAATTCCATTTCTCATGATTCTAGGCATGGAATTTGTCTTTTTTTCCCCTTCTAAAGCACATCCATGAGTTGACAGTTCCATTCCCCTATCAACGGTGATTCCAAGATCCCTTTTCCCATCCTGATCGGTCATGTCCATCTTAGAGTCCAATTGAAGAACATGTGGACTTCAGAGTTGGTAAGCGCCACCCTCCCCCAAGAAAATATCCCATTAAAAGGCTGGAAGACAGGATGCCTTTTTTCCAAACGAGTTGAATATCAAACTGCACTCGGCTAGGCAAAATGAAGGAAGCAAGAACCCTAGATATTTAAGTAAGATATTTTGAATGCTAATCTGGGCGTAAATGCAGAAGGTTGGGGTCAGTAAGAAGAATGTCCCAGCCTCATTTATAGCATGCTCATTAAGGCAGCGTCTCTTTGAATTATGTGAAATGTTTCTTCCTGGATTTCTCACCGTATGGGTTGAGTTGCCATTTATGAGATAAGCTGCTGACTGACCCGCCTGCTGTCAGGAGGAAGGGATGATGGTCAGTGGACCTGGTATGTGGACTTTGTAAGTCCACTGAATTCAAGCTTTAAAAAAGGTAAAGGTTCCCCCCGCACATTTGTGCAGTCGTGTCCGACTCTAGGGGCCGGTGCTCATCTCCGTTTGTTAGCCGAAGAGCCAGCGTTGTCCAAAGACACTTCCGCGGTCATGTGGCTGGCATGACGCATGCGGAACGCTGTTACCTACCCACCGAAGTGGTACCTATTCATCTACTTGCATTTGCATGCTTTCGAATTGCTAGGTTGGCAAGAGCTGGGGCTAGTGCGGGATCTCACTCTGCACGCGGGGCTAGGGATTCGAACCTCCGAACTTGCGATCTTCAAGCCTGGCGTCTTACCGGCTGAGCCACCACGCCCCTTCGAATTCAGGCTGAGGCAGAGGTAAATCTTGGAAACTCAAATTTAGTGAGTGCATTAAGGTGGAGGCTCTTGAAATGATTTGAAACGTCTCTTCCCGGGTTTCCTGCCACCTTGGCTGAGTTGCCAATTATGAGATAAAATATTAGCAGACTTGCTTTCTGTCTCTTCATTGTTTATGCCAACTTTCTCTTCCCCTCCTTTCTCAGCCTCCCCGCAGTCTCTCACATTGGGCTTGCTTGCTGTTTGAAGCAGCTAGGACAGAGCTTTCCAAACTTTTCATGTTGGTGACATACTTTTTAGACATGCATCATTTCGCGACACACTCTTACAGCAGGACACAAGGCAGGCACTAGGACCTGCGCGGAATCCTGGCAGGGCAGGTTTGGAGGCAGCAGCAGCCACAACACACCCAGACATTGCAGCCGACACACTAACGTGTCCCGACACACAGTTTGGAAAGCTCTGAGCTAGGAAATAAAAGTCTCTCGTTCACCTTTCCCTTTTTCTCCCTTTGATGGAGGCCTAGCCTCCGTGTTTCATCCACAGTCCCGAGGATGCAGACTAATTTGTGCAGTTAAAAATATCAATCAGAAATCCAGGCCTTGCAGAGGCAGCGTATAGAAATCTCCTGTTGTCAATTGCTGCACGGTTCTAGCATGTCTAAATAAGATTGGAGCCATCTGAAAAGGGGGAAGGCGGCCAAATTGTTGGGATTCCAGATGGATCCCACTTGTAATACTGCCCCTGCCTTCTCCCTCCACTTCATGATGCGATCTGTTCCGTTTTGACCCTGAGAAATGCCCAGTGTGCTCAGGACAGCCAGCGCTGCTCTCTAGACAAGCCTGTGATTTTTTGGTCTGGGTGGGGGGTGGGGTTGCAGTTTAGCTGCTGCAGAAAGCTCCACGTGGTGGGACTTTGTGGAATGCATCTGTGGGCTGGTCTCCTGCCTCCTCCAGCTGAATGCAGTGTTAAGGGAGAGCAGAGCAACCAGGTTTGCAGCAGGAAAAAAAAACTGAGTTGTTAAGGGGAGAAAGTGCAGGGGAAAACCTATCCATTCATAATAACAGGGAGCCACAGAACGCCCCTCTGTCAGCAAATGCCTGATGGTACTGACGCCCGATGCAAGTACAGTAAAATAAATGCAGCTCTTTAGGTTGCCCAAGCCGCTTCACGAATCTTTTCTAAAGCAGCCTTGCAGATGGTCGTGTTGGTGGGTGAGTCTTGCTGTTGTATCTTGCAGAAGGCAGCAACGAGGCAAGGCTGAATCCTGCGTTTCGCCCAGGAGTGAAGGCGATACCCCCGCAGCCTCATTCCAGGTTGGGGATGGGGGTTGCATGCAGGATTTCTGCATCTTTGGATGTAGAAAACTTGCACGTTGGGAATAAAGCAAAGCTGCCATTTGTGCTGCCATGAGTGGGAGATGTGCTCTGGCTTCATGTGTCACTCTAAGCCAGTGTTTCTGAACCTTGGCCTCTTTAAGATGTCTGGACTTCAACTCCCAGAATTCCCCAGCCAGCTGTGGCTGCCTGGGGAATTCTGGGAGTTGAAGTCTAGATGTCTGAAAGTTGCCACGGTTGAGAAACACTGCTGTAGATTAACGCAGCGTGTGAATCTGTTCTTGCTTTATGGATGAAGGGCATTTTGTGTGCTTCCCATCAGGACACATTTTCATCCAATCCCGGAATGGCAGCTATTTATCCTTAAGACTTACAAGAAAGCAAGTTCTTAGGAATCGCAGGTCACAAGTTTGAAATGGAAATAGAAGTATCCTTTGCAGGTACAGCACAGGATGAAAAGCCTAACTTGATTTCCGGGAGAAAGATCCAATTTTGGTGGTACGGGATTTTTTTTTTTATTTTTTTTTCCCATTTGCAGGTTTCCATGTGGTGGGTTCTCCTGGTCTCTTCATTCAGCAATATCCCATTACAGCTCAAAATCTCATTTCGGCACAGGCGTTTCAGTCTTGGGGTTTTCACCTGCCCTGAAAACACATGAGAGATTATTACTGCATGTCCGTGTGCATCTTTTTTTTTTTTGGTTAACACTAGGCTGCAGTAGCCAAAACTGAATTTCCAGCAGGAAGTCAAATTGATTAAGAAAAGAGAGACAAGAGATGGAAACAGAACAGGAAGGAGAGTCTGAATTATTAGAACCTTGAAGACCAAAACCTAGTTTTACTTATTTTCATGTGTTTACCTTCCCTTTCCTCACTTCAAACGTTTTAAAATTAGAAATGGTCTGATAATCATAGCTCTGTGGATATGATTTACTAGATATTCCCCCCAAAGTACAGATGGCAACTTCATCAGAACTGAAGAGGCCCAACGTCTGTAGACAATATCTTGATGGCTTCCCGTAAAACTCTCAATAGAGCCATCATCTTACTTCGCCCTGTTGTCTAGAAGTACAAACTGAACATGAGCCAGCAATGTGAGGGGGCTGCGAAAAAGACAAATGCAATTTTAGCTGCATTAACATAAATAGAAGAAATAGAACATAAATAGCTGCATTAACATTTCCAAATCACGGGAAGTAATAATTCTACTCTCTTCTGCATTGTTCGGACTTCTATCACCCTAGAGGGAAGGTAATAATTTTAAATTACAAGAATGCAGATTTTGATTTCACTTAGGAAAAACTTCTTAACCGTAAGAACAGTTTGACAGTGGGAACAGTTATCCAGAAAAGGTGGTTGGTTCCTTCTTGCTGGAAGTTTTTAAGGAGAAGCTATTTGTAACTCTATATTTCTATGAGAAGATCTAGACCAGTCTTTCTCAACCTTTTGTCCTTGGAGGAACCCTTGAAATATTTTTCAGTCCTCGGGGAACCCCTGCCCATTCAGGCTCAAATAGAGGCCAGAAGTTACAAAATTATTGTATTTGTTTCATGGGTAGGCCTGTTTATATGCATTAACAGTGTTCTTAAACTAAAAATAAAGAATGAAACTTGCCTCTTTAATGTGAAGTTGCCTGAATTTGAAATATTTTTTTAAATAAATCGTGATCTCCCAGGGAACCCCTAGTGACCTTTCGCGTAGGGTGACCATACGTCCTGTTTTGAACGGGACAGTCCCGTTATTTTAGCATTTTTCAACCGTCCCGTCGTTTTGATAAAAATCTCAATTTTGTCCCTTTTTCAAACCCGGCGGGAAGGAGGACAGGAAGACAGGAAGGAGGACTGGAGCCGGACTTGCCATTGGAGGCAGCCCGGAAGAGGCCCTATCAGCGCGGCAACTGGAAGCCCAGTTGCCACGTGCGATCCCAGCAGCAGAAGCAGCACCACAGTCCAGGTTCCTGCCTCCTTACCTGATCAGGTACGGGAAGGTTGTGGAAAGAGGGTGTGCGTGTGTGTGTGTGTGCATGCGCGCAGATTACTTGCTCAGCGTAATTGCGCGCACACACACACACACACACACTAGGCCAGGGCTTTCCAAACAAAAACACGGAAGTGCCGGTGGCGGTGCTTCCGGGTTGCTGCTGCTGCCGCTGCCCCTTCAAAAGGGCAGGCTCTGGGGACCCCGAAAATGCCCTCGGTTCTGGCAGGGAGGCAGAAGCCTCCCCTCCCCACATGCACACGCTGCCCTGGAGCCGGGGTGGAAATTCTCCCCGCAGAACAGCTGAGCGCCGCTTGGCAACATGCGCGCGCGTTCAGCCTCCCTGCCTAAACTGAGGGCATTTTCGGGGTCCCCGGAGCCTGCCCTTTCGAAGGGGCAGCACTGCTGCTGCCGCTGCCGCTGCCCCTTCAAAAGGGCAGGCTCCGGGGACCCCGAAAATGCCCTCGGTTCTGGCAGGGAGGCAGAAGCCTCCCCTCCCCACATGCACACGCTGCCCTGGAGCCGGGGTGGAAATTCTCCCTGCAGAACAGCTGAGCACCGCTTGGCAACATGCGCGTGCGCGCAGCCTCCCTGCCTAGACTGAGGGCATTTTCGGGGTTCCCGGAGCCTGCCCTTTTGAAGGCGGGGTTTGCAGGCGGGAGCCAATCGTGTGGGGCGGGGGCGGGGTTTGCAGGCAGGAGCCAATTGCGTGGACTGGGGGGCGGGGTTTGGAGGCCGGCATGGTGGCATAAGACCCTGTCCCGTTTTGCCATCCCCAAAGTCCTGTTTTCGTCTGAAGGAAATATGGTCAGCCTACAAGTTTCACGGAACCCTAGGGTGCCACCGAACCCTGGTTGAGAAACCCTGGTATAGACTATGTAAAGGCCAATGGTGCCTATTAAATGCTAGATATGTTCTTATTTTGCAATTTTATGCCATTGTTCTGCAAAGAATTGAGGTATCCAAGTTAAGATGGTGGGAGAATCTGAGTTATCTACATGTTTATTTATTTAGCCTCCCCTGTGTCAATTCATATTCTCTCTGGTCTCCTCCTAGCCTCTGGCTAGGTCAAAGCTTTCCAAACTCTGTGTCGCGACACAAAAGTGTGTCACCACACACAGTCTGGTGTGTCGCCACACAACCCGGAAGCGCTGATCATCATCAGCGCTTCCGGGTTTTCCCGCGACGACACACCAACTGCAGCGCGCAAAACCTGAAAGCAGCAGCGCTTCCGGGTTTTCCCGCGGCGACACACCAACGCTGGTTGGTGTGTCGCCGCGGGAAAAACTTTGGAAAGCCCTGGGCTAGGTTAATATTCTTGGCTCTGGCTTAAAATGCTAACCTGGCTTTTAAAACCTTTCATTCCTAGTTAATCATAAATCCTAGTTAGCCCTGAGCTTAGCTAAGAGTATGTCAGTGTCAGCCATAATAGTGGTTACCCTAAGATTGGTAACCTTTATTTTTATGATTTTTCTCTTCTCTTGAATAATAACAAAATAAAATCTAGAAAAAAGGTCAAGTAGCAAACACAAAAGGTGGGAGGTACAACTCTCGATATTAAAATATTGAAAAACTCATACACAGGGAAAGGACCCAAACAACTGAGCCAGCAAAACAAGAACAACAACTCCCCGAAAAGAATGATTTAAATGAAGGGAAAAGGGAAGACAGGGACCTATGTTGGTTGTTAATGGAAGTGCCAAAAGGCCATCACAGTGAAGGCGCCGCTTTACGTACCCTCAACTTTAACTTCACAAAGTGGTGGGTAGGAAGAAAATCATAACAGGAGAAGGCTTTTAAAGGTAAAGAATGGAGTTCCGTTTATTTATTTCATTATTTGCATGACATCTCATGACACCACCTACCTCTAGGCCAGGGTTTCCCAACCAGGGTTCCGTGGCACCCTCGGGTTCCGCGAGAGGGCACTAGGGGTTCCCTGGGAGATCACGATTTATTTTAAAAATTATTTCAAATTTGGTCCACTTCACATGAAAGAGGAAAGTTTCATTCTTTATTTTTAGTTTAAGAACACTGTTAGTGCATAGATACAGGCCTACCCATGAAACAAATATAATGATTTTGTCACTTCCGGCCTCTATTTGAGCCTGAATGGGCAGGGGTTCCCCGAGGCCTGAAAAATATGTCAAGGGTTCCTCCAGGGTCAAAAGTTTGAGAAAGGCTGCTCTAGGTGTCTGTAGCTTGAATCATGTCAACTGGATTTCTATTTTCTTAATGGAAACGTTTCGCTCCTTATCCAAGGGGCTTCTTCAGTCTGAGCAAAGTTGGTAAGGGAATCCTAAATATGTTCCTAGGTAGCTGTGTGACCTTACACCTGGGGCTAGGTCATGGTTATATTGAGATGTAATTTTTAAGTCCTTTTATCATCTAATGGAGGGTCGTTAAAAACACCATGCTGCTGTTGAGCTTCTGAAATGGTCTTAATCTTCCTAGGCACAGAAGACAACACGGGGAGGAAGATGGGGGAGAGTTTGTGCCTGAGGCCCCCACCTCTATTCAAGGAAGGATTTTCCAAGTTGGCATAAATGGATTCCTTGACCCCTCTCTCAAACCACCTATCTTCTCTGTCTAAAATGTGAACATTAATGTCCTCAAATGAGTGTCCTTTTTCTTTTAGATGAAGATAAACTGCTGACTCTGGTCCTGTGGTGTTATTTCTCCTGTGTTGTGCCATCCTCCTGTACATAGGTTGTTTGGTTTCTCCAATGTAGAGTTCAGAGCACTCCTCACTGCACTGGATTGCATAAACTACATTGCTTTTCTTATGTTTTGGAGTTTGATCTTTGGGGTGTACAAGCCTCTGTCTCAGTGTGTTGGTGGGTTTGAAATATACAGGTATGTGGTGTTTGCCAAATATCCGTTTTATCTTTTCAGACACGCCAGCCATGTAGGGAATGACCAGGTTCTTTCGTTTACTCTGAGTCTCAGCCCTATCTGTCGCTGTTTTAGGTCTGGTAGATTTAGATTTGGTGAAGGCCCAATTTGGATATCCACAGGCCTTCAGGGCTGTTCTCAGGTGCTGATTTTCATTCTTTTTGGAATCCATGGAGGTGGGGATGGTTTCTGCTCTGTGTGACAATGTCCTGATGACTCCTAGTTTGTGCTGCAGTGGATGGTGGGAGTCAAACATCAGATATTGATCTGTGTGTGTGGGTTTCCTGTAGATCCCTATTTCTAGCTTGCCACCGGTCCCAATGAGAAGCCCCTTGGATAAGGAGCGAAACGTTTCCATTAAGAAAATAGAAATCCAGTTGACATGATTCAAGCTACAGACAATTCCACCTGGATGACTGAGAACCTTCATAGACATGCTGCTCTAGGTGGTTCGCAATCAGTAATGAACAGCATAAACTTCCCTACAGTAAAATCCTTCCAAAATTCTCAGAATTTGATAGGTCAGAAGAGTGACACATAAATGAAATGGCAAATATTTGTACTGTAAGGTGCTAAGGATCCCAGCGGCCGGTGGAATAAAACTACCTTTGCTGATCTCTTAAAGACAGACATTGGAGTCGGGCGGCTTATACATTTTAAATAAATAAAATAATGGGGCACTGCAACCATCGTAAGTGTGAGCTGGTTGCCAAGCACCTGGATCGCGATCACGTGACTGCAGGGGTGCTGTGATGGCCGGAACTTCAAGGACTGGCTGTAAGTACCACTCGTTCAGCGCTGTCGCAACTTCGAACAGTCGCTGAAGGACTGGTGGTTAACCAAGGATTAAAAAGGTAAAGGTTCCCCCCGCACATTTGTGCAGTCGTGTCCGACTCTAGGGGCCGGTGCTCATCTCCGTTTGTTAGCCGAAGAGCCAGCGTTGTCCGAAGACGCTTCCATGGTCATGTGGCCGCATGATGCGCGTGGAACGCTGTTACCTACCCACCGAAGTGGTACCTATTCATCTACTTGCACTTGCATGCTTTCGAATTGCTAGGTTGGCAAGAGCTGGAGCTAGTGCGGGAGCCCACTCCGCACGCAGGGCTAGGGATTCGAACCTCCGAACTTGCGATCTTCCGATTGACAAGCCTGGCGTCTTACCCGCTGAGCCACCAAGGATTACCTGTAATAATAATGGCAGCCATACTGGCCTCTTGGAGTAAGCTCTTCCAGAATGCTGGGGCTGCAACTGAGAAGGTCTGCCTTTTGGATCCCTACTGCTCATACCTCTTGGGGGAAGAAATCCAAAACATCGCCTCCTGACTCAAATGCACAGGACAGGCTGATCCTGTTTAGAGGAGGTGCCCCTTGGTGTACCTAGGAGCCAAGTTACGTTAGCCAAATGATGCCATTGATAGCTACCTTCTTCCAAAATGGTGTCCTCCAAATGGTGTCCTCCAAATGGTGTCCTCCAAATGTGAGGGATTCCAGTTCTCATAGTCTGGTTAAGGATTATAATCCAGCCTGTTTGAAGGGCCACCACTGGGTGGAAAGTTGAGATAAGCTCTTCTAAAAGAGCTCTCCTCTCTGAATGTGAGTCCTTGTAGATTTGAATAGCAAACCCAAATGTAAGAGAGAGAGATGAGTGAAGGGACTTCACGTTTTGCAGAAGGACAGAAAACTGAGGAGGTGGATAAAAACCTAAGGAGAATTAAGCAAATAGCTAGGAGACTAAGGATTCTCTGTGGACGGCAGGGTGGACTTGTTTAGGGGGAAAGATGGAGGGCAAGAAATGGAAATATGGTCTCTACTGAAAGATGGTGTACGCAGCCCTGAATTAACCAGTAAGCAAAATAAGCCCGTGTTTAGGGCACCAAGGGAAGGGGATACCACTGAGTCCCCCCCCCCAGCTATCATGCCTTTAACTCTTTCACTGCCATGATAGACTTCAGTCAATTTTTTTGTACGTGTCCTTATCTGCTGTCAGGGAGATAACAGGCAGCGATGGGGGGGGCTCCCTCCAGGAAGTGTAGTACTGAAACTTTAGCCTTACCTCCTAAACGTCTCAGGAAAGCCCCTCCTTAGATTCAGGACTTTATCTCTGGGCTTCCTCAAACCATTTCAGTTTAGCTGGATTTCTGTTAGTAAGAGCTTGATAAACACTAGAGATTGGATTCCAAGCCTCAGCGTGTTATTTCTACACTCAAACCCGGACATCTGCTGTGTTCTACTTTAATCTGCATTCTTAACAAAGGCATCCTTTGGCATGAGGAGGGACTACAGTTTAAAAGTTTGGTTTGAAGTTGTCAGAGATCACATCTGTTTCTGTCTCATGGCCTGAGGGTTTTGCTTCCGTCAAGGGGTGCCATTGTTGGGCTGGTCCTAGGGCATCCGTTGGCCTTAATCCAGCCCTGGGTGCGTGTGTGTAAAAGGGAGAGTACTGCATGCCTAGGCCTGTATATACTGTATGCATTTATATATAAATATAAAAGGTAAAGGTTTTCCCCTGCACAGTCGTGTCCGACCCTAGGGGCCGGTGCTCATCTCCGTTTGTTAGCCGAGGAGCCAGCGCTGTCCGAAGACGCTTCCGCGATCATGTGGCCGGCATGATGCGCGTGGAACGCTGTTACCATCCCACCGAAGTGGTACCTATTCATCTACTCGCATTTATATTTATATACTGTATAAATAAATATATTTATACTTAATTTTCTGTATTGTTTTAATTGCTTGAGTGTTTTTTATTATTGTTAGCTGTCCAGAGTCACTAGTCTGAGATGGGCGGCTATATTAATTAATTAATTAATTAATTAATTAAACAACCAATCAACCCACCAACCAACCCACCCACCAACAACCCACCAACCAACCTCTGAACACCCACTGTCAGGAACAACTCCTCGGAGATGTTTGTGGAAGGTCAGCAGCATCTGAATACTATTGTCAAAAGCAGAATATTTGGTTAGTCCAACAGTGGCCCAATCCACCCAAGACAATTTGTTTCTCCTCTTAACTCTGGAAAATCAATTTTGACCAGAAAATCCACGAACTGTATCTCTAGCAGAACGTTTTTTTTAAAAAAGCAATTGCTTCCAAATCCTCAAACTGTAGCCAAGCTCAGTCGAGATGTTGCTAGTGCCCTGGTGCCAATCTTCTTTTCCTCTTTGCAAGATCTTCTAGTGTGAGCTGCAAAATACTGAATGTTCCCTGTGTGCTAAAACAGCGGTGTGTTTAATAGAATTCTGCAGAGAGCGAGGGGGGGGGGGAGATGACCCCAAAGGGGTTTTGTGCTTGAGGAGGTGTGTTTTCCTGTTGCTGGGCTGCAGAGGGAAGCAAATCATGCAGGGCATCTTGATGAAAGGGCCTGATTCACCTCTTTTTGAAGCCAAGGACATAATTGGACCAAAACATTCAGGAAGCAAAGCTCCTAGCCTCACTTTCAAGACCATCAGGTAGCATCTCCCGTAGTTAACACTGGACATGCTGGGGGTTTTGGACCTGAGATCTCTGTCTGTTTTTGACTTACAAGAAAAGAATCCCTGGTACCTTTTGACTCTTTTTCTTCACCCTCTCGTACACAAAATGCACATTTTGACTGTTTTAGATGCATGGGACAAATAAAAAAACAATGATTCATGACAGTACCAGAAAAACATACTCTTTTTTTAGGGGGGGGGGGGGAGAACAGCAGCAACAAATCCCTTTCTGAAAATAGAAACTTCATTTGGAAGACTTTCTAGCCCACTTCTTTTTTTAATGTGCTAGGGTTTTTTTTTATTGTAGAGACATTACTTTTAAAAAATAGCAAACATGCATCAACCATCTATATACATATAATTTATAAATTAATATTTCATTGGTGTGTATATACATGTATCTGTTTTGATGCTATCTTTTTTTTTAATTTGCAAGGATTGATAAACAATGGGTACATACGCAGCTTTTTATGCTGGTCTATGATTGTAATAAAGATTTGATTTGATACACAGCTTTCTGCATAAGATAGTTCTTTGTTCTGTTCCATCCTGTGCACCACTCCCATTTTTCTCCTATCTAATATGTAGTCCTACATATTAGATAGCAAACCTATCTAATATGTCAAATTAACAAGTCAAAACAAGTCGAACCTAGCAATTCGAAAGCATGCAAATGCAAGTAGATGAATAGGTACCACTTCGGTGGGAAGGTAACAGCGTTCCGCGCGCGTCATGCGGCCACATGACCGTGGAAGCGTCTTCGGACAACGCTGGCTCTTCGGCTAACAAACGGAGATGAGCACCGGCCCCTAGAGTCGGACACGACTGCACAAATGTGCAGGGGGAACCTTTACCTTTTTAATATGTAGTCATGAGGTTCTTCAAACACAGTGGATAGATCCATATTCAAAATGATTTTTTTTTAGTTCAAAGGAAGTTGTGGGGTGACATTGTAAATTTGAACTCATTTTGCCTAAAAGAAAATCCTTCTGAATAGTGAGTGGGTGGGTTTATCAGATATCTGTCTTTGGATATGAAACTTCTAGCACTGAAGTAGAGTTGGGAAGATTCTAATCCTTGCTCAGAGATAAAGTACCCTGAATCATCTTGGTCCAGTTGCTACTTCTGAGCCTAACCTACCTTTCAGGGTTGTTATGAGGATAAAAATCTTTGACTCCTTGGTGGAAGAGCTTGGATTGAAACTAACAATGGGCAGAACGTGAACTGTTGAGAGGTTGGAGGTCTGCAGTCTGATCTCTGTCTTCCTGTTCCACATTTTTTATTTCAAAGACGACTGTTGGAATGAAACAACAGAGATTTTTAATCCAGCTTGATTTGCAGCCTTACCTGACTAAGCCCCACCTGGACACACAATGATTTCTTTGCATGCATGCGTAGACTGCAAATGGGGAGGTCCAAGGGGGATAACATACAGGAGGTATAGACAGCGATAATTACTTATTAATAGGCTTATCGTCCTATCAGCTGTTGGAGAGTAAATGGGGCCTTTATCTCATTTGTCCTTGCTGCAACCTTGAGCGGGGAACGAAAATATTCTGTGTTTTCCCCTGCTTTTGATTTGCCAAAATTGGGACTGCGGGGAGAGAGTGCTAGTAAGCTCCTGACACGTCATAAAATAGGGCTATTGGGTGGCATTTGGTGACACTACAGATGTGTCCCTTAGTTTTGCTGGCAGAGGGCACCAGCATTTTGCTGTTGTTTTCTTCCAGAGGTTTCAACCACAGGGTTTCCTGGTGGTCTCCTTTCCATTACAAGTTTTTTCAAGTTCACCTAGGTGCTGCTGCTGTAGGACTGCAACTAATTTCAGAATAAAGATGCCCTCAAGATGAGCTCGATTCGCAGTGACACATCCATGCAGTTCTCTTGGGATGATATGGAAAGAGCTTCCTTTGGCCATATCATCAGAGATGTTCTGTTCTTTCCAACATAAGTTTGGGGAAACCAAAACAGTACATACTTGCATTGGAATCTACGGGGCCTTTGAAAAAGGCATCTGCCCACGTACCTCTCAAAATGGGTTGGAAAAGAGCAACTTTTTAAAAATAACATTCCATGGAATACTGATGTTTAATACATTTTTGTTTTATCAGACCAAATGCATTATTCCATCCCCTTGTTATTATTTTGGGATACCTACTACCTGAAGCTAAAAGGAAGTTTTACTTATCTGTAACAAATTTAATATTTAAATTGTAATTTAATTTTTTCCAAACTCCTCCTTTCTTTGGTTATGTACTTTAAAGCTACCAGGGCCAGGAGGTGATGCTATAGAGTTTAATCTCCCTTTTTCTTCTTCATCATCATCATCATCATCATCATCATCATCATTCGTCATCATTATTGTTACAATGACTAGTTTAAAGGTAAAGGTTCCCCCTGCACATTTGTGCAGTCGTGTCCGACTCTAGGGGCCGGTGCTCATCTCCCTTTGTTAGCCAAAGAGCCAGCGTTGTCCGGAGACGCTTCCACGGTCCTGTGGCCACATGATGCACGCAGAACGCTGTTACCTAGCCACCGAAGTGGTACCTATTCATCTACTTGCATTTGCATGCTTTCGAATTGCTAGGTTGGCAAGAGCTGGGGCGAGTGCGGGAGCTCACTCCGCACGCAGGGCTAGGGATTCGAACCTCCGAACTTGCGATCTTCCGATCTTCCGATCGACAAGCCTGGTGTCTTACCCGCTGCAACTAAATGCTCAGGTGGTGAGATGCCTATCTCTCCCACAAGGGGGAGATGTTCCCCAGGAAGATAAGAAGGAAAGTATTACATAACCCAGAAGTTTCACCAAGGCAGGAAAATTGGACCGGGGTTAGCAAAAAGGAGTCCCCCCCACCCCACCTTTCATCCGACAGGCCCTGCCTTCTCAGTCACTAAAGCATTTCCCCAGTACACATAGTGTGATGGTGTAATGGTATGTGGGAATGACCTTGGGAGACAGGAAGAGCCACAGCCAGAGGAAGGATCGGATAAGAGGCAGCTGAGTCCGTAGTAGGAATGGGGCGTGGGAAACGTCTCAGAAGGGACCCTCCCTAGTTTCTTGATTGATGTTGACCTTGCGAGGTAGTCCAGACAAGAAGCATGCCCAGATGAACTATTTCTACCTTATTGTACAGTTACATTAACAGAATCTTGCAAGTCTGAAAGTACATCTCTCCCTCCCTCACCTTTACAGACCAAGAAACTTATTTTCTCTTTTTCACCTGGCCCCTTCACTTCTGTTCCAGCACTGAATTGTCCTTCTGGAGTCACATACGTGAAATGGGGGGGGGGGTATATAAATTCAACAAACAAATAAGTGCCACATACCCCCCTTCTTATTCAAAAAGGCTTCTTTGAGGCTTAGGAGTCTGGCAAAAGCCATCTGGGGAAATAGTCTGGAAAAAACTATTTTTGTTCAGGGGCTTAAAAACTGTTTTTTTGAGGGACAACCAGGTTTTTTTTAGAAGAGTTTTCCCCAAGCTTGCCTTGGAAAACAACGTGGAAGAATTGTTTGGACCTCTGAACTATTGAACTATTTATCATGCATCCCCTCTTTTGTCAAACTTTTCCCACAAGCTTGAAAAACACTGCTGCGGCTGCTTTAAGAGTTGCCTGAACTTTAAAGAATTGTCTCTTCAAAGTAGGTGCATCCTTTTTTTCAGGCTGGCCCAGAAATCGGAAAAAAAAGGAGGTGCTTGGAGGAATAACGGAGCGGTGCATTATATGTCTGGAGCGCTTGGGAATGATTTTGAAAGCAGGGACAGCTTCACCTTTTTTGATCTCTGGACTACAACTCCCATCACCTCTAAGCCCTGGGTGATTGTCGAAGCCAGTGTTTCTCAACCTTGGCCACTTTAAGATGTGTGGATTTCAACTCCCAGAATGCTGTCTGGGGAATTGTGGGAGTTGAAGTCCACACATCTTAAAGTGGCCAAGGTTGAGAAACACCGGTCTAAGCAACTGGGATTCGTATTCCACGTTGTCTTGGAGATGAAACTTGCTATAGTAGTGAGCAGTAAGCGGGGCAGGCAGGTTCTTTTATAATCTTCAGCCTGGATCACGTGCTGCCTGACCTTTTAAAGTTTGCAAGTGCTTACCTAATAAGGCTCGCTCTATCTATCTATCTATCTATCTATCTATCTATCTATCTATCTATCTAATTTCTATGACTGCCCATCTCCCCCTCAAGGAGGGACTCTGGGCAGTTCACAGCCACAATAACATCATTAAAATACAATAAAAACACAAAATATAAATGCAATAAATATAAATTAAAACCAAGTGCCAGGTGGTTCGTACAGTGACACTGAACATATTTAAAATATTTAAGGCTGTGACTTACTCCTCAAAGAATAATACACCAACATGGAAGTCACTTTTTCATTAAATTCAGTTGTGGGCATTCGTCTAGTAATATTGGTTCACTCTGCTATGTTTAATTGGGGTTCAGAAAGGTTGTTTGCTCATGTTTGTACATCACCTAGAGTCAGTAGATAGGGGCAGGATAGAAATCCTGTAAAACAAATGAAATAAAATAAAAATACTGTTTGATTGTGCGTTCTCTCTCTCTCTCTCTCTCTCTCTCTCTCTCTCTCTCTCTCTCTCTCTCTCTCTCTCTCTCTCTCTTTCCCTTTTCCTCTGAAAGCTTGCTTTACTTCTGCGGAGTGAAATAAAATAAAAATACTGTTTGATTGTGCGTTCATTCTCTCTCTCTCTCTCTCTCTCTCTCTCTCTCCCCCTCCCCCTCCCCCTCTCCCTCTCCCTCTCCCTCTCCCTCTCCCTCTCCCTCCCTCCCTCCCTTTCCCTTTTCCTCTGAAAGCTTGCTGTACTTCTGCGGAGTGCTCCAGAGCGTTTGCAATATTTATAAGAGTAATTTCTGGAGCTCTTGCCTACTTCAAGATATCGTACCTGATTCACCGGCGCTTTTGAGTTATTGACTTAATAAAATCTGCCTACGTTTGCAGGGGAGGCAGAAGAACAGAGCTCCAAGGAGAAGTATGTATTTCATTTTTGTTTCATTTTCCTCTCACACAGGGAGAAATTTCCCATCGTTTTTCCACCTTTGGGTTTTAACTTGGGCTAAAAACCAAACCCTTCTTTGGTGACCAGTTAATTAGAGGGCACTTTTAAGAACTGATTTTAAAATGGATGCTTAATGAGAAAAGGATTAAGGCTGGCAACAGAGATAAATTTTCTTTGGTTTTTCAGGCAAAACGTAGGGGGTTTTTTTGGAAGGATCTCTCTTCCTAACACAGGTGGAAGAGGTGAGCATGAGCATGATAGGAGTGCTGTGAGATTTGTAGATTGGCAATAGTTGTTATACAGACAGCAATACTGTATACATACAGGCTAAGAATATTCAAATATTGGAAGCAACTCAGATGCATTTCCTATAACAACTTCCCAGAGATACAGGGGCATCTGCAGGGGAGGGGGGTCAAAAAAGTTAAGATGGTGGTCACGACTGTGGGATCAAAGCCCCGTCCCCTTCTTTACATTATACTCTTCAGCACATGGAAAAAATGGAGTGAATGCAGTTGTGGCTGCCATCTTGACTTTCATGACACACACAGACACCCCAGGAAACCCCCAAATGGGATATATTGGAGGCTTAGCGTGTTGTGGATTTATAATAAGGGCTGCTACTCATACAGACCCACTAGGGCAGTGGTCCCCAACCTTAGCTACTTGAAGATGTGTGGACTTCAACTCCCAGAATTCCCTAGCCAGCATTGCTGGCTGGAGTATTCTGGGAGTTGAAGTCCACACATCTTAAAATGGCTGAGGGTGAGGAACCCTGCCCTAGGGAGCTAGCTGGCTGACTGACTGACTGACTGACTGACTGACTGACTGACTGACTGACTGACTGATTTATTTATTTATTTATTTATTTATTTATTTATTTATTTATTTATTTAATAATTGTATTAAGCTTTAAGAGCATTGTAATTAACAGGACAGTAAAACCTTAGTTATTTGTAATATTATATATACAGTACACTAAACAGTAACGGTTGTTACCGAGTTCGGCAGCCTTATAAATTTAATGAAACAAATAATTATATTAGTGTTGTATAAGAGGTTATATACTTTTAAAAAGTAACCTAAACACACGCATACACACACATGCAAATATGTGTGTGTGTGTCTATGTATGTCTATAGTGGGAATAAGATAACAAATTTGACTAAAAATAGGAGGAGGGGAAGAAAACATAAAAGCCCTTTAAAAAATAACAATCTACTAAACAACTAAGTATTTTTTTTAAAAAAACACCACACTTAAATTAGCCATTGAGTGCAGTGCTTCACAAGGGGGGGCATCTTCTCACCCACTGAAATATCTCATGTTCCGCTGCTTTTCCCTGCACAGTTCCTTCCGAATGGCTGACTTATGTTTTGGAAACGTTGAATTTCCACCCATTAAACATGCTCTTTTCTACATCCTCCTCTCTTTTCTGGGGGAGCCAATGGCTTTGGAAAGCAGAGCTGGAAACATTTGGATGCTGGCTTTTCTGCATGGTGCATGTTCTGGCTGGCTGCAAGCTATTCTATGCTGCATGCAACTAGGGTGGGGGGTTCATTCCCTCTAAATGGCCAGACAAAAAAGGGATGTTTGGATGCTGAGCCAGCCAGGAATTCTGGGAGTTGAAGTCCAGACACCTTAAAGTTGCCAAGGTTGAGAAACACTGACCTAGGCAATATCCTGGAGAATTCTCCCTAACTAGTAAAGCAGAGCTTTCCAAACTGTGTGTCGGGACATGTTAGTGTGTCGGCTGCAGTGTCTGGGTGTGTCGCAGTTGCTGCTGCTGCCTCCGAGCCCTGCCTGGATTCCGCGCAGGTCCTAGTGCCTGCCTTGTGCCTTGCTGCCTCCAAACCTGCCCTGCCAGGATTCCACGCAGGTCCTGGTGCCCGCCTTGTGCCTTGCTGCCTCCAAACCTGCCCTGCCAGGATTCCACGCAGGTCCTGGTGCCCGCCTTGTGCCTTGCTGCCTCCAAACCTTCTGTGATTCCATGCAGGTCCTAGTGTCTGCCTTGTGCCCTGCTGTAAGAGTGTGTCACAAAATGATGCCCTGCTGTAAGAGTGTGTCGCGAAATGATGCATGTCTAAAAAGTGTGTCACCAACATGAAACGTTTGGAAAGCTCTGTAGTAAAGAAACAGTTTTGAGATTGGCTATATATGAGTCCTGCTCCGACTGAATTCTCGATTGAATTCTCTGGGTGATGTGGAAGAAGCTTGAAGGGTGAGGTCATGTTTATATCCCTCTATCAGCTGATGTGGCTAAATAGCTGTTCTTCTGACAGTTTGAGATAAACACTAGAAGGAATGCATTAGTGATAGCTAAGTATTCTGAAGCTCAACAGTTGTTAAAGACGCAGTGGTGCTTCTAGTACAGAATTTCGATGGATGGTAAGCCAAATTGAGAGTCAGTTTGGTCTAGTGGTGAAGGCATCAGGCTAGAAACCAGGAGACAGTGAGTTCTAGTCATGCCTTAGGCAGAAAGCCAGCTGGGTGACCTTGGGCCAGTCACTTTATCTCAGCCCTAGGAAGGAAGCAATGGCAAACTACTTCTGAAAAACCTTGGCAAGAAAACTGCACGGACTTGTCCAGGCGGTCTCTGAAAATCAGACACAATTGAGTGGGGAAAAAAAAGCCAAATAAATCCATGCGTGTTTCTATATACACATTTGCCCCCTTTCAAAAAAGAAGGAACAAGTTTCTGGTCCTCATGAAGATGAAAATAAAATGGTATGATTTGGGGAGAAGTGGAGAGGTATAACTTGATCCTGGTGGTCTGTAGGTGGGATTTTATGTTCTGCCTAGCCTTATAGATTAGTGAAAATATAATACATTTTCTGGAAAGACAAGTCATTCATAATCTGGCTTTTTTTTTGGTTGCAAAACATTTTCCTCTCTGTATCCAAAGCCTAACAGTAGCTTCCTTTCTTCAGATTTCTGTTCCATTATGGGAGAGGGGGAAATTTCAGCCCGACCAAGTCTTCATAATAGAGTACCTTTCCATGCTTCTAACGTAAGAAAGCATACAAATTTTTGGTTTTAGGTTGCTGAGAGCACAGCACTGTCTTCAATATACAGAAATACAGTATTTGGAATAGAGAACCGGAAGGGGCCAATACGATCTTGGAAATGCAGGTCCCTGTGCTTGAACATAGGCAATGAAGGGCAGCCCACCATCTCTCTAGGTCAGTGTTTCTCAGCCTCCGCAACTTTAAGCCTTGTGGACTTCAACTCCCAGAATTCCCAAGCTGGCTGAGGGAATTCTGGGAGTTGAAGTCCACACATCTTGGTTGAGAAACACTGCTCTAGGTAATTCTGGGAGTTGAAGCCCACACATCTTGGTTGAGAAACACTGGTCAAGGTTGACAAACACTGCTCTAGGTAATTGATTCTACTGTCAGCCTCCTGGTACTAATAAGAATTAGAATCAGCCTTCCTGTAACTTGGTTCTATTTCATTGTGTCTTGTGCTCTGGAATGAAGCAAAACAGGTCGTCACCATCTTCATTGTATGCCAGCATGGTATCCCTTCAGACATACAAAGAGTGTGGCTGTATTCCTCCTCAATCTTCTCTTCTCAAGGTTAAACCACCCCAGCTCCTTCAGAGTCTCTTCATCGGTCATAGTTCCTAGTCCCCCATCATCCTTGTTGCTCTTCTCGAAACCTCTTTTTTCCCATTTGTCTAAATCAGGGCTTTCCAAACTTTTGCCGTTAGCAGTGCTTCCGGGTGGCTGTCGCGGTGGCAGCAGCTGCCCCTTCGAAAGGGCAGGCTCCAGGGACCCCGAAAATGCCTTCAGTTCTGGCAAGGAGGCGAAAAGCCTCGTGCCGCGCACGCGTGCACACTGCCGGGCTTCCCGGCGCACAGCTGATCGGCGCAGAGAATTTCCACCCCGGCCGGCCGGCAGCATGCACGATTTTTGCCTCCCTGCCGGAACCGAGGGCATTTTCATCAGCGCTTCCGGGTTGTCACGCGACACACTTGGGGGCCCCCAGGCGACACAGTATTGTGTCGCGACACACAGTTTGGAAAGCCCTGGTCTAAATCCTTACAGGGTAGAATCAGATACAATATTTGAGGTGGGGTCTCACCAGGCCTGCCTCCAAAAACCTTTGGTTTTCTCCTTGCCCTGGGCCTCTGGAGGCCTTAGTGGGGGCAGGGGACAATTGTCCTAGCTGACTTGGAGCATTT
This sequence comes from Charina bottae, assembly GCA_023362775.1. Lineage (NCBI taxonomy): Eukaryota > Metazoa > Chordata > Lepidosauria > Squamata > Charinaidae > Charina > Charina bottae. Next base: position 4,077,560 of record JALMGJ010000048.1, on the reverse strand, counting down.
TGACAACCTCGATGTGCCATTCCAGAGCTAAGCAGTGTATCTGCAGCAACCAACCCAGTAAATATTTACACTGCAGACAGAGCATTTCATGGCTAATCTCCCTTGTCCCTTCCCAGTACTGTTTGGCTTTCTCCCAGTCTTCAGTTTCCCATAGATTACTAATCAGCAATCCGAGTTTTTTTTCTTCCTCTTTTTTCTCCCTCCACCCCCAACCCAGCATGTTTTTTTCCTCTGCCCCCTGTCTGCTCAAACAACGACACAGGTGTATATCCTCACACACATCCAGAGAAAGGGAGGTGGGGAAGAGAGGGCAGAAGATCAGATTCACTAACACATTGAACATTTGAGCTCTTGCAAGACAGATGGGCTTGATGCTTCCATGATTTCTAAGCGACCTTTCTCCATGTTTTGTCCTCTGGATGGGGTGGGCGGTGCTGATTAGGATTCATGGGAGTTGGAGACCAGCATACTGTATCTGGTGGGTGCCAGTTTGGAGAGAGGAGTGCGATGCTGACGTTTGCTGTGGTGGAAGCCATAACACATGGAGGAGTGGACAGTAAGGTGGTCTTTGAATCAAGCTTCCAGTGAACTCCTTGGCAATATTCCAGGAGTGGTTTTTAATGGCCTTTTTCCAGAATATTTTTCTTGACTTGCCAGTTTGACTTACAGCTCTGTTCCCTGGTGACCTCTCATCCAAGTACTAGCCTAGTCTGATCCACGTTTAGCTAGGGGATGTCATTCAGCTGGGCCTATAAAAGGAATAAAATATTTATAAGGAAAAGAAAGAGATATTTTGCAGGGCAATTGCTGATTATGGCTTCCTGTTACATGTTCTTTGCTTCTCCGTGGACATGCTGCAGTGTTACTCTTTCATATTTTACCTCAGGGGCAAGCAAATTTGGGAGGTATTTATTTAATCAATTTATATGGCCGCCCAACTTACATTGGGTGGCTAGCGCTGGGTTAAAAACAAATGAAGAAAAATATAACTGAAACAAAAATGGAAAACATTAACACATTTGGGGCCAACAGCAATCATTCTCTTAGGTACCAAAACCATGTGTTTTGCTTCTCTGTAACGGTTGTGTTGTTTGCATGATTAAGGACTTGTTTAATCCAAAAGAGGATATTTTTCTTTTTTTCTTTTTGTTTTCTTCTTAAGAAAACAGCGACTTGCATTTCAGGTGAATATTTGGCCAGAGAATCTTCCACTCCTTTGAAAGAGTCAAATGTCTAAGGCAGAGCTTTCCAAACTTTTCATGTTGGTGACACACTTTTTAGACATGCATCATTTCGTGACACACTCTTACAGCATGGCACAAGGCAGGCACTAGGACCTGCGCGGAATCCTGGCAGGGCTCGGAGGCAGCAGCAGCCATGACACACCCAGGCACTGCAGCCGACACACTAACGTGTCCCGACACACAGTTTGGAAAGCTCTGGTCTAAGGCAATTTAACCTGTTAACCTGTTGGTTGTGTGTATGGATATATGGGTTTGATGTGTGCATTTCTGCTGGCTTTGCAAACCGAGTTTGGAGCTCACTGTTGCGAGGTGACAAGGCAAAATAGAAAATGCTGTATACCAATAACCATCTTGGTATTTGAACAGGTGTCAGCCTTGTATGTTCGTCTGACAGGCTTCTCTGAATGCTGTACACGTGTAGATTGCTGGCCGTACATTTCACAACTTTAGACGCTAGCCTCCCTCTCGGCATTCCGGCCAGCAACTCTGATCAGCACCTGCTCTTTCAAGGGACATTCTGTCGGGAGGGGGGTTGCCCGGAGTGGGAACTGAATTGTTATGTCTTGACTGTGGCCGATGTCAGAGGGACGTTTTGATAATGCAGCTTTACGCGCGAAAATCTTTATTCGAGGCTTCTCCTCGCCTGAAGTGTACTGTTCATGAATAAATGAATCTTTTAGGGTAATTGCCTGAGGGATTTCTTGACTGGGAATTCTGACACTGAGGGTTATCACAACAGGCTAATGGGTCCTTCAGTCCATAATCATAGGCGAGGCATTAACATGGAATGGTTTTTCTGAATCTGGTCATTCCCATCAGGATCTAACGACTTTCCATTTTTAGCAGAAGAAAGACCATGCAGCCTGACTATAAGGACATTTCTTTCCCATGTTTTAAAACAGCTTTCTCCAAGCAGGTGCTTTTGGGATGTATTCAATTCCCGCAGCTCCTAGACAGCTAAGCCTTTCGCCGTTGTGCGTGAAATTGATTATCCCAGTAGTCTGGAATGTGCACAGTACAGAGAAAAATCATTCTCAGGAATATAGTTCTATCCTCTCGTTTGAATCGTTTTCAGAGTGCATTAGGATACACCTACCCGTCATGCTGTTCCCTTTAAGGGTGCGCAACCTTATGCAAAGCACAGAACAAGAGTAAGAACTAGTGAGAAAAAAGAAATTAAAGGCAGGATATAGGACAAAAGGAAAGGAAATATAACTAAAATTAGTAAACACCATTTACTATAGAGGTAGTCCTCACTTAATGACCAGCAACTCCATGGTCATTAAGTGAAACATCATGTGACTGCGCCGGACTTATGATGTCAGTTCTGCTGCGGTCATGAAGCAAATCACCCGTGGTCATTAAGCGCGATGTCATGTGACTGTGATTTGCAGCTTCCTACCAGCTGCCCCATTGACTTTGCTTGTTGGAAGCCAGCTGTGAAGCTCGCAAATGTCAATCATGTGACTGTGGCACGCTGCGACCCTCATACATGCGCTGGTTGCAAAGCGCCAAAATTGCAATCATGTGACTGTGGGGACACTGTGACAGTTGTAAGTTCAAGGACCAGTTGTAAACCTACCTTTGCAGCAAGTTCAAACGGTTGCTAAACAGGGCAGTTGTTAACCGAGGACTACCTGTACTTCTCCATCTTTGCAAACCACTTTGGCTTCTACCACATTGATAGACCACCAAATACTCCTTTATCTGATATTTATTTTGTTATGTGATCCTCATTCATTCTCTTTATATGACCAAACTACCTCCAAGCATTTTTTTGTACAGACGCACCCTTTTCTATATAGCCATTTTTACTCCTTTCAGGAAACATTCATTCCTCATAACTGACCACCTACTACCTATCAGGATACCTATTAGAAAAAAACTGTTCATCAGGCCTTTCTAGTGGGGCCAGACACAAGGCAGACAAAAACAACAAGTCAAGCTATCTTGGTTGCGTCTTCCAGAGCTGAGATGTCATAGTTTCTTGGAAGAAATGATGTCTCTGAACATGTTTTTTTCAGCCTAGCACTCTTATGGGCCTCCTAAGGTAAGATCTCCTAAGGTAAGGGGGTGTGGTGGCTCAGCGGGTAAGACGCCAGGCTTGTCGATCGGAAGATCGCAAGTTCGGAGGTTCGAATCCCCAGCCCCGCGTGGCGGAGTGAGCTCCCGCACTCACCCCAGCTCTTGCCAACCTAGCAACTCCATGGTCATTAAGTGAAACATCATGTGACTGCGCCAGACTTATGATGTCAGTTCCGCTGCGGTCATGAAGCAAATCACCCGTGGTCATTAAGCGCGATGTCATGTGACATGGAGTTGCTAGCACTTCAGTGGGATGGTAACAGCGTTCCGCGTGCGTCATGCCGGCCAAATGACCGTGGAAGCGTCTTCGGACAACGCTGGCTCTTCGGCTAACAAACGGAGATGAGCACCGGCCCCTAGAGTCGGGCACAACTGCACAAATGTGTGGGGGGAACCTTTACCTTTTTAAAGGTAAGATCACCATCTTTAGGAAGGAAACCCCACCCCTGCTGAATCTGTCAGGGGTAAATACCCAGCCAGAAGGCATCCTACCCTCCTTATCTCTGCAAGCAGATCTTCCTCATGACACCTGTCCATCAAGCTCAGAAAAAGACAAAAAGCATTCCTGCGCAAATACACACACACACTCACAAGTGCTCGGAGGTAGTTTGGTCATATAAAGAGAATGAATGAGGGACACAGAAAGAGCGGAAGAAGCATGTGCAGAAATGTAACAGGGCCTCCACATCTGTGTTCACCTGAGTGAGACTATGCGTATTGTTGTGGGCCTAGACTGAAAACCTAAAGGCCTAGGATCGTGCAGTGATAGGTGGTTTCAAAGTCTGTCTGTCTTTGAATGCGTGCGTGCGTGCGTCTGTCTGTCTATCTATCGTCTGTCTGTCTGTCTGTCTGTCTGTCTGTCTGTCTGTCTGTCTGTCTATCTGTCTATCTATCTATCTATCTATCTATCTATCTATCTATCTATCTATCTATCTATCTATCTATTATTTAAATTTGTATTACTGCCCATCTCCCCCAACCGGGGAACTCTGGGCGGTTCTATAGTAGTGGTTTTATAGTAGTGCTTTCTGCTACCTCCAAATTTTACTTTTGGGGAGTGTTTTTCATCCTTTCTGTTAAGTTCTCCCTGAAGAAGTAACAATGCTCTTTTTCTTTCAAACGAACACTGTTTCGTCCACATTCTTTAATGGGGATAGTAAGTAACTTCTATTCCCAAGCAGGAGTGACACAGCTTATCAGGTCTCATAGTAAGCTCCTCATGTGACGTAAGCTGTCTTGTGGTGAGTCAGGGGTGTCAGCGAGGTGTGGTCCAGAGGGTGTGGTCCAGGTGTGGTCCAGATGGTGGCCGTGATGGTGCGACCAAAGCGCTGCCTGTTTTTTACGTGCATCACACATAACACACCTAACTACCTTTGTACCTGCATTTTCCCATCTTAAGACTTCTCCATCGGTTTTTGCTTCCTTAATAAACATTCTGCCAAGGTACACCAATTCATCTGCTTGCTGTAATTTTTGGCCATTGATGTATAACTTTCAATTCTTCACTCTATTCTCCCTTGTCAAAACATTCCCGACTTTGATGCATTAATTTTCAGATCTGCTCCCCTTGTCACATCACGTCTCTTGTTTGTTGCAGATTGTTTGGATTCTCATGCAAACCACATGCAAAAATACACATGCATTCACTCCACAATTAACTCACTCTTAATTCACCACAAGGGGGGGCGTGCTGGCTCAGCGGGTAAGACACCAGGCTTGTCGATTTGAAGGTCGCAAGTTCGGAGGTTCGAATCCCTAGCCCCGCGTGCGGAGTGAGCTCCCGCACTAGCTCCAGCTCTTGCCAACCTAGCAATTCGAAAGCATGCAAATGCAAGTAGATAAATAGGTACCACTTCGGTGGGATGGTAACAGTGTTCCGCGTGCGTCATGCTGGCCACATGACCGCGGAAGCGTCTTCGGACAACACTGGCTCTTTGGCTAAGAAACAGAGATGAGCACCGGCCCCTAGAGTCGGGCACGACTGCACAAATGTGCGGGGGGAGCCTTTACCTTTAATTCACCACAAAGATTCTTCACACATGTATCCACAAATGCATTAAACAACCATGGTGATACCATACATCCTAGTCGCAGTTTAATGATCAACCCTTAACTAAGGACTTCATTTATTCATATACATGGTTTACTTACATCCTGTTCCATTCTTATCATATTGAACAACTAATTGTCATCTCCATATTCAACCAAAACATTCTATAGTTCAGTGCTTTCCAAACTCCTGCCATTGGCGACACACCAACAGCGGCAGTGGCGCGGGGGTGCGCAGGGCGGGGGTGGCGTGCATGGCGGCAGCAGCTGCGGCCTCATGTTTTCCGCTAAAACCTGGAAGCGCTGATGGCATGCCGCTGCCGTTGCTGCTGCTGGTGGCAACGCCCCATCACCACTTCCGGGCTTTGTCGCGACACACTAAAGCGTCACGACACACAGTTTGGAAAGCTATGCTATAGTTCTTGCTCATTCACTTTATCATTGAATTGATTGATTGTGGGCCATCAAGTATAAACACTCTTTCTCCCATTCATACACTTCTCTTTTTTTTTTTTTATTAAATTTTATTAAGTTTTACAATACATAATAAAATTTAAAGTAGAAAAAAGAAATAGAAACAGAAATACAAAATAAGAAAAAGATAAAGAAAAAGTGAAGTCAAGAAATAATAAGCAAAGAAAATATAGAAAATAGATGTCCTCCAATCTATCTTTGAACTTAAAGTACAACAATTGATTTTAAATGTTAGTCCTTCATACAGTATACAGGAACTTTTCTTTGTCATATGCCTTTTGATTTCTTTAATCCAATCTTCTAACCTTCATCTTACTGTCTCCCAATAATCCATCTTTGGCTTCCACTCCTTGAAGTAGTAGTTAAATGTTGAATGTTCATTACTACATATTTATATCTTCAATAAAGACCAATTAGTATAACAAATAAAAGCCTTATTTACTTCTAATAAACTACAATATATTCTATTCATATTATGACTCATAACCTAACATGTTATGTAACTTAATACATAATTTAGCAATTCTTATAGTGTTCATACATATATATTTCTATAATTTAATTCTAATATATATATATATATCTCCATAAAAAAGGAATTCTTGAATCTCAATTATCCATCTGTAATTTCCATTCCTTGTAGTAGTGTCCATTTAAACTAAGTGCATAATCTATCATATCACTTAACCTAATAGCTAATATATCAATTCTTATAATATTCATACAATACATATTGATATATATCATCCTGTAGTAACCATCATTCTAATTCCATCATATCATTATCTTCTCATAAATATATCTCTAAGGAAAACAATATTCTATAATATCAACTTGTGTTTGTATTTAGCATCTTACATTTAGAATATCACTTTTTATATATCCATACAATTTCTCATAACAATTCAAGTCGATATTTTCATTAGCCTTTATATCCATACAGTTTCTCATATCTTCTGTTTAGGTTATGCCAAAATCACAATACACTGTGACAGATTCGCAATATACAGCCTGCTCTTTTCTATATCTCATATAGAATATCAGAGCAACCTTCTCTCCCTTTCCACATATTTCACAACATCCATCCAACTGTGCACCCATATTTTCACTCTGTCTCCACTGCCACAACATATCTATACCAAGATTGTAGTGTAAAGCCTTCAGAATGTTCTTCTGAACTAATATACTCAAAATTTCCTCCTTCTGTTTCTCCTCCACTTGAAAAACATTTTTCCTTTCTGTCTCCGTTTCTGTTCTCTGTTCTTTCTCTCTGTTTTGCAGAGTTACGAACAGTAATTCCAACGACCTTTGAATATTTGAAAAAGCCTCAGTAATCTCTCTTCTGAGCTCCTCAGGTACAAGTTGGAAAGCCATCTTTCCTGTGTCCTTCAAATTAAAACAACAACCCTTCTAGTCAAAACAATAATCATGTAATCTGTCCATGGAATACTACCAGCAGAATCTATTAAGCAGAACTTCGTTGTTTTTTTTTTTTTTTTAAGTCAAAAGAAAAAAGAAAGTTCCAATAATCCAAAATACAGGAGAGAATAATATTTTAAACAGTTTATAGAAGGAGAAATAAAAAATATATTCCAAATGAAGCAAAATCCAACCAGGGAGGATGTAGAAAAAGAAGACAAGGAAAAAAACACGTTACCCTGTGTTTTTATTCTTCAAACTGCGAGCTTTCGTTCTTCAAGCTGCAAGCTGCTTAATCCAAACAAAGAGTTTCTCAAAAAATGAATAGTCATTTAGTTTATCAAGCGAAGAATTACAAACAGAGTCTCTTAAATCCCTCTAATACAAAAGAGAAGTAAAAAAAAAATGCAGACGTTTCATTATGTTGCAAATATAGAGTCCATCAAACTTCCACCAGAATCAGTTATAGCAAAGAAAGCACAAAGTTAGCCAACATTTTCAACAAAGTCCAAAAGATAGATCTTAGATTTCAAAAATATTTTAATCTAAAAAAAACATTCCTAAAGTGATCTAAAAGCGGCTGGGCGCTCTTGTGTCTCTTCAAAGAGACTTGTTTCCCCTGCGAGAGCCTGATATATCTCGGCCATTGCCTTGCACTTACCCTGTTCCTTCCGCGGTGGAAAACTACAGAAAAAACAAGGGTAGGCAATCCCAATGGCCCCACGAGTAATCTTCTGGTCTCCCCCTCTCCAGGGGAAAAAAAACTTCAGTGGACCACAACTTCTGCAATCCACGCAAGCAAGGGAAATTCAGTCAGTTCTCAGCTTCTCTGAGAAATCTGACTGGTCGAGCTGGCAGCCAAGCCTGGAGTCCCATTCATACACTTCTCATTGACCTTCTGAAGAACAACAATCTGGCTGTGTTCCCCTAGCTGGACTGCACTTCCTAACTGGTGCCCCTTGTCACTTCTTGTTCCCTTTTCATCAGAATTCCACTAAACATCTTGCAAGACAATATTAATAATAATAATAATTCTTAAGGAATGAATCCCTTTGTAGCTTTTGCATTTCACAAAGCCTCGAAGGGGAAACCAAGCTATATATAGGAAACCTTTAGGAGCAAAAGCAACTGTGCAAGGATCTGAAATATTACTTGTTGAGGAGCAACGGCATAAAGAGGACTCTTGTCCTTGTGTCCCACTTGTGGCCTTCAACAAATCCTCTGATTATCTTTTATGGCCAGCAGGAAGCTGGCCTTGATGGGCACTTGGCCTGATCTCTTGGCGCTCTTTTTACATTCTTAAATTATCAAATTAACTTCCTGCATTTAGTAGAGTAAACGTAGGGCCTTTTTCCAAACCATTCCACAAGTTAGGTGCAATTAAGAACAAATACTGAACAAAATCGAATTGTCTGAGCTCATGTGTGGTTTTGTACCTCAAGTAATATGAATGGCATTGAACTTCCATTTGATATAAAACAGCATGCGTGGTTTAGTATTTTCTCACAGGATTGGTTTGGTGGATATTTTTTCCCAGAATAAATGTAGGGTCTTTAAAGAAAAACTCTGAAAGGCCAGGGTGGGCTGTTGAATTGAGCCTTCTCCTTCCACTTTCTTCTTACAGCATCTCATGTTAATGTCCTTTATTTCTTCTGAAGTCAAAGGCTTGGCAAACGGAAACAGGTGGGGTGATCTTTTCATGGGTTCATTTTAACTGCCTTGAATGAAAAGTATTGATCCATCTAATTCAGAGCTTTCCAAACTTTTCACGTTGGCGACACACACGAACAGCGGCGGCGGCGGCGTGGCCTGAGGTGTCCTGGTGTGTCACGCAAAAAACCCGGAAGTGCTGATGGGGGGAACCAGAAGAAGCGGCACCCCCGCTGCGGTGGTGCTGATTGGCGGGGGTGCCGCTTCTTCCGGTTCCCCCATCACCGCTTCCGGGTTTTTGAGCGACACACCAGGACACCACAGGCAACACAGTGTGTCACGACACACACTTTGGAAAGCTATGGTCTAATTGTTGCAAATACTGAACTAGCCTTTGGGAGGGTCTCTCTTTATATGGGGGTCTGAGGGTAGTACTCCCCAATACAGTATGATTTTCTCCCCCAAAGTCCCCTGAACAAGAGAGAAGAAAAGAAAAAGGTAAATTAATTTGAGCAACTTCAGCCACCTTCATGCTGCACTGGTGAAACATCTTCCTTTACGAATGGAGTTGGAAGAAGGATGACCCAAAGTCTTCCGGGGTTTTTTGAGATGAAATGCGAGCTGTGGCAAAACCTTCTCTCTGGGCATCTCTGGCTGAAAATTCCTAGGTATCAGAAGAAAGAACTTGTTGGCTTAAAGCAGGGTTGCACAACTTGTTCAGAGGCAAGTATTGGGGAATCGCCCTCCCCAGTACATTTGATTATCATTCATTTACACTGAAGTATAATTAAAATGAAACACAGTTGCTGGGATTTGGAGCATGCTAGTCATGACCTTTAAAGTTCTACATAGTTTGTCTCACCTAGCAATTTTCTACCCACTCTGGGCATTCTTCTGGGGAGGTGATACTGAAGGTGATACTGGGGTTTAAAGATTTTTTTAAAATCTGTTCAATCATATCCGATTCTCAGAGACTGCCTGGAGAAGTGCCTGCAGTTTTCTTGGCAAGGTTTTTCAGAAGTGGTTTGCCATTGCCTCCTTCCTAGGGCTGAGAGACAGGGACTGTCCCATGGTCACCCAGCTGGCTTTGTGCCTAAGGCAGGACTAGGACTCACAGTCTCCCAGTTTCTAGCCTGATGCCTTAACCACTACACCAAACTGGCTCTTGATTGATTTATATCCTGCCCTTATTTGGCACAGCTCAAGGTGGCATACATAATGCTTCTTCCTCCTATTTTCCCCATAACAACAAGCCTGTGAGGTGGGTTGGACTGAGAGAAAGGGACTGATGCAAGATCACCCAGCCAACTTCCCAAGGGAGGACTAGAATTCACATCCTCCCAGTTTTTAGTCTGGCACATTCACCGCTACACCTGTTTATTTTGCATGGTGACCACACTGCATTTGCTTTGATTAAGGGGATAGGATGGTCTTTTTTATTTTTATTCTATTTATGTTTTGTTGTATTTTTGTAAACACTTTGAGTCATGGGAAGTAGGGGACGATACAAGTTGGTTTTTTTCCATCAATAAAATTTCCTTTTCGGTTGCATTAAAAATTTGGGTTTTACAGAAAAGTAGTAGTTTCTATTTTGTATTTTATCTATACTCTGAAAATCAATAAAGTTTAAACTGTAAAGAAAAATATTGGGTTTTACACCTTCACCTTGGATCCTGAGCAGATCAACCCATTGATGCCAGTTAAATATATCCTTTCACAAATGGTGTGAATGGTTATACTATACTTTTATACACTTCAGTCAATGTTGCAGTGTTGGAGGAAGGTCCCAATCTGGCAGTGGCCTTTGTCCTGGACACTTGAAGGTACAAAGTCTGTTAGTCATCAAAAAACGTCACCGGCTCTTTCACCTAAGCATTTGGCTTCTAATCCTGTCACATTTTGTGGATTCTTGGGCATTTTCAGTCAGAAGCTTAATATCGCTCCTTTTGGATTTACTCTGTAGCTTCTTTTCCTTTTTCTTGCAGCTCGGTAAATGAGTATGGAAGATTATGACTTTCTCTTCAAAATAGTTTTAATTGGGAACGCTGGCGTGGGGAAGACCTGCTTAGTTCGACGGTTTACACAGGTAAGGGGTGAGAATGGGTATTTCTCCATAGAAGGGGAAAAGGACAGAATATGATATGAACCCAATACGCTTTAGAGCAGCGTTTCTCAACCTTGCGTGCTGGCTGGGGAATTCTGGGAGTTGAAGTTGCCAAGGTTGAGAAATGCCGCTTTAGAGTTTAGCAGTGGAGATGTTAGGACCCTGGAGGATTTGTGCCACTTGCTTCTGATGGGAGGTGATAGAGTATGTATATTGATAGAGTATGTATATATGTGTGTGTGTGTGTATGTATATGTATATGTGTATGTATGTATGTATGTATGTGTTTGTGTGTATGTATGTGTGTGTGTGTGTATGTATGTGTGTGTGTGTATGTATGTATGTGTGTATGTGTATGTGTATGTATGTATGTACGTGTGTATGTATGTGTATGTGTGTGTGTGTGTGTGTGTGTATGTATGTATGTATATATATATATATATATATATAATTTTATATTGTTTATTACTGATATTTATTGTTTTAATTGTTTTAAATTTGTTGTGAACCGCCCAGGGTCCCTCCATGTGGGGGAGATGGGCGGGATATAAATGTAATAATAAATAAAAATAAAAATATTGTTTAAGGGTTGCGGGTAAAACTGCCAAGAGAGCTTGAGTTAAAAAAACCGACAGATTTTCAGTGCTTCATTAGTGTGACATAGCAAATCAAGCCTTTGTAAATCATATTCTGTGAGTTGGTCTGTGAGTGGCTTGCAAAACCCAAGCATGACTTAAACGGAATGAAAATGAAGATGAATCACAAGTGTGGATTTTTCTTGCTAGAAGATTTTTCTGGTTTGTTAAACTATAGCGTGTAACATCTAGCCTTGAATGAATGAATGAATGAATGTTTGTTTGTTTGTTTGTTTGTTTGTTTATTTTCTATCCCGCCTTTATAAATAACTCAAGGGAGCAAATATACCTAATACTCCCTCCTCCTTCTATTTTCCCCACAACAACAACCCTGTGAGGTGAGTTGGGCTGAGAGAGAGTGACTGGCCCAAGGTCACCCAGCCAGCTTTCGTGCCTCAGGCGGGACTAGAACTCTCAGTCTCCTGGTTTGCCATTGGCTCCTTCCTAGGGCTGAGAGACAGGGACTGGCCCAAGGTCACCCAGCCAGCTTTCGTGCCTCAGGCGGGACTAGAACTCTCAGTCTCCTGGTTTGCCATTGGCTCCTTCCTAGGGCTGAGAGACCGGGACTGGCCCAAGGTCACCCAGCCAGCTTTCGTGCCTCAGGCGGGACTAGAACTCTCAGTCTCCTGGTTTGCCATTGGCTCCTTCCTAGGGCTGAGAGACAGGGACTGGCCCAAGGTCACCCAGCCGGCTTTCGTGCCTCAGGCGGGACTAGAACTCTCAGTCTCCTGGTTTGCCATTGGCTCCTTCCTAGGGCTGAGAGACAGGGACTGGCCCAAGGTCACCCAGCCGGCTTTTGTGCCTCAGGCGGGACTAGAACTCTCAGTCTCCTGGTTTCTAGCCCAGCACCCTAACCACTAGATCAGACTGGCTCTTGGATATCTGCGGGATTGTCTTTCTCCAGTTATGTTTGCCTGTCCTGTTAAATCCAGGAGGGCTGGCATGCTCCAGGTCCCATGGATAAAGTTAAATAATCTTGGGGAGCCCCAGGGACATGCCTTTTTAGTGCCCCCCCCCTGACCTTTGGAATAGCATCCCCCCCCCAGGCCCACGTGGCTCCCACCATGTTCTGAACTCCTGTATGTCCTCTAGGACTGCTTTGGCAGCTTATAAATTGGGTCAATTAATAAAAACTGGATGCCCAGTTCTCTACGGTCAATATTAGAAAACTTCAGTGGCCCAACTTGCATTTTTTTACTACAGGTAGTCCTCACTTAACAACCATTCATTTAGTGACAGTTCAGACTTACGACGGCGCTAAAACCCTACTTACTGGTCCTTGCACTAATGACCATCACAGCGTCTCCATGGTCACACGATCGTGATTTGGGCACTTGGCAACCGGTTCGCATTTACAACCGTCGCAGTGTCCCGCGGTCATGTGATTGCCATTTTCGACCTTCCCAGTCGGCTTCTGGCAAGCAAAATCAATGCGGAACCGCGTGATTCACTTAACAACTGCAGTGATTTGCTTAACAATCGCCACAAAAATGGTCATAAAATCGGGTCAACAACCGATTAACCACCACATTGCTTAGCGACTGAAATGCCAGTCTCAATTGTGATAGTTAAGTGAGGACTACCTGTAATTATTTTTTAATTCTACACCACCCAGAGTCACTACAGAGCTGAGTAGCCTTATAAATTTAATAATTAAGTTAACCAATTAAGGTCAAACTAGCTGGCCCTTTCCTCTGATCCAACCTCAGGACTTTTTCTTTTTTTTTAAATTTTGTATCAAACTTTCTCAGGGCAGGCTCCGTTTCATGGATCTAATTTAAAAAGCTGGGAGTCTATTCCCGCTTCCTCTTTTGTGTACCACATCAAAACAACACTGTAATAGTAGTAATCATCGTTTTATTTTTCATGTGCCTGTAGCCAGCCACAATGCAAAGTAATAAATCACAGCATCAAAAATTAATACAGTTGCTCGCTCCAATCCATTTTCAGATCACAGCTAAAATGCACAGCCTCTGTAACCTCAGTAGCTCGTAATGTTTAAGGCAATCGTTAAAACCCATATTGAAGTAACAAGACATTTCTGCAGAGAGAATTAATACTTAAACCAGCTTCACAAAGGCCTCTAACAGACGAAACGTTTTTAGCACCTTTTAAAATGTTGATAGATCAGGCTCCGGGTATAATTCTGGGGGACGCTGGTGCCAAGAGTCTGGCACTAGATAGGGAAAAAGCTCTCAACTGTGACCTGGCTAGTTTAGTGCAAGGAATCCCAGTTGGTGTCTACTAGGTGAGTGAGTTGAGCACACAAGCATGAGCAGATTTTCAAAATTTTCATTTCATTATTTTACAGATAGTCCTCGCTTAACGGCCATTCATTTAGCGACCTTCTGGACTGAAAAAACTGACTTACGACCATTCCTTGCACTTACAAGCATTGCAGTGTCCCCACAGTCATGTGATTGCGATTTGGGCGCTTGGCAACCTTCGTGCATATACGACAGTTGCAGCGTCCTGCGGTCATGTGATTGCCATTTTCGAACTTACCAGCCGGCTTCTGATAAGCAAAATCAATTGGGATCCGTGTGATTTACTTAACGACCAAGTGCTTCGCTTAACGACCATGTGATTCACTTAAAATGGTCATAAAATTGGGTCTGGATTTGCTTAACGACTGCATTGCTTAGCGACCTAAATTCTGGTCCCAATTGTGGTCGTTAAGCGAGGACTACCTGTATTTATTTAATTATTTTATTTAATTATTTTATTATTATCTTCTGCCCAAAACAACAACAAAACAACACTTCCTCCTCCCATTTCCCCCCACAGCAGCCACTCCATGGAGTAGGTTGGATTGAGAGAAAGAGACTCAGGGAGATAACGGGTGAAGAAGGAGGGGGCTCCCTCCAGGGGGATAAATGCATGTGCAGTACTGAATTGCTTTGCTTTCCTCCCAAGAGGCTAAAGAAGGCACCGCCCTAATTTCTTGGGCCTTTTCTCTGAGCATCACTAATTCATTTTAGTTTAGCTGGATTATGTCTAGCAGAGTAGAAGAATAAAACAATAGAGCTTTTACACCAAGTCTCAGCGTGTTCCTTCCCTCGAAGTCAGGACAGCGACTGGTCCAACGTCCCTGAGAAAGCTGCTGTGGCTGAGGGAAGGCCAAAACCTGAGTCTTCCCACTCCAAATCCAACAATAAGCCTGTGAGATGGGCTGGACTGACAAACAGTGACTGGCCGAAGGTCCCCCAGTCAGCTTGTGTGGCTGAGGGGGGACTTCAGCGTGGGACTCCCTGTTCATCCTTCAGTACCTGAACCATCACTGCACCAGACCAGCTCTCAGATAATTAGGTGTGGCCATGCACAAGATCTGAAGAGTAAGCGAAACTGGTGACTTCCATGAACACCCAGTCACGTAGGGATTGGTGATAAAGAAGGAGGGCTGGTTCAGGAAGGTCCAGAAGATTGCAGACTCTGCTGTTCTGGTCCCATACCAAGGGACGCAGAGAGAGATCATATAACCCAGGGGTCCCCAACCTGTGTTAGGAACTGGGCCGCGGGGCTCCCGCCCTCAAACCCTGCCCCCTTCCGTGCGATTGGCTCCTGCCCACAAACCCCGCCCCCGGTGCTTGTGATTGGCTCCCGTCCGCAAACCCCGCCCCCACCCGGTCCGCAAAAATCCTGGAAACCCCGCCCCCTGGTCTGCGGAAATCCCAGAAACCCCGCACCCCCGTCCGCAGAAAAATCGTCTTTTGAAATCGGTCCCTGGCGCCAAAAAGGTTGGGGACCCCTGAATCACCTACCCGACGGACTATTGTGCTAATCCGAACCTGAAACAGTAATGATGTCTTGAACTTTGGTCACCTCTAGAGCTGAAAGTGTTGTCTGAATATTTCTTTCTTTCTTAAGGGACTTTTCCCACCAGGGCAAGGAGCCACCATTGGGGTTGACTTTATGATTAAGACGGTGGAGATAAATGGTGAGAAAATAAAGGTAAGCCCTCGCTTGATTTTTCTGCTCTAGTTCGGAGTCCGTTTATATTCCAAATTTGTGCGCAGCAACTCAGGACAACTTAAGGAAACGTGTTACGCTTCCCATGTGGAACTCGGTCTCATGTTTGCAGAACCTGGTTGCCACACACATGCAGATGGACCTTGTACCTTGTAACCCAGCTGAGATCAGTTATAAGAAAGCATTCTGCCTCACATGAGTTCACGTTGTTCAATTATATGAGCCTTTTCTGTTGCAGTCATTCAAAGACACTAAGGAAGTGCCACTCTCTGTCCGCCATATTGCTCCTCTTATCCCTTCTGCTCATTTCCCCAATTTGGGAAGAACCTGGAAGGCTGGGGTTATGCTCCTCATTCTTCTCCTCTGCAAATAGACTTCTCTGTCTTTGACTGTGGGGTTGAACCTGGACCCCTAGTATTTGCCACTGGAATGCTAAGTCTAGCCTTAGCGGATGATCTGGATTCTTGTGATAATTTGGGAAAGGACTTTGTGCTGTTAGAACCCAGCAAACAGAAATAGCTTAAGTTACAGGTACATGATCTGTAGGTTGCATGTGGTGAAGGAGCTTGGCTAGTTTTGGGGAGAGGCCGGTTCTGGTACCCCTCAGCTACAGAGGCTCCCTGGGGGGCTTTGGGTCAGCCCTTCCCTCTCAGCCCCATAACCAGGGCGTGGTAGTGGTGAAGATGCTGGGGTAAGAATGGGGAGGTCCAGGTTCTGGTCCTCCCTCAGCCTTGGAAGCTCGCTGTGGGACTTTAGGCCAATCGTTGTCTCTCCATCTTGTTTTTTATTTATTTATTTATTATTTAAATTTATATCACCGCCCATCTCCCCCAGCGGGGAACTCTGGGCGGTTTTGAAGATTAAATGAAGGGAGATAATCAAATAAAACATCAGACTTCGTAGAAAAGGTAGATGATAAATCTAACAAATAACCGTTAGGCATTCAATGTTAAACTAGGATTTGCTTCATTATAGTTGGCTCACTAGACCACAATTGACTGGGATCACACAACACACTAATCCTATATCAAACAACCCACATTATGGTTTAATATGTGGTGTGAACCCAGCCTATAAGAAACAAATCTAGGTTGGATCCAGATGTCACTGTGGTTGTGATGATGATGATGATGGTGATGATAATGATGACGTTGTGCACCCTTGGCATAATTGTATGAGCAGAAGCATTTGTTTATTAAAGGTAAAAATACTGAAATCAGCAGCAACAATTAGTCTTTCTCTAATCAAGAATGTTTTTCAGGCATAGCATCTTCAGAAAACGTTCTTGTTGGAAGAGCCAAGTTTGTTGGGAGAAAAAAAACTTAGTGGAAGATTGGAATCCTTTTATATGTAACAGTCTGAAATATGGGGTTTCCAGAATAAATCTCCTAAATAAGAAACAGGCAAACAAAAGGAGTGGTTGTTGTGGGTCTTCCGGGCTGAAAGCCTTCGACAATACAACAAACAAAAGGAGATTGAAAAATAAAATGGTTCCAAAGACCAAGTTTCACAGAGGAAAAAGGGCAAGATTTTATTTTATTTTATTTATTATTTTATTTTATTTTATTTTATTTTATTATTTATTTTATTTTATTTTAT
This sequence comes from Charina bottae, assembly GCA_023362775.1. Lineage (NCBI taxonomy): Eukaryota > Metazoa > Chordata > Lepidosauria > Squamata > Charinaidae > Charina > Charina bottae. Next base: position 4,060,332 of record JALMGJ010000048.1, on the reverse strand, counting down.
TTTATTTTATTTTATTTTATTTTATTTTATTTTATTTTATTATTTTATTTTATTATTTATTTTATTTTATTTTATTTTATTTTATTATTTATTTTATTTTATTTTATTTTATTATTTTATTTTTTATTTTTTTATTATTTATTAAATTTATATACCGCCCATCTCACTATAAAAGTGACTCTGGGCAGCTTACAAATAAAAAAGTCTTAAAAAACCATTATAAAAATACAAAGAATAGAAGAAGATAAAAGGGAGAAACTAAAAGGCGGAGAGAGCATCTTTAAGCCACCAACCACCCTGAGGGTTGCCTATCCCTCTTGGATCCCGAAGCT
>JALMGJ010000048.1:3817500-4055000 GCA_023362775.1 Charina bottae | reverse complement strand
ATTTCTAAGTCCCTTTATCATCCAAAGGAGGATCGTTAAGATTACCATGCTGCTGTTGAGCTTGCGAAATGGTCTTAATCTTCCTAGGCACAGAAGACAAAGCAGGAAGGAAAATAGGGGAAAGATTGTGCCTGAGGCCCCCACCTCTATTCAAGGAAGGATTTTCCAAGTTGGCATAAATGGATTCCTTGACCCCTCTCTCAAACCACCTATCTTCTCTGTCTAAAATGTGAACATTAATGTCCTCAAATGAGTGTCCCTTTTCCTTTAGATGAAGATAAACTGCTGACTCTGGTCCTGTGGTGTTACTTCTCCTGTGTTATAATCATAGGTCATAGGTCATAGGTTATAGGTCATAACCATGACCTAGCCCCAGGTGCAAGGTCACACAGCCACCTAGAAACATATTTAAGGATTCCCTTACTAACTTTGCTCAGACTGAAGAAGCTCCTTGGATAAGGAACGAAACGTTTCCACTGAGAAAATAGAAATCCAGTTGACATGATTCAAGCTACAGACAATTCCACCTGGATGACTGAGAACCTTCATAGACATATTCATAACCCTGTGTTTCTTGCAAACGTTATACGTCAAAAATGAGCTCCCAATAAAACATTGCAGCGTGGAATGCTCGACTTCAGGGTTCCAGTTAGTTTGGCCATTTCAGTGCTAGAGTGTATTGGGAACATTGTAAACCACATTTTATTTATTTATTTTATTTATTACTCAAATTTATATGACCGCCCATCCCCCCCCCCAATGGGAGAGTTTTACACATCCTGTAACACATCCTGTTTTAGAAGATTTTCTTCCGGAAAACTTAACTCTAGCACCCTGGAAAAGCCAGACTGGTACATTTTGGAAGGAAAAAAACAATATTCTAGGATGTTCTGGAATGTTCCATCTCCAAATTGTGAGATTTGCAAGTCCTTACTACATCTAGGACAATCAGGGATGTTAAAACAGAGGAACACTAAAGAAGCTCACCAAGCAGATTGTTGAATTGCTTGACCTTAAATTATTACCCAAATTATTCCCCTAATCTTGATCCCCTTCAGAAGCAGTTGTACAGTATGTAAAGGTTTAGGCACTTTTGGTCAAACTGTATGTTTCAATGAATCCTTAAGTAAACGAACGCTGACATATTCTGTATTTGGCACAAACTTAAATGAATCTTTCTGCCAATTTGAAGATACTTATGTTTACAGCTTCAAAATAAGAAAACTGGCAGGTACAAAAGTTTAAGTACTCTTTCAATCCTTTGTAATACCTCCTTGCACAGAAATCAGCGCTTTCAAATGTTTCCTGTAGCAAGCTATGAGTCTTTCTATTCTTGCTTTGGAAGTTTTCCCCCTCTTCCTTGCAGAACTCTTCTAGCTTGCAAATATTCTGAGGTCTCCTTGCATGCCTGAGATCTTCCCACAGATTTCCAAAAATATTCAAGTCTGGGGACTGGGAGGACCATTCCAAAATCTTTTATCTTTTCCTTATGTACTTCAAGATTGATTTGAAGGCTTATTTCGGATCACTGCCATTTTGCTTAACCCAGAATATGGAAATGAGCATAGAAAGTAAAAAATAAAAACTTGGGTCATTAAAAAAAATGGCTTACCCAATATAAATATATTTAGGGAACTTTTGGAGCCCATTTCAATTATTCACAGAGCAGCTAACAATTCTATCCACAATTTAAAAGAAAAAAACAATATGACTGAAATACAACAATGGTCTTTAAAATGCAAATCCTTACAAATAAGAACAACTTCAATCCTGCGGCAGTGACCTAAGTATAAACTAAGCTAGAAAATAAACTAACAGACCTGGATGACTATAAAGGTGCCAAAAATAAAGAGGATGCCCCAATATAGGGCAGCGGTACCAAAAAGGTCTTTCGCCCGATATTTCTCTACTGGAATCTTCAGTGTGTGCAGAAAACTGCCTTGTACAAGACTTCTCCTAAGCTCAGTAGGCCTTTCTCTCCAATAAGTATTCATAAGATTACACCGCAATTATTTTGTAACATTTTGAACACATTTTCCACTGTGGCCAGATTAGGAAACAAAGCAGACAGGTGAATGCCACGGGGAAGATCTCTTGTTTGATGATTTGGTCACATGTTCCAACTACTTACGTAGCTTGTCAGCTCGAGCTTTCCAATCATACCAAGCAATGTGTAGGATCCATGATGCCCATGAACACCATCCTTTGTGTCTGCTAAACGGACCCCGCCTGTAAGAGAATTCCATCTGGCGGGGTCCAGGAAGCAGGCCTTCTCTGCAGTGGCTCCCGCCCTCTGGAACATTCTCCCCCCGGAGTTGAGGCAAGCCCCCTCTCTCCTGGACTTCCGTAAAACACTGAAGACCTGGGTTTGCCATCGTGCCTGGGGCGGGGAGGGGAATAGTCACTCTTGGGGATGGCTGGTGCCCTAAACTGGCTTTTTACACACTCATGGACCGGAAGAGAACTCATTACCATCTAGATTTTGTTGTATTATATATTGTTAACGTTATTTGTAGTATTGCTGGTTTTATTGAATTTAAAATTTTACTTTCATTGTGAACCACCCAGGGTCCCTCCTTGGAGAGAAATGGGTGGTGATAGAAATTTGATGTATGTATGTATGTATGTATGTATGTATGTATGTATGTATGTATGATAAATGTCCTGCTCCAGCTGACTTTAATTTTTTTTTAAAAAAGAGGAAGCTGGCAGGCTTAAATCACCTTAGGCTGGGTTCCCACCTGAGCTCCTAGCAGATGGGATAATTACATTATTACATGTGATTAGGGCCAAATTTCCAACGTTTTGGAAAGAATTTCTGTTTTATATAAATATTTGATTTTTTTTACCTTTGTTTTTTTATACGAACTTTATTAATTTTCAAAGTATAATTAAAATACAAAATATAGAATATAGAAAAGCTAGAGCATAGGACTAAATAAAAAAGAAAAAACTATAAAAGTGCAAGCAGATAGAAAACAGAAACAGAAAGTGACTTCTGACTTTCTCCAATACAGATATAAATAAGTTTACAAATATAATCTCTTACCATTGATTCAAGTTTAGTAACATTATTTCTATCAAGACAAACCATTTAATCACCAAAACCCAAAATCAAAGCTTCATTTTTTTTTCTAGCACAAGCAACTAATCTAAAAGTGGTTGCCAAGTAGAAATAAATCCAGAAACAGTGTTTCCTCTTATTAACTCTGTTGTTGTTGTTTATTCGTTCAGTCGTTTCCGACTCTTCGTGACGTCATGGACCAGCCCACGCCAGAGCTTTCTGTCGGCCGTCACCACCCCCAGCTCCCCCACGGTCGAGTCCGCCACCTCCAGAATATCATCCATCCATCTTGCCCTTGGTTGGCCCCTCTTCCTTTGGCCTTCCACTTTCCCTAGCATCAGCTTCTTCTCCAGGGTATCCTGTCTTCTCATTATGTGGCCAAAGTACTTCAGTTTTGCCTTTAATATCATTCCCTCAAGTGAGCAGTCTGGCTTGATTTCCTGGAGTATGGACTGGTTTGATCTTCTTGCAGTCCAAGGCACTCTCAGAATTTTCCTCCAACAATTAACTCTGTTAACTTAGCCATATGGGCCAAATCCATAATATTTGATTTTTTTTAAAGCACACGGTCTATATAAAGGCTTGGTGCACCTTTCTGGGCGTGTGCTGGAGAAGACGAAATTGTGTCGTCGCAGGGTGTGTGTGCGCGTGTGTGTGTGTGTTTGCAGTCTTAGCCAACCCACCCAAATCTGATTTGTATCAAGCTCCACTCCTTACATAGTTGATATTCAGCGCCTGGAGAATCATTACTGATGCAGATCCTTTGTTCAGTTATTGGCTTTATGACTTTCTAGAGACAGTCTAATTTCTCCCCTCGCCCTCTGGTTTGGTTTCTGTAGGAAACAAGATTGATTTATCCGATAAGCGAGAAGTGTCCCAACAAAGAGCCGAAGAGTTTTCCAGAGCCCAAGATATGTACTATCTGGAGACGTCCGCGAAAGAATCCGACAACGTGGAAAAACTCTTTTTGGACTTGGCGTGTCGGCTGATCAGCGAAGCGAGGCAGAACACTCTTGTGAACAATGTGGAGTCCCCCTCACCTGGCGAAGGGAAGAGTATCAGCTATTTGACTTGTTGCAATTTCAACTGATAGCATTTGAGCCCCAGGAGTTATGACTTCCTAAGGCCTCTCTCCGGACGCAGATGCTGCCACCGTGACCCAGTCTGACTGGTGGAGATAGTCAGATACCCGACCATGAAGCATGGCAGGCTGGCCATTCGCCTGCAGGGTCAGCGTAGAATATAATCTTTTCTTTTCCCTTTTTAACACATCCCCCCACCCTGTAATAGGGAGGAGATTAGGATTCCGAAAGGTGCTAGGTAGCGGCTGGTCAGGTCGTGGTTGGACTTCTTGGAAGCATCTGGGAACCTTCCCTTGGAAAGGCAGGATGGATTTTGCTTTGTCTTGGATCTTTGAATAAGGACGTTGAAAGGCACATTAGGCAACTACTCTGGGTTGTCAGCGAAGCCAATGCTTGTACATAAACGATGACCCAGAGGGCCATTTTTTTACGGCACAACTCCACCAAGCGTGCGTGCGTCTGTCGTTTTTGGGAAAACCCAAGTATTAATGTATCCGTGCATTTTGATAAAACGTGGAAGTTAAAAATGGGTACGCGCCAGCCGTTTGCAATCAGCAAGGGGGTGAGGTTGGATGGCTGCTGTTTGGTTCTCGGAGTTAAGTGAACTATTCCTGAGGCTAAATTTCAGCGGCGGTCGGCTTGCTCTGTTCTCCGCAGACGGAAGGTAGGTTCGCTGAGAAGTACTGATTGTAAATATAGCAGCTTTTGGGTTGGTTCAGGCCAGTATGGCATTGTTCATTCTGACTAGATACCTATTATACGAATGGAAAAGTTGGCCACCGGTATTTCTGCGCCTCTGATCAAGTAAGTGTTCCAAACTTTGCAACTCAGCTCAGCATTTTCTACTGTGTTGCCATACGGTGGGGCTTCCAATCCCACTTTGTTTCTTGCAGAAATGACCTAGTTAAATATTGTTAATACTCCCCCCCCCCCTCCAGGGACTTCGCAAAAATAGTTCCTTTGTGGGAAATGCTGGGTACTGGAAATCTGGACTGCAGATACGGTTATTTGTTTGAGAGAAGACTGTAGCACTAAGACTGGGGCTATACCTATGCACAAATGGAATATGTGGAATGCTTTGCTGTTGATGCAATTGAGGAGTTTGAAGCGAGTGTCAAATGCTTGTCCTGGGAAGGTCTCAAAGTCCCTCTAGAAAAGAGCCATTCAACATAACAGGTAGCCCGTAACGGCTGAATCCTGGGTATGCTCTTCATTAGAACAATAGCACCATGTCTGGAAATAGCTCTCTTATTGGAAAGGGTGTGCACAATTTCAAAGGGTTTTTATATGCTTAGGGGAAAAAACTTAGCGTGTTCTAAATCTATTACAGAGCTTTATTGAGGCTACGATCATCTTGCAAAGCGTGTAGGTCAGAGAAGCAATTTAAAACAAGCCCACTTCTGACATAGTCACTTGAAGGTTTGTCTGTCTGCTGTACTTGGGCTTAAATGTGTGTGTGCTCACATGTGTGTGTGTGTGTGTGTGTGTATGGTTTAGGCAATACCCTTGAACCAAAGCCTCAGTGTTGGAAGGACTATACACAATGTCCTACCTTCATCTCTTCGATGAACGCATTGGATTTTGCAAATTCAACACTAAATGTTGAATCGAAGGAGCAGATGCAGATTCCTCAGATATTGGTGCTCACTTGTTTACCTTGAAGAGACAGATGAACTGTCTGGATGGCTGTGGACTCACAACAGATGGTAAGATTAGTGTTATATGGCTGGTGGTTCCATGTTTAGCACCACTTAATTTGGCATCTGAAGAAGCGAATAGGTTTTGGTATGGCACGAAATGAAGAGGACACCACCACTGCACGGATCTTGAGCAGCCTCCAGTGAAAGCAGTGGTATCTTAAATTCCAGAGGGCCGGCTAGCACAGGACATTTGGGGGTAGCGTTGTGCTCAAACCTTGACCAATGGTCCCCTTTTGCATTAAAATAAAGCTGCTAAAATTTTAGCCTTTTTGAGAATAAAGCTGACATTTTAAAATGTGCTGGTTTTTTTCTTGCAGTTTACTTTTTTCCAAAATCCAACATTACTGTTAGAAAAATCACGGAATCATCCAGAATAGGTAGTACAAGCCACACAGGCATATAAACACAGCTTCCAATGTTCCTTTAAAATGAACAGACAAGAGAAGAAATTTCCAATTATATGTATGTAACATTAGGGCTAAAATATAACTCGCAGTGTTGGGGGAAGGGGGGTGGTTAGCCTTCTCAGGACCACAGACTTATTTGATTGGAAACAGCTCATTCCAAGCTGCGATTAGTCCTAGATGTCTAAAGACTTTTTAGATTTTTTACTTTATTTTATTTACAGTTCTTATATACAGCCATAGTCTGAAAAGACTTCCAGCAATTTACGGTATCAAAATTTAAAATGTCAGTAAAGACAAATACACATAGTCCTTGTTAACTGTGCTAATTGGGACCGGAAACTCTGCTGTTAAGCGACGCGGTCATAAGTAAAAAACCATGTGACCAAGCTGCTTAGCAATGGCAGTTATGGCAGTCCTGGCTGCCGTCATTAAATGAGGAGCACGCAGGTCATTAAGCAAAGATCTCACGTGACCACGACTTCCAGCTTTCTGCTGGCTTCCCCACTGACTTTGCTTGTGGGAAGCCAGCAGGGAAGGTCACAAATCACGATCACGTGACCGCAGGGACGCTGCAATGGCTGTAAGTACGAGATCTGGTTGTAACTACCACTCATTCAGCGCCATCGTAAGTTCGGTCACTGAACGAGTGGTTGTTAAACAAGAACCAACTGTACATCAAATTGATGGAACTACTGTACAGTATAACCCATCCCTGTGTCCGTCATCCAAGCAACAAATTAGAAGTTTTGCAAACAAGCTGAGTTTTCACCATCTTCCTGAGCACCACCAGGGAGGGTGTGTTCCAAATCTCTGCGGGAAAGCTGTTCCAAGAGCCGTGACAAAGTTGTTTCCTTCCAACCCCCCCCCCCCCAAATATGTGGGGAACCCTCAGCATCCCCCACCAAAGATAAGCACTGTATCCTAGATAGAATGAGATGGTCCTGGAGATAACTTTGGAGCCAAACGATAAAGGGCTTTCTGGGTGGAGACCAGCACTTCAAATAGTTCTCAGGAACCCATTGGAAGCCAGTGCAGCGCCTACAGAACCACTGTGACCATGATGGTGGTGGCTCTCAAATGTAGCTTTTGGGTAATCTTCAAAGGCAACTCCGTGTAGAGTGCATTGTGGTAATCCATCCTAGAAGTGATGAGGATGTGAATTACTGCACTTCCTGCACCAGGAGGGGCCACAGCTGATGCACCAGCCAAAACTGGACAAAGGCATCCCTCCACCTGTCCATCTAGCAGTAGCTGTAAGGCTAGAAGGAGCCTCAAGTCACAGACCCAGGAATGCCACCGAGTCCAGTCACTACCAGAGCCAGCACAGTCACATGTGCTTGGCATATACCGCACTTCTGTTAGTTCAGCGTGTTTTTCCCCATCTAGTCCCTCACGACCTAGACCAAGATGCTCACTGCATCTCCAGCTAGACCCAGGATTGATAGGTATGCTTGAGTATTGTAAGCATAGTGATACCTCACCCTGAACTAATGGATGACTTCTAGTGGCTTCGTGTAGATATTGAAAAGCCAGAGTGAGAGACAGACCTTGCCAGGGAGTGACTGTGATCACCCACCTGGGAGTGGGATTGTGTAATAAATGCCCTCGATCTCCATCCTCACAAATGGTCCAGAAGGATTCCATGCTCAGTGATACCAAAGGCTACTAAGAGGACCAGGAAGGATACATTGCCTCCATCTAAGTCCTGACAGTAATCAAGAACAACCAGTATGGTTTCTGTCCCATGCCTGGACCTGAACCCTGACTGGAGAGGGTCCAGATAATAAACTTCCTCTAAGGAGCTCTGTAGTTGTGGCCAAGTTGCTCAACAAACTTCCCTAAAAAGGGAAGGTTGGAGACCAGACATTAGTTGTATAATTGGCTGGTCCAAGAACATCAATCTCTCTTTCAATGCAATGGGCATGATCCCCACCTCCTCCAAATGAGGCATTGATGGCTCCCAGGTCAGGACTGCAAGAAACGGAGCTCATACTGTTTCTTACACTATGTATATCATACAATACACCATGCTCTCTGTCCACTTCCTTGGAATTGACAAGCTGACGTGAATCCTTTGGCTATAACATATAGCATTTACATGGAAATTTACATCTCCATGTTCATTTGCATGGAAATTTACATTTCCATGTTAGAAACCTCGATTACAGTAGCAATAGATGCTCTGTTGGAAGATCGGAAGAGCCAGGCTGAAGAAAGATCATCTTGGAGAAGGTCTATCTATATGATTGCAAGGAGGCAACACCAACTTGATGGCACATAATTAAAGCTGGATCTCCAGGAGCACTTAGTACTTGGTTATAAACCCAAGAAATATTCCATGTGTTACAGCAGAGTGAGGAATCTTCTTAAATAACTGCTGCACATTTCAGGCAAATGTTAAAAATTAAGAGGCATAACTTTATTATTTATTTATTTATTATTTAAATTTATCCCCACCCATCTCCCCAAATAGGGGACTCTGGGCAGTTTACAGCATATCCATAGTTAAAATCTATACATATAAAACTACAATATAACAATAAATAGATAACAATAGGTAAAAATCCAAGAGATGGTAAAATCAGCTATCAGGAGGACATTATGGGGCCAGCCACCCCCAGGAGGTACTATTACCTCCCTCGTCCCAGGCAAGGCGGCAGAGCCAGGTCTTAAGAGTCTTCCGGAAGGTCAGCAGTGAGGGGGCCAGCCTCACCTCCGGGGGCAAGGTGTTCCACAATGCGGGCGCTATCGCAGGGAAGGCTCGCCTCCTGGACCCCGCTAGATGGAATAACTTGCCTTGTCATCCTCATCAAATGTGGTACCGAATGGGTTGCCACAAGATTCAGTAGCACAGCAATCCCTGTACTACTCAATATATTTTTATTAAGTTGAATGGAGAGGTAAAGAATGTTTATCAAATTTAAGAATTACACAACACTGAGTGGGATAATTAATACTACAGAAGCCAGAATTCCAAATGATCTTTATAGGTTAGAGAAACAGCCCGAAATAACAAATGCAAAGATCTTCATTTAGGAAATAAAACCGAAACAAAAGCTTCGGTATAAGGTTAACTTCCTTAGTAACCGCGTTTGTGAAAATGGCCTTAGAGCACTCAGTAACCACAAACAGAGTGAGTCACCTGGTGATGAAGAGAGAGAAAACGATCAATAGAAGCATCATTTCCAATAATGCAAAGCAATTTGGTGGGGGATACTGGGTACCATGTTTGAAAAAGATTTCAGAAAAATGAAACGCATTCAAGAGCAACATGAGCCATCTAAAGGAACTAGGAACATCTAGCCCTAAGAAGAACAGTTTGGAGAAGAGAAGATAGCGCTCTTCTACTATCAGAAAGGGCATAATGGAAATGAAGGCCTGTTTTGTATCCTTCCAGAGGGCAGAACACAGAAAAATGGATTTAAGTTTCAGGAAGGCGGGTTCTGGATGAACGTTGGGGATAGAAACTTCCCTAACAAGAACAATCCAACAGGAGAACCGATTACCCAAATAATTGGTGGGCTCTCCCTCACTGGAGGCGTTGAAACAGAGGCTGGGCTGCAGCCTCTATTGCAGATGCTTTCATTTGGATTCCTGCAGGGATCGGGGTAAAAAGGTAAAGGTTCCCCCCGCACATTTGTGCAGTCGTGTCCGACTCTAGGGGCCGGTGCTCATCTCCGTTTGTTAGCCAAAGAGCCAGCGCTGTCCGAAGACGCTTCCGCGGTCATGTGGCCGGCATGACGCACACGGAACGCTGTTACCTTCCCACCGAAGTGGTACCTATTCACCTACTTGCATCTGCATGCTTTCGAATTGCTAGGTTGGCAAGAGCTGGGGCGAGCGTGGGAGCTCACTCCGTCACGCAGGGCTAGGGATTCGAACCTCCGAACTTGCGACCTTCCAATTGACAAGCCTGGTGTCTTACCCGCTGAGCCATCGCGCCCCTAGCCTTGGCTTAAATATAAGTTTTTTGTTTCTATATAAAACACTCAGAGTAGCCAACTATAAATGCATTTTAAAAAATCAAGCAAAACAAATCATTTCAACCAGCCTCATTGATCTATGAATATGTTAGCTGTGAACTTAGTGTAAAAAATATGTTTGTGCCCCTGAATCAAGGGCATTTAAGCCAAGAGTACTTGTTTAAGTATGCATAAAATGTGTGATTCTGGAGCAGGTGCAAACAGCACTGGGATTAAACGCATTTTAACGCCAATTATAAATGAAGGTGGCAGTGGTGGCTGCTCTTGCAACTGGTCCTCAGAACAAACTCTGTTTGGTATAGTGGTGAAGGTGACGGGCTAGAAACCAGGAGACTGAGAGTTCTAGTCCCGCCTTAGGCATGAAAGCCGGCTGGGTGACCTTGGGCCAGTCGCGCTCTCTCAGCCCTAGGAAGGAGCCAATGGGAAACCAGGAGACAGAGTTCTAGTCCTGCCTTAGGCATGAAAGCCGGCTGGGTGAGCTTGGGCCAGTCGCTCTCTCTCAGCCCTAGGAAGGAGCCAATGGAAAACCAGGAGCCTGAGAGTTCTAGTCCCACCTTAGGCACGAAAGCCGGCTGGGTGGCCTTGGGCCAGTCACTCTCAGCCCAACTCACCTCACAGGGTTGTTGTGGGGAAAATAGGAGGAGGAAGGAGTATTAGGTATGTTCGCCGCCTTGAGTTAATAAAATAAGTAAATAAATAAAAATTAGCTAGTAGCCACCCCAGATTCTCTATGAATGGTGGGCATATAAGCAGCCTGAACATCAGTACTTATTTTATTTATTTATTAGACTTACATGGCTGCCAAATCAGAAAGATTCAAAGTGGCCACATAAAAAGGAAGACAAAACACCCAAGACAACAAAACAAGGTTTAATTTTCTAGGAAAGAGTCACTTTCTGCTCTATTAGATACATTCCATTCCTTAAAATGACCAAAAGGAATATGAGCAACCTGGCTATATAATTTTTAAAAACATAATTTGCTGTCCCCCCCCCCCGCCCCAAATCTACAATTATTGAAACTTCTGCTAAAGATACAACGGTGACCAAAAGGTCGTATTTCAAAGCAAAACGTGCCTTCAGGAGGATGGCTTTGACATAGTGGCCTCCATGCTGGGCAGCTGGTCATTACCTGAGAAGAGTTCAGAAGACCAGTCTGCAACGTCAGACACGGGGGATTGCGTGGGAAGCAGGCTTGACCTGCGGATGGCTGCAAAAGGTGGTACGTCAGGTGATTCAGGGGCTAGCTGGCCCAGCATTGTTCTCTGTTGACAGATGGGCTGGCCCCCAATGTTAGCTTCTGCTGGTTGCTGCCTTGTAGGAAGGAATCCTCCCTTTGCTAATCTGGAAAGATTCCTTGGAATCAAGGACCTTCCTTGGTTTTCAGAAAGAGGGGAATTCTCTGTAACTTGGCAATCGCGATTATGCCTGATTAGGCGGCTTTTCTTCCGCTTCCTTCTCCCCACTTTTACATCCTGCACTTGGGTTTTCTCCGATGAAGGAATCCATCCTTCGCCATCATCTTCAGGCAGCAGCTCTTTGGCCAAGACGCGACTCATAAATAACTGCCGAGGTCCACACGGATTGACCGTGCTGGCGTCTACATTGCTTGACCTTGTGGATGGTGGGAACTTGCTGACGAGCTGTTTCACTAAAGAGTTTTTAAAGGGGAGCCTAGAGCTCTTACACTTGGCATTGTCCCAAGGCAATTTATTCAGTGGCAATTCACTTAGAATGGATTCTTTCCCTGCAGGGCGGCTGTCTTGATGACAAGGCCTGGCAAGGGGAATGGTGTGGGAATCAGGCGTGAAGTCCAGGGGACCTACAAGGCTGCCTTCTGACTTGAATACTGATCCAGCAACCGGAGTACTTGTTTTGGGGGCAGAAACACCCAGGGCATCATGGAAGGATAACCCATAATGAGAACTATTCCAACAAGTGTTGACCTCACTTGGCATGAATTCTGATGTTATGCAGTTTGGGGTCAGAATCCCTGCCGACGGTGAGACTATTTGGGGCAAACGTAACATTGCTCGAGTGGCTTTTGTTGACTCTCTGGCACTAATGTCAAAGAGGTCTGCCGAAGCATCAAAACTAGCCTTGGGGCAGCTGGAACCAACCCGTGGGAAGCAGCAGACATCATTTCCTCTAAAAGAATAGTCTTGTTCTTCTGGGAGCAGCTCATTCTCTTTATCTTCACCTGATTTTTCACAGACACCCGAGGCAGAATGCTGTTCTTGAATATTTGGTAGATCAGTAGCGGCGCCGTTATTTTCAAGTCTGGCAAGAAATTCAATTAAGCTTTCAGATGAGGCTTCTTGAGAGGCTACACCTACAGTAGCATAAGTAGAAGATGAAGCAGCAAGGTGTTCCTTATGTCTCTGGTGAGGCAAAGGCTTCCGTGGACTTCCTAGCCCACAGCTGGACTGGATGTTAATTTTGCTAGAAGAATCTTCCTGCTCTAATGCTAAGGGGCTTTCTAGTACATTGCCATCTTTTCTTTTTATGGAAGATCTACGTCTTAGTTCATTATTTGTGGTGATACTTTGTGGAGAAGAATACAAATGAGGCTTCTTATCTTCATGTGCACATCCCTTATTCTGTGTCACGTTTTGGTCCTTCAGATTGTAAACCAGCTGGCTATGTGGAGTGATAGATCCATCTTTGCATTTTTGCTTCTCCAAGGTAGCCTTGCATGAAACGAAAGCTATAGAATGTTCTGTCGTTTCTGATGAAGTGGACGACCAAGTTAGTCCAAACGAGCAAGGCCAGGCGCTTGAAAAATCATTTATCTGACTTGATTGAACCACATCCAGACCATTAGAGACACTCGGGCTCTTTAATTCCCTACTCGGATGATCAAATGCCATGACGTGATCAGGAGGCCATAAACCCCTGTGGCTGTGCTTAAAATGAGAACATCGCTGCTGCTCAATATAGTGGATAACGGTGTAGCCCACGAGCCCAGGGTGTGGTACGAACATTTCACAGGCGATGAGAGCTTTGAGGTTTCTCTCAATTTGGCAGCCATTTTGCAATAAGCTAACCACATCTGGCTTGTCAGAACCCTGCGAAGAAACGAAATTCTATCAGCGATGTCTCTTTTGTGTCCCCACCCACCAATAATTTTATCTGACCCATATACAGAGAGTGGATTATTTTAAATCAAGCTTCCCCAATCTGGCCCCTACTAGATAAAAGGTAAAGGTTCCCCCCGCACATTTGTGCAGTCGTGTCCGACTCTAGGGGCTGGTGCTCATCTCCGTTTGTTAGCCGAAGAGCCAGCGTTGTCCGAAGACGCTTCCACGGTCATGTGGCTGGCATGACGCGCGTGGAACACTGTTACCTACCCACCGGAGTGGTACCTATTTATCTACTTGCATTTGCATGCTTTCGAATTGCTAGGTTGGCAAGAGCTGGGGCCAGTGCGGGAGCTCACTCGAACCTCCGAACTTGCGATCTTCCAATCGACAAGCCTGGCGTCTTACCCACTGAGCCACTGAGCACCACGCCCCTACTAGATGCATTAGATAAATATTTGTACCTGTATCGGTTTGTGTTTATTACAACTGAATGTGCTTCCAACCAAACTAAAGGAGGATTCTATTCTTGAAGAAGGAATTCATGTGCATCTGTTCATCTGAGCATCAGTTAGCAGATTGGCTGGATATATAGGGTTGCAACCAGAGTCAAACAAACGAAGGTTGCTCTTGCATCTCCCCACCCTGAATCTCCTGCTACTGGCTGATATTAGACTTTTCCTTCTGAAGGTGGGTATTTCTATCACAAATTCTGCAGCTGCCCATCAAAATGGCCACAAAGGAAAACAAATTCTACACACACAGAATTAAAATTTCAAATCAGTATTACTCCAATACTGTATGCTAATTCTAGACTAATCACACCAGTGTTTTCTACCATGCATTAGTTTAGTATTTATTCTAACAAGATGCAGTTATCCAAGAACATTTCCCCCCATATAATTGATCCCTGGGGGCGTCTTCATAACCTTAGAATGTAGATAGGTCTGCCAGTCCGGATTATTTTTGTTGTTGTTGTTCAGTCGTTTAGTCGTGTCCGACTCTTTGTGACCTCATGGACCATAGCACGCCAGGCCTTTCTGTCCTCCACTGTCTCCCAGAGTTTACTCAAATTCATGTTCATTACATCAGTGATGCTATCTAACCATCTCATCCTCTGCCGTCCCCTTCTCCTTTTGCCCTCAGTCTTTCCCAGCATCAGGGTCTTTTCCAGTGACTCCTCTCTTCGCATTATGTGGCCAAAGTATTTGAACTTCAGCTTCAGCATCTGTCTGACTTTCAAATTATCCAGACTAGCAGACCTATACACAACTAGGTTCTGTTTTGCATCCAGTTGGTATGGCAGAAAGGTTTCTTTCTTTCTTAAGTAATGTTGATACTCTATCCCAATTCTGATGGACTCTGGGGAGCAAATAATAATAAAACAAATAACCTCCCTGTCTATATCACATATAGTCTTCGCTAAACGACCGTTCATTTAGCAACAGTTGGGACTTACAATGGCTCTAAAAGCCCCAACTTGTGACCAGTCCTCGCACTTATGACCGTTGCAGTGCACCTGCAGTCATGGGATCACAATTCGGGCGCTTGGCACCTGGCTGCCAGCTTGCCTGTAACTGAAGCCTATGGGACTCTATCTGGAGGATGCTGGCTTAGAGAAGATTGCTTTTGTTTCTTCCCCCCCTTGGATCCCCAAGGACTTAAACTGATAATTTTGTGTAAGCTTCTATCATGAGTAGAAATCCTCATATGCAAGGCACCTGGCACTGATGCCTGAACTCAGGATATCCAGGCAAACTGGAAATAACCAGCAGCAGCAAGATTCCACCTGCTCGATTTCAGAGACAGATTGAAAATGAAACACACACCTCTGCACAAATGTTACAAGGCATAAAGATGATTTTTTGTTGTGGTTCTTTGACTTTTGTGCATCCCCTAAGAACTGCCTGACTGGAGGAGAATACTGGGAAATGGTTTAACAGCACCACGGAGAGCATAAACTTGATATGTGGAATTGGATACCAGAGGCTTCACAGCATTCACCCAGAAGAAGCAGAAGGCTACAGGCTGGTCCTCTGTTCAAAGTGCCATTTTTGGTAGCCGGCTGCACATCCCACCTTGAAGCTTCTCAAGCAAAATGGTTCAGACTCTTTGTCTCTGAAATGCAGCTGGAAAACCAGATTATCTGTCAGGCCTGAGTTGCACATTTTCTAAAAGATTCATTCCAAGGACAACAGTTACCTTAATTCTGAAGACAAACTTCTTCCCAACAAAACAAGTTTCAACTGCATGAAATACTACACCAAGCACTGCATCATTTTCTAGCTCTCCTGCTTCTCGGTTCAGTTCTTCGATGTACCTTGATGGGGAATAATTTAATTTTTAATTTAATATGACTCTGGCAGCACTTTTTTTATTATACCCCAGAAGGGAAGCAAATAGGCTTGCGTTTTGATAAAACGTTTCACATTGCTTGGGGACATCTCCCACAAGCCCTTTAAAAATCCAGGCACTACAGCCCAAGATGCTGAATTCAGGATTTCTAGATGCACAATGGTCAGAGCAACAGACTTCTTCCTTCCCATCCAATTCCTCTTTTAGTGATAATCATTTATCTGCATAGTTATAAATCCTTCCAGATGGTTTAACAGTGTGTTGATATTTTTTTTCAAATGGTTCTGCATACATCAGATTTTCTTCCAGAAAACCCTTGGTGTCTCTAACCCTTGGCTACAATCATGGAAATCTTGTTGTCAATCACACTGAATCAGCCTTCCCAACATGGTTCCCTCCTGTTGTGATGCCACCAGCATTCCCAGGACTGACAGCTGTTTTCAGACATGGAATACACATATTCTCCATTTCAAGCAGAAGCACATAGTTTGGCAAAAAAGTAACAAGCATATCTCTTCCACTAGTCAGAAAAATATACAGTATACAGGTAGTCCTCGCTTAACCACCGCAATTGGGACCAGAATTTTGGTTGCTAAGCGAAGCGGTCATTAAGCAATTCTGACCTGATTTTACGACCTTTTTTGCGGCAGTCGTTAAGCGAATCACTGTGGTTCCCCATTGATTTTGCTTGCTAGAAGCCAGCCAGGAAGGTAGAAAATGGTGATCACATGACCATAGGATGCTGCAACCGTTATAAATGTGAACTGGTTGCCAAGCACCTAAATCGTGATCACATGACCCCGGGGACTCTGCAACGGTCGTATGAGGACCAGTCGCAAGGCGGGTTTTTCAGCACTGTTGTAAGTCCAAACTGTCACTAAACGAATGGTTGTTAAGCGAGGACTACCTGTCAGTCCTCGCCAGTTTGGTCTAGTGGTTAAGGTGCTGGGCTAGAAACCAGGAGACTGAGAGTTCTAGTCCCGCCTTAGGCACGAAAGCCGGCTGGGTGACCTTGGGCCAGTCCCTTCTCTCAGCCCTAGGAAGGAGCCAATAGGAAACCAGGAGACTGAGAGTTCTAGTCCTGCCTTAGGCATGAAAGCCGGCTGGGTGACCTTGGGCCAGTCACTCTCTCTCAGACCAACTCACCTCACAGGGTGGTTGTTGTGGGGAAAAGAGGAGGAGGAAGGAGTATCAGGTATGTTTGCCGCCTTGAGTTATTTATAAAAATAATAAAGGTGGGATAAAAATTAAATAAATAAATAAAGGAAGAAGTAGAAGTTGCTACATGAGAGGCTGGAAATGAATGGGATTAAAGATCTATCCCAGCCTCAGTTTAAGATGGAATTTGCAGGAAGAGGGATTTTCCAAGAAACAAATTTGCACAAAAGTAACACCTGTTCCAAGGCTTGTCTGTTGTCTAGAGGAATAGGAGAACATTAGCTAAGAATTGCACTAAGTTTATTTTCTGTGCCTACTAATTAGTGCTTTATTGTCTCTGATATTTAAGCTCTCTGTACATGCACAGTAAATTCTGTGTTCTTGTGCAACTTGGAATCCCCTTACACCAGAGTTCCTTTAAATTAGGGGCAGACCAATATCATCTTGTGTCTGTCCAAAGCCTGATATATACTTTTTTCCTATGGGAGATCTTTTAAAATCACAATTAAGATTTGAATGACTCAGTATTTTATCTCTTTCGCAACTAAAAGCTTTATATATGAATGACTATGTAAAGCTGAAAAGGTTTTTTTTTAATGTTTTCTGTTTTCCTTTCTTTTTTTAAATAAAGTTTGATTCTATTTAATACTCCTTGCTTAACAACCCGAATTGGAACCGTAATTTCCACAGCTCAGCGAAGCAGTCATTAGGTGATACATCACCTGACTGCACCACTTAGCGACGGCAGTTCCAGTGGTCCTGGTTGCGGTCGTTAGGTGAGGACCTCACGCTTCTCCTGCCCTGCACAAACTGCCGGCTCCGTCCCGCCGCCGCCTCCTCCCCAGCCGGGCCGGGCAAGCTGCCTTCGAAGCCGAAGGCAGACGAGGCTCTGCATCCTGCTGCACTCACTCCACTTCAGCCCCACCCCCATGTCTGCCCTTTTGGCCACCCTGCACTCCACCGCCACCTGTCTCTGCCCCGCCTCCCCCGGCTGACCGTTGCCATCTTCTTCTTCCGGTACCACACCTGCTCCCCCCGGCCCCGCCTCCCCCGCCAGCTCCGCCCCTCTTCCCAGCCAAGCCCGACGAGCTCCCTTCGGCAGACGAGGCTCCACCGCCTACTGCGCTTACTGCATGCGTCCCGGGGCCGTACCCTGCCTAGCGCCTGGATCCCGGGCCAGCAGTGGAAGAAGATGGCAAAGGCCGGCTGGGGGTGGCAGTGGAGTGCAGAAATGGGGGGAGATAAGTAGGTGGAGGGAGTTGAAGAACACGCCGCAGTTGTAAATGCAGACTGGTTGCCAAGCACCTGAATTTTGATTATATGAGCATTGGGGGGGGGGGGGGAACACACACGCAACGGCCGTAACGTAACTGCCATTCGTTCAGTGCTGTCGTAACTTTGAACGGTTGCTGGACGAATGGTTGTTAAGTGAGGACTACCTGTAGTCTATCAGCCAAAGGAGGAGAGCTGATTTCCATAGTCACACGTCTCAAAACACAGGGCCAGAAGGTGGCAGTATAGAGTTTTTTCCCACTTGTTTCATTTTTCCATTTTACTTGTCAGTAAAGCACAAAGGCTGTGGGGCCCTAGGTTACGGGAAGGACTTGAGACAAGACACCAGATGAGGCTCCCCCTGGAAAACAGATGGCGGCAGCAGTAACTGGCAAGTCACTGTACCGAGGCAGGCGCAGAGCTAGGTGTGTAGACCCAAAAGGGTTCTAGTAGAGGAGATTGTGACCTCCAGCATTTCACTCTGAGCAACACCCTGCCATCCTATGATGGTAGAAGTGTGGTAAATGAGCATCAGGGACAACCCAGAGTAAAAAAACAAAACTGGGAAGGAACTGGGAGCTGAGGGGGTAGAGAGTGCATTCCAGGCTGATAAGCGTTCTCACAGCTTGGAGTGTGTGTGGGGGCGAGGAAGAGAGTTAGACTGGCACCGCCCTAAGTTGCCACGGGTATTTTTCCACCTTAGCTCAGTTTAGGAACCTTTAGTCTGGCAAGATTCTGCGTATGGTAGAAACAATAAAGAAACTAGAGTTGAACTTGACTCAGCGTTGTTGCTTCTTCGCCATTTCCCCGACAAAAACAAAACAAAACTTTTTTTTTAAAAAGACATTGCTGTTTTGTGCCTGAGACAGGTAGGATTCTAACTTGGGAGTTTCCCCCCTTTTCTTCAATTCTTTTTAGCATAGAAATAATATGATTTGCATATGTAAACATTATTCTTATATTTAGTGGCTACCCTTCTGTGGGTCATCTCTTCTTATAATCTTCTGACTAGCATGTTCAATGGATGTGTTGGCTGAAGGATTATGGAAGCACTATGTTGAGGAAGGCTGAACTAGATAACACGGAGCTACATGCACCTGCTCTCTGAGTAAGTGTGAGGCAAGCAAAGGAGAACAGAGTCATATTCAAATCTTAATGAACAGCAGAGAAGCAGGAATTCTGAGAGTGGCTGCTCTGCTTTTACCTACCAGTGCTGCTAATTTGAAGGGTGGAAAACAACCTTCAAATATGAAATGGAATTAGTAAATTTATAACTTTTTGTTTCACCTGGACATGCTCTTGTTCCATAACAAGGATAAGGTTCTCAGACAGCCTGCTATCCATGCAGCTTACAGGGCTAAACCAACAAAACCAGGTGGGATTATTATTGTGGTTGGGTGATGGCTCTTAACACTCTTCTTTTTATTAAGTTTTTAACCCTTATAATTTGTGTGCTAGTTGACCAATAGCCAATTTGGTGTAGAAACTGGGAGACTGTGAGTTCTAGTCCTGTCTCAGGCACAAAGCCAGCTGGGTGACCTTGGGCCAGTCACTTTCTCTCAGCCCTAGGAAGGAGGCAATGGCAAACCACTTCTGAAAACATTGCCTTTCGGGACTCATCCAGGCAGTCACCAGGAGTCAACACTGTCTCGAAGGAATAATAATAATAATAATAAATAATAATACCAAATTGGTAGTTGTGTAAAAACGTCAACCTACAGCAGCCAAAAATCAGGAGTCTAGTAGCACCTTTTCCAACTAACAAATTTATTAAAGGGTATAAGCTTTCATGAGCTACAGCTCACTTAATCAGATGCATCCAGATGCCTTCTTGTTTTTTTATCAAATTTGCTATTGCTTATAAGTACAGAAGCAATAGATATTAAGTGTGAATCCAGTCATTTCCTGGTTTCTGGCAATGTTCTTAAAATTCTTTATTCCTCACTTATCACTTGCTCAACTTCCTCTGCAACAGGAATTACCAAATCTGCAAAATATTTTAAATAAATTAGGCAACCTTATGCTGAGCGGGAAAAAAACATAAGTTACCTGCATGTTACTTATTTTCAGTATAAAATGTAAATGTTCTGGGCAATAATCCAATACTTATTTTTTCTTTAATACAGAGAATTTGTGTTAATGAACGTATTCCCATATTCTTGTAAATAGAAGAAAAAGTTGAGGAATAATTTTCCCAAGGTTAATAATGAATTCAAGGAGATGTGAACTCAGAGTATTTAGACCCAAGTCCAGAACTTTTCCCCACTTAATATGCTGGCCTTGCCACAAATTTTATAGCTCTACAAATTCAATTGTGATTATTAATATACACCAGCTTGGTATCCAAGCAGCAAACTGAACAGCAACTGTTTTAAGAGATATAATTAAATCACACATGTAGATGGGGGGAGGGGGTTCATACTGCTCAGCAAAGTAATTCCTTTCTTTACCTTTGCAGGCCCTTTGCTGTAACTCCAAAATAGGTATCTAAGCAGCTTCCAAATACTGTGACCTCAAAAACATCACATGTGTCAGCTACTTCCAGCAAAAGTCGATATCTGTAGTTTGCTTCTTTGGTGTCGCCTGAACAACCACACTTCCGGCAATTGTATCTGACAAAGGGAAGACAATGAAGGGATTAAATGTTGCAGGCTCACATCAAAAGTCTCATTGTTCCAGCGGGCCTTAGGCTAGTTTAATTGAATGACACCTATGATGTATTATGTTTACTCTGTTCTTACCTATAGATGATTTTCTATATTTCTATATGTTTCTATATTTATATATAGAATATATATATGTATGTATGTATATTATTTCTATATGTTTATTTATTTAATTTATATGACCGCCCATCTCCCCTCATGGGGAACTCTGGGCGGTTCACAATAAATAAGTTAAAATAAAGTCTAAAATGTATAAAACCTCCGTTATACAATAAAATACATATCATAAAATCCAGATGGTGATGGAATAATTAAAAGAAGGACAGTTATAAATTAGGGGATTAGCCACCCCCATGAGGAACTATCCCTCCCTCCCTCCCATGCCAGGCGGCAGAACCAGGTCTTCAGCTCTTTCCTAAAGGTCGGGAGGGAGGAAATCTGTCTCAACACTGGGGGCAAGATGTTCCATAGAGTGGGCGCTACCACAGAGAAGGCCCGCCTCCTAGACCCCATCAGATGGCATTCTCTAATTGATGGGGTTCGTAGCAGGCCCTTTCTGAATGACCGAGTGGGGCAGGTCGATGTCATGGGGATGAGACGGTCCCTCAGGTAACCTGGTCCCATGCCATGTAGGGCTTTAAAGGTGATAACCAACACCTTGAATTGTACCTGGAAGCAAACCGGCACCCAATGCAGCTCGCGGAGCAATGGTGTTACATGTGCAGATCTCGACGCACCCAGAATTGCCCGCGCAGCCGCATTCTGCACCAGCTGCAGCTTCCGGATAGTCTTCAGGGGTAGCCCCATGTAGAGCGCATTGCAATAATCTACGTGGGAGATGACGAGAGCATGAATGACTGTACGGAGGGTGTCGCGATCCAGGAATGGGCGTAACTGGCGCACTAACCGAAGTTGTGCAAAAGCCCTCCTAGCCACGACTGCCACCTGCTCTTCGAGCAGGAGTCGTGAGTCTAGAAGGACCCCCAGATTACGCACCGGTTCCGAAAGGGGCAGTGCTACCCCATCGAGAACCAAAGATGATAATTTCCCAGAAGACACTAGGCCATCAATCCACAGCCACTCGGTCTTACCAGGGTTCAATTGAAGCCTGTTGTTCCCCATCCAGGCCCTCACAGCCCCCAGGCACTGGGACAGGGTGGACACTGCATCACTTACCTCACCAGGGATGGAGACATACAATTGAGTATCATCCACATACTGATGATACCTCATCCCATGGTGACGGATGACCTCGCCCAGCGGTTTCATGTAGATGTTGAATAGGAGAGGAGAGAGAACCGAACCCTGCGGCACCCCACACAGGAGCGGTCGCGGGCTGGATCTCTCCTCCCCTATCGCCACCGACTGAGAGCGACCCCGGAGGAAGGAGGTGAACCAGCGCAAAACTACGCCGCCCACCCCCAACTCCCTAAGCCGCCCGAAAAGGATACCATGGTCGATGGTATCGAAAGCCGCTGAGAGATCTAAGAGAGCCAGGATGGATGCACTACCTCCATCCCGCTCCCACCAGAGATCATCCGTAAGCACGACCAATGCAGTCTCCATCCCATGACCCGGCCTGAAACCTGACTGGAAAGGGTCTAGATAATCCGCTTCATCCAGGGTCCTTTGAAGTTGCAACGCCACCACTTTCTCAACCACCTTTCCCAAAAAGGGAAGGTGGGAGACTGGACGAAAGTTGTCCAGGATGGTAGGGTCCAGGGATGGCTTCTTGAGGAGGGGGTGTACCAATGCCTCCTTGAAGGCAGTTGGAACCACTCCCTCCAGCAAGGATGTATTAATCATAGCCTGGACCCATCCACCTGTCACCTCCCTGGCCGATTTTACCAGTCAGGAAGGGCAGGGATCTAAATAACATGTTGTTCGAATGCCTGACCATCGTCTTCCAAAGCAGCTACTTTACTCCCAACTTAAGAATGGAAAACGGAATATTGGTGGACAGCAAAAGATTCAAAGATACTCTCAAAGCTAATTTTAAAAAAATTAGTATCAGCATTGAGAACTGGGAAGCCCTAACTCATGAGCATTTCAATTGGAGGTCAGCCTTTATTAAAGGCGCTACGGACTTTGAAGAAGCACGAGTACAGGGCGAAAGGGAGAAACGAGCTAAGAGGAAGGCACATCAAGCAAACCCTCATCGTGACCGTCTTCCACCTGGAAACCTATGCCCTCATTGTGGGAGCTTGTGCGGATCCAGAATTGGCCTTTATAGCCACTTACGGATCCACTGTTAAGATTTTAACCCTGGAAGATAATCTTACTTGGCTACGAGTGATCGCCAAGAAGAATAATGATGTATTAGGTTTACTCTGTTATTACCTATAGATGATTTTTAAGTGTCCTGTTTTCTTTTGCCTCTCAAACCCTACCTAGTCTGTTTGGATTGAGCTGGGGTATAAATATTGTAACACAAATAAAATAATCCATTCTTCCAGTTATCTATCAAAATGTTTTATCTTTCTACCTTGCTGGGAGTTATCAGATTGAAGCAGTTTAAAAACCTAGTGAATGGAATGAAGGAAAATCAGAATGACTCTTTTTTCTTGAAATTCAAACTCAGAATTAAACCTGAGTTTGATTTTTAATTCATAAAGCTGCATACAATGGCTTTCGTATTACCATCTTTATTGTAAACCGCCCAGAGTCCCTCTTTTGGGGGGAGATTGGCGGTGATGAAATTTGATAAATAAAATCTGGGCAAAGATGCAGTTTAATTACTTTATTCTGCATTGCAAATCCTTTTAGTGGGATAAGCTATTGCACGAAGCCAGAGTTTGCTTAATCAGGGCCAATTAACTGGGTTCACAACACGCTTAGTCATACATCCTAATTTGCAGACAATGCCTAGGTTCAGGAAATACATGATTTATTTATTTTATTTATTTATTTAATTAAATTTATATAACCGCCCATCTCCCCCAACGGGGAACTCTGGACGGTTAGCAAGTGTGAATCTAGTCATTGTCTGATCTGAAAACTTTTAATCTACATACTGCAGCAGACAAGGAGAAAAGATTGTTGTTAACGTTTTACTTTATACATATACTTCGTATATAAGGAAGAATGGTCATTATTACTGCCACTTGTGAGCTATTAGGTGGACAGACAAAATAAGAATGAAAGAATTTCACATTGGAAAAGTTATACGCAGATTGGAAATAGTTCTGTGGCACAAAAAAGAATACTTCGCTTGGCTTAGCTCCGAGACACTGAGCAACGCCAGCTTTCAGACAACAGTAGTGATCCCTAACATGGTTGTCTGAGTGGTATTCATCCCATACCCAAGAACCGCAGGTTGCAATAATATCCTGATAGTGAAGTTGCATCCAGTTTAAACAGAACTTAGATATGGATCATAAAATTATAGGCGCACACTGCCAAAAGAATGCAGGTTTGGAAGTTCAACGTAGATCTGGAAAGGAGTTCAAACCCGAAAGGCACTGATTTGGTGACATTTGTTCTATACCACAATCCTTTACGCCTGGTCAAAGCTCTTGAGAGTTTTCATTGTTTCGTAATTCTCCGGACAGAGCATACCTTCTGAATTGCAGGGAGAGCTTGGAAAAGCAACTGTGACATGCTGGATACACAAAGCTGCAGTTCTGGATAGAAATGACAGAGGCAACCAAGAAGTGTCGGCCATTCATGTGCTTTCACAATTATCTGTTGAAAGATAACACAGTTTCAGTATTAGATAACTCTGACTGTATGCAATTCTATAACGGAAGTGTTTCTTAATCTAGAAACACATTACACCAAATGTCTATTTGTCGGGGGTAGCTCATTGGGTGAATTTACACATATATCGCATGTCTAAAAAAGAGACAAGTGTTTACAAGTGTCTTGGAGGCATACGTTGTTGTCTAATTGCACATTTTACTATGCAGTGTGGATTAAAATCTCCCATTCACTCTAGTCTTCATTATAGACATACAAAGAACTTTTCAACTGACATTAACATTCAACACATAGTTTGAAAAACTGGCACGTCCTAACAGTAATTCCAAATAGTGGGTATGAAAGAACTTCTAGCCTACCTAAAAACAGTGAGTAACCTGAAATAAAATAACCCCCTTTCAGCCCATGTAGGCAACAAAACAGTTTCCTGCATCTTTTCAGCATCAAGATAAGATTCTTCTATTTCCAGGCATTTTTGCTATTTTATTCATTTTATCTTTTAACTACATGCTAAGAAATAGATCTTCTTTATGTATGTGGCATTTAATTACATTGTATTTATACACACACACACACACACTTGAATTTAACATGTTAGTTTTATTATGATTTTGTTGCATTACTATATTAGAGAGATTTTCTCTCTAAAGAGACTATTTTATGAAGCCTTTAACAAATAAATAATTCAGCTAGATTAAAAGTAAACCATTTTATTTTATTTTTTATTTACCAAATTTATACAGCCGCCCATCTCACAAACATGACTCTGGGCAACATACAACAAAGACAGTTATAAAAACAAATATCACAACTACTAAAAACAATTAAACACAAATAAAACCAAGGCTGCAGGAGAATGAACAACATCCGAAACACAGTGCAACCATCTCACAAGCACCCTGTTCCAATGGGATCCCCAAGGTTGATGGAAAAACCTTAAGAACCTTCCAGAAGGCTGGTAGGGACAGGGCTAACCTCACCTCGGGGGGAATGAAGTTCCAGCGGGCGGGAGCCAGGGCAGAAAAGGCTCATTTCCTGGGTCCCATCAGATGAAACTCCTTAGTAGACAGGTCCTGTAACATGCCCCTTCTGCCAGACCTGATGGGATGGGTAGATGTAACCGGGGAGAGGCAGACCCTCAAATAACCTGGTCCCATGCCATAAAAGGCTTTAAAGGTCAAAAGCAGCACCTTGAATTGGACCCGGAAGTAGACTGGCAGCCAATGTTGGGCTTGACTGCTGGGAACTTGAGTTTATCATTTTCTGGGCAAGAGAATGCCTTTCAACCTCCCAATGTAGCCTTACATATTTTGGACCCTGTCACAGGGCGCTGCATCCGTTCCGCCTGTGCAATGAGGTTAAACCCAGGGGCAGGGGCTCTGGGAAAAAGAACAAAATGAACTGAGAGCTCACCAGAGATTGCCAGGTGGAGGAAAATGTGTTCTACCCCCTTTCTCCCTATAAAATGGGGGTGAGGGAAGTTGACTCCAACATGGCTGGAGAGCACCACGTTGAGGAAATCCAGTTTAAATCTGTCTGCTAGAAGAGAAGAAAGGGGTCTGGTTTCCTGAAACACAAAACAGCAGCACTTCACTGCCGTCTTCTCCTTGGAAATCTATCTCGCCCTTCCTGAAAGCAACCCTCATTCAGGTTCCCTCTAGAAACGGGGATCTGCATCAGTTGGATTTCTGCCTGCCACACGTGTCTCCACACAGCTGCTCCCAAGACACTGTGGCCTTTAGTCGTGAGAAAGGCTGCTACCCCAATAACCACAACTAACGTGTTGGCTGGGGATGATGGAAAGCGTAGTCCATCCTACAGCAGCCTGAAAGACCCTGAAACAGGGTGTGGTGTGAATTTATACCCCGCCTTTTATACAAGGGATCAAGGCAGCCTGCATAGTATTACCTCCTCCTGGTGTTCCTACAACAACTACCCTGAGAGGTAGGTCGGGCTGAACAGGACTGGCCCAAAGTCAAACTTTGATGATGATGATAACAACAACAAATTTATCGAGGAGAGTATAAAGTGAAGGAAATGATGTGACAATTCACCCGTCGTCCCCCACGAACAAAAGTAACGCACCTTATAGCAGAAAAACCTTTCTCTTCCGGAAGTGGTCCCGAGGTTCCGGACGGAAGTGACAATATCTTCTTTTTCCCACGCGCCAATCAGCGCGGAGCCCGGAGGGGAGATGCTCAGGTCCCCGCCCTTTTTTTCCCGCCTCATCTCAACCATTCCCCAGCCACGCCCACTCCCGACCTTCTCTAGCCAACCGCAGTGCTTCGTCGTTTCCATTTGCCCTGGCAACCCCGACCAGGTGCGTCAACGGCGGGGTGGGAGGGGAAAAGGGGAGGGCTACGCTTTGCCTCAGGCCGTAGCCAATCGCAGAAAGTCTCTGAGGGTTTACCTGCCTTTCCGTCTCGCCTTGCCCCGCCCTCTCCGGCAGCGAATCGTCGAGTGGGGGGCGTGGCTGATTTTTGAGGGGAGCCGCTCGTTTGCCCGCCTCGAGGCTGTGGGTGGAGTCAGGAGACTCTCGGCCCCGCCCCCTTCCCCGCCCTCCCGATGCGCGGGTATAAATAGGGCGAGACTCGGCGGCATCCTTGATTTCGGGCAGCCGCTGTGCAGTTATGAGGGTCATCTGCCGGCTGTGGGGCGGGTGGCTTGTCTGCCTCGCCTGGTTCGGCTGCGCTCAGAGCTTGTTTGCCTATCCTCGCCTCCACGCGGCCTCCCGTCCCGATCCCTCCCGGCTCTCGGGGCTTCGCGCTTACCGCACTTGCTATATCACCCAGAAGGTAAGGAAGGAAGAGCCGGGCGGCTTCGCGTCGAGCCCGCTCGTCGCAAAGCACCCTGTACTTCCTCCTCAACTCTCCCCCTTCCATTTCCTTTTTTATCGTGCCGGTATCCAGTGGCGGTGAGTTCCGTAGGATCGCCCACCCTGGAGCGCTCGCTGTGCCTGAAGGGGGAGGATGGCAGCGAGAGCAGCAGCAGCAAGGGAAGCCTGCTGGTGGAGTCGCAGGCAAGTCAGCAAAAGTAGGCTAGGTTTAGCACCACAATAGCTTAACCATGGTTTGCTGGATTCTGGATTCCTATCACATCCTCGCTCATAAGCAGTTTGCCTGGGCTGACTGACCAAACATACTGATTTCTGAGGCTTAGCCTTTTGTGGGAAGACAGCAGAGGAGAAGCTGTGAGATGGAGGACTCCGGAAGCCAGTGTTTTTCAACCTTGGCAACTTTAAGACATGTGGACTTCAACTCCCAGAATTCCCCAGCCAGCATGTTGAATCCCTGGAAAACCTGGGTGCATTTGCACATGTGAATGTGGCTCTCATGTTGCATGAACACAGGTAATGACTGGATTCACACCCTGCGTGATCATAATATGGCTTTAGCTTAGTACAGCACCTGAACAAAGCCAACCCTTCTGATTGATGGGTTACCTCTGACTTGTTGGGCTCAGATGGCTGTTTGAAAGTTTGCCATTTTGGGTTTCTGAAGTATTGGTTGCCATCATGAATATCAAAAGTAGAGGAAAGAATATGATGTTGCACCTGCATGCATAAACATAAATGTATACATCAACAGAGGCGGGCACTGGGAATCTTTAGTTGTTTGAGAATTGCTGCATCTTGGCAGTGTGAACAAATACTGACATATCCTGCCCTGCGGTCTTATTTTGTATTCTTTCATGCCTAAGGAAGTGCTGATGTAATATTAGAGCACCGTAAATTAGCATCATCATGGCTGCTTTCCTTGCTGCAGGGATGGTGTCAGCAGCCAAGTACACTTAGCCATTTTGCAGTTGAACAGTGACTTCAGATCAGCTGGGGAGTCATATGGCATTTGACCTGTAATACCTTAAGCAGAAATGAAAAACCTTGATTTTGTGTGTGTGAGTGGTGCAGAGGGTTGCTGTGACAGAATTAATCTCAGCTAGGATATTCTGCAGTTGATATGCAGGCCCACAAGTTAGTTGCACTTTAACTTGAATGTGAGTTGCCCCAGCTGTGCAAGCATTTTTGTAAAGTTAGACCTGATCCAGCTGTGATTTTCTTATATTCTGTCTTACTGAACATCTTGTTCAAACCCAGAGCTTTCCAAATTCTGGGTTTGGACATGTTAGTGTGTCGGCTGCAGTGTCTGGGTGTGTCGCGGCTGCTGCTGCCTCCGAGCCCTGCCAGGATTCCGCGCAGGTCCTAGTGCCTGCCTTGTGCCTGGCTGCCTCCAAACCTGCCCTGCCAGGATTCCGCGCAGGTCCTAGTGCCTGCCTTGTGCCTTGCTGCCTCCAATCCTGCCCTGCCAGGATTCTGCGCAGGGCCTAGTGCCTGCCTTGTGCCTTGCTGCCTCCAAACCTGCTGTGATTCCGCACAGGTCCTAGTGCCTGCCTTGTGCCTTGCTGCCTCCAAACCTGCTGTGATTCCGCGCAGGTCCTAGTGCCTGCCTTGTGCCTTGCTGCCTCCAAACCTGCTGTGATTCTGCACAGGTCCTAGTGCCTGCCTTGTGCCTTGCTGCCTCCAAACCTGCTGTGATTCTGCGCAGGTCCTAGTGCCTGCCTTGTGCCTGGCTGCCTCCAAACCTGACCTGCCAGGATTCCACGCAGGTCCTAGTGCCTGCCTTGTGCTCTGCTGTAAGAGTGTCGTGAAATGATACATGTCTAAAAAGTGTGTAACCAACATGAAAAGTTTGGAAAGCTCTGCTCTAACCAGAAATGAAAGTGGGGTCCATCCTTAGGATGTGATGTGCTTTGCCACCCCAGATCTCTGAAAAACTCTGAAATCTTGACCTTCAAAAATTTCCTATTTTGATAGTGCTGTGAACCCTCATGAGAGTTCAGTAATTTCGGGAAGGGGAGAGGGCCTTTACTTGCGGACACTCAAGACTGTATATTTTCCAACTCTTTGCTGAAGGAGCTGGCAAATTTAAAAGATGTGGGCATTTGCACCAATTACATTTAAGAAACAATTTTCTGATGGTAAGATTCATTCGACGGTGCCAAATTCTTCACTGGGCCACCATCTGTTGGGGGTTCAATCTGGATTCTTGCACTGTGGCCTGATGGATCCCTTCCAGTTTGTTGATTCCCTGCCTTCCAAATGTTCCGAAATCAGCTGAAAAGCAAGTTATCAATTGAATGGGGGTATTTCACTGAAGAAATGGCTCCAAAAAGCATTTGGCGAGCTCTGCTTCTTAACAACTCAAGCCTGAATACCTCCAGCGAGCTACTAAACCAAGGAAGCTTGGTTTACATTTGAAGCTGAGAAGAGCACAAAGGATCGAAAATCTTCCTTTTCCAGTTGCCATTTTTTGGTTGTGCTCGTGTGATGCGCTGAAGTACAGACTAGCTAACCTTTGTGTGTTGTGCACACCCAATCCACATTAGGGTTCAAGGGTGTTGAGGGACCTCAGAAAATTAAGCTGAGGAAACCATGGTTAAATCTGAGTAAGCCTGTTGTGCAGACAGCCACTACCCACCCACTTGGCAGAGTTGTGGCGGGCTTCTTCCAAATTTATTCTTCAGATAAAATTAGCAGTCAGAAGTGACTGACCTGGCTGAGTCATTTAAGCTTCTCTGGCAGATATTTCCACACCAAGTGCCCAAACCAAAAAAAACCCACCAGGGCAAAACAATAGCCCTTGAATAGCCTGGAAAATGAGGAAGTAGTTGTTTGCATATTCCCAGTGAAATTTTATTTCTATCCACTTACCTGCAGGTCACGCTGCAGACTCAACTTCTTAAGGATGTGCGGATATGAAGAGCTTCCTGCCCCGTTTGCAGTTTTTTCCTTCGAGGCAGTAGTTAACACCATAACAAAAGCTCTAGCAATGATGGTCTCATCACACTGTAAATTTCCTAATCTGGCCTCGATCGTATTTTTATTCAGTCAGCCAAAAACGTGTGGGACCACCCCCACGTTTCTTCCACTGCGCTACCTGAGTCTGTACAGCAAGCTACATGGTAGGATGGGGAATTTGAACCAGTCTCCTAGACCCGAGTTTCTGATAGTGTGCTCTGAGGACCACTGGGGGTCCCCCAAAGCCCTCTCAGGGGTCTGCAAAATCAAAATCATTTGCCAGATACTGAAAATATTTGCAAAAATGTAAAACAGTGTCACGCTTATCATTTTTTATTCGTTAAAAAATATAGGGTTTTTTTCATGAAAAAGTTTGTTAGTATCTAACAGGTTTAATATTGTTATTTTTACAGGGTTCAATAAATAAATATTCTATGTGTCCATTGTAATTTTTAATATAGTATTAATACAGTAAATATAACCCATTAATACAGTATTTTAATACAGTAAATATAACCCATTGCTAATAACAAGCATTGCTAATAACAAGGCAGCAGGAGACGACGGTATCCCAGCTGAACTGTTTAAAATCTTGCAAGATGATGCTGTCAAGGTGATGCATGCCATTTGGAATTTGGAAAACACAAGAATGGCCATCAGATTGGAAAAAATCAACTTATATCCCCATACCAAAAAAGGGAAGCACTAAAGAATGTTCAAACTATCGAACAGTGGCACTTATTTCACATGCCAGTAAGGTAATGCTCAAGATCTTGCAAGGTAGACTCCAGCAATTCATGGAGCGAGAATTGCCAGATGTACAAGCTGGGTTTAGAAAAGGCAGAGGAACTATAGAGACCAAATTGCCAATATCCGCTGGATAATGGAGAAAGCCAGGGAGTTTCAGAAAAACATCTATTTTTGTTTTATTGACTATTCTAAAGCCTTTGACTGTGTGGATCATAACAAATTGTGGCAAGTTCTTGGTGGTATGGGGATACCAAGTCATCTTGTCTGCCTCCTGAGGAATCTGTATAACGACCAAGTAGCAACGGTAAGAACAGAGCACGGAACAACGGACTGGTTTAAGATTGTGAAAGGAGTACGGCAGGGCTGTATACTCTCACCCTACCTATTCAACCTGTACGCAGAACACATCATGCGACGTGCTGGGCTTGAGGAATCCAAGGCTGGAGTTAAAATCGCTGGAAGAAACATTAACAATCTCAGATATGCAGATGATACCACTTTGATGGCTGAAAGCGAGGAGGAGTTGAGGAGCCTTATGACAAAGGTGAAAGAAGAAAGTGCAAAAGCTGGGTTGCAGTTAAACCTTAAAAAAACCAAGATTATGGCAACGAGCTTGATTGATAACTGGCAAATAGAGGGAGAAAAAGTGGAGGCAGTGACAGACTTTGTATTTCTAGGCGCAAAGATTACTGCAGATGCTGACTGCAGCCAGGAAATCAGAAGACGTCTACTTCTTGGGAGGAGAGCAATGGCAAATCTTGATAAAATAGTTAAGAGCAGAGACATCACACTGACAACAAAGGTCCGCATAGTCAAAGCAATGGTATTCCCTGTAGTAACCTATGGCTGCGAGAGCTGGACCATAAGGAAGGCTGAGCGAAGGAAGATAGATGCTTTTGAACTGTGGTGTTGGAGGAAAATTCTGAGAGTGCCTTGGACTGCAAGAAGATCAAACCAGTCCATACTCCAGGAAATCAAGCCAGACTGCTCACTTGAGGGAATGATATTAAAGGCAAAACTGAAGTACTTTGGCCACATAATGAGAAGACAGGATACCCTGGAGAAGAAGCTGATGCTAGGGAAAGTGGAAGGCAAAAGGAAGAGGGGCAGACCAAGGGCAAGATGGATGGATAATATTCTGGAGGTGACGGACTCGACCACTGTGGGGGAGCTGGGGATGGCGACGGCCGACAGGAAGCTCTGGCATGGGCTGGTCCATGAAGTCACGAAGAGTCGGAAGCGACTGAACGAATAAACAACAAAAAATATAACCCATACAGACAAAAGCTCTTTAGGGGTCCTCCATAATTTTTAAAAGTGGGAAGGGGTCCTAAGAGCAAAAAGTTTAAGAAACACAAATAGCCCATTCCCATAAGAAAAAAAGTCATTTTTGGTTTTGTTTTTTATTTGTGCTGTTTTTCCCCTCAGTACTCCAAAAGAGAATCTAATATTGTCTAACTTCTTCCTCTAGTTCAGGGGTGGGCTCCCGCCTAAGGCCTGCGGAGGTCCCGCCCACAAACCCCGCCCCCTGGTGCTTGTGATTGGCTCCTGCCTGCAAACTCCGGCCCCCAGTCTGCAGAAATCCCAGAAACCCCGCCCCCAGTCCCCGGTTATAAATATCCAAATGGCCCTTGGCAGAAAAAGGGTTCCCCATCCCTGGTCTAGTTACTATCCCAGCCCAGAGCAGGAACGTGGAGTCCTTGATTTACATGCCAGCAAGTTGGTTTAAGTCACCAGATTATTTTCCTGTGCCAAACATTTCTTTCTGTGCTTTTTTCTAAAGATATTTGCTATCCAATGTACTGTACATGTGTGAGTATCTTAAAAGCCAGTACATCAGCACAGTCTATAGCAGTGTTTCTCAAACTTGGCCACTTTAAGACATGCGGAATTCAATTCCCAGAATTCCCCAGGCAGCAGGTGTGGACTTCAACTCCCAGAATTGAAGTCCGCATGTCTTAAAGTTGCCAAGTTTGAGAAACACTGGCCTATGGCATCTCAAATGGCTGGACAGTGATTAGTGCAGCAGTGCATTGCCATTTGGGTATACATGCTAAAAATCTAGAGAAATGCAGTTTTCTTATTTAGATGAAATGGAGTTGATGAAAGACATTTTCTGGCTCCTTGGGGGTATGTGTGCCATAAGAGAGCATACTTACACTATGTTTGTGTTGTGATGGGAGACAGAATGTTTGCCTCTCCAGAGTAGATGCACAGAATCATGTAGGGGAGGGTAGTGTATTAAGTATCGCAATCCCAATTTATAGCCAGTGAAGCTGGTGCATTAATATAGTCGGATGACTTAAATCATAGTTTAAAATATATTTGACAATTTCTACTCAACACTATGCTCCTTTTTAAGCTGTTCTGGCAACAGAATGGAATGATGAAAGATAAAAATATATAGCATGTTAAATAAAGTAACACATAATATATAAAATAAAAAACATAGTATGTACATATAAAATAAAGCCTTTCCCCTGAAAGGCTGATTGATTCAAACATTCTGGGCTTCTCTGCTCTTTCAGGTCACTTTCATAACTTTTTTCCTTGTGTTTTCAAGCTTGGTTTTCATGAAGACTCCTGAAGAATCTTTTCAATTCGGTAATTGTGTAATTTAAAGAGGTAAATGGGCATCGTGGTTATTGTGAGCATCTTAAAATAATTCCTCAGAATCTGAAAGAAGGTGATCAATTACCAGCAAAGTTCTGCTAATGTAGTGTTTCCCAGCCTTGGCTATTTTAAAATGTGTGGACTTCAACTCCCCGAATTCCCTGTCTGGGGAATTCTGGGAATTGAAGTTCACACATGCTGGCTGGGGAATTCAGGGAGTTGAAGGCCACAATCTTAAAGCTGCTGAGGTTGGGAAAAAAACTGCTAATGTGTATTCAAAGCAGGAAGTAGAATGACAAGCTGTAAGTGGAAAAATTCTGTGTGGGCAGGGTGTTGGTGAAGTGGGTGTAGAAGGGAGTATATCCAGGATTGGTTCTAAAGGTGGACAAAGGGTTGGCCTTGTTTTCTGCAGGAAATCCTATCAAGCTCCAGGTATCCTTTAGATTTACAGTGGTCCCCAACCTTTTTGGCACCAGGGACCGGTTGTGGAAGAAAATTTTTCCACGGAACGGGGGGCGGGGTTTGCAGGCAGGAGCCAATCGTGTGCACTGGGGGCGGGGTTTGCAGGCGGGAGCCAATCGCGTGCACCGGGGGGTGGGGTTTGCAGGCGGGAGCCCCGCGGCCCACTTCCTAACAGGCCGTGGGCCCACAGGTTGGGGACCCCTGCTTTAGAATCAGGCACTGAACAGAAATTTTTAGAGTGTGACTAATAGTGTGACTCCCCATCTTAAACTCAGCCTGTGTATGTACGTATATATGTCTGTGTGCATAAACCTATTTCTCACAATCTGACTTCATGAAGCAGCCTCTGTTCTCTGCTTTCCAGCTAAGAGTCATCTGTGCCATCTAAACTTAACTTTTCTCAAAAGCCACAAAAGGGAGGTGCTCCTGATTTCATTGACTTTTTTTTTTTGGACCCAAATAAACATTGCCTTTTAGGAAAGATGGCAATGTGGATAGGTGCAAAATAAAGGTGGTAATTTAATCTACATGTGGGTTGTACCCCAGGTATGATTCTGACAAACATGAGAGTGTTGCCGCCTGGGGATTGAATGCTGGAAGGGAACTCACATCGTTCTATACTTATATCTTGTATATATATTTATATTTTATGTATTTTTATGGTTTTATTGCATTTTAAATCTTTTAGCTTTTTTGTAAACTGCCCAGAGTCCCTCTTCCGGGGGGAGATGGGCGGTGGCAAAATTTGATAAATAAAGTAAAATTCTGTGTACACTGCCCAGAGTTGCATGCAACC
Organism: Charina bottae; assembly: GCA_023362775.1. Lineage (NCBI taxonomy): Eukaryota > Metazoa > Chordata > Lepidosauria > Squamata > Charinaidae > Charina > Charina bottae. Next base: position 4,020,120 of record JALMGJ010000048.1, on the reverse strand, counting down.
GAGATGGGTGGCTATATAAATTCAATCAATAAATAAATTCAATCTGTAGAATGGCCCAAGTACAGAGAACCCCAAAGTAGAAACAGATGGATCAGTGCTCTTATTTTGGTAAGTAAGAGACAAACTATTCATGACTGCCTAAAACACACCTGATTCTTAAGCTACATGCAGTGTGTGGTGTCTACTGCTCAAGGGAAGTTCCTCTTTCCTGTGCTGGGAAGAAATCCCCACTGACCTCAATGGGGAAATCAATTAAGCTTTGATAGTCAAAAAGAAAGCTGATTTGCCTTGATACTTATTCAGTGTCCGAGTTGCATAACTGCTGGTGAAACCCTGCATCTATCTTGAACCACTCCTTTCTAATGATAGAAAGTCTTGGATGGTATGTGGGAGCATCACCACACCCAACACTGAACTTTGGGATGCTCAGTTCAGCTGGAACCATTCATGAAACTCTGGTTTTCTAGCTGGTTCTTTACTGAAGGAGCGGTGGACTCCTTCATTATCCAAAGGTTCCCTTGGATCAGTGTTTTTCAAACTTGGCAACTTTAAGATGTGTGGACTTCAACTCCCAGAAGATTTGCAAAACATGGAATGGGATATACCAGCAACTCAGCTGAATTAATTACTCAAGTTGCTGTGCTTTTTCACACATTCCTTTTAGTCATCTCGCCACTCAAGTGGATGCTGTGATTGCATTACTTAAATCAAGTCACCCATTGATCCTCTACTTCTTACACAAAGGGGCAAGTTTGTCCATTTAATTGCATTAAATTATAAGTGGGCTAGAGAAGGTATACCCTGCCCCCAAAATAGGCAAGGCTGGGACAAAAATGGGCTGAGCCAGGAAAAAATAATAATAAATTGGATTTAATCTGCATTTAAATGTAGTTACATAAGGGTAATATGATTGCTTCCTGGGTCATCCTAATTTTCCATGGGGTTAGATTAAAGATTATAGATGCCCATGTTTATATTGCTTCTGGGCCCTCAGCTAAGGCTTTACACAGATGGATGTAGCTCCTGGGATTTCAGACTGTGCTCCGCAGAATAGTCATTTACCATTTTCAAACCTTTCCCCTATGGGCCACTTTGAAAATTTCTTGGAGTGTTTGCATCTTAAAGCGTACAATCAACATTTTAATAATAGTAGTTTTGCCTTTTTAATGTAAGGGCTGTGCTGTTTTTAGAAGAATGTTCTGTGACATTGAGTAACAGATTTGTAGGAAGAAATTATGTCTATGAAGGTTCTCAGTCATCCAGGTGGAATTGTCTGTAGCTTGAATCATGTCAACTGGATTTCTATTTTCTCAGTGGAAACGTGTCGCTCCTTATCCAAGGAGCTTCTTCAGTCTGAGCAAAGTTGGTAAGGGAATCCTAAATATGTTTCTAGGTAGCTGTGTGACTGTGTAGGAAGAAATTAGGTCGCTGTATCAGCAGCATGTTGTGAAAGTCATGCCCCCCCTCATCATTTCAGTTTTGATCAAAAAGGCATGCATTTTTGAATCATAAAAAATGAAATCCAATGTTGAAGTATGCCATCTTGTTGCCCACAATGCAAAGTGGAATATACATCTAGTTAATAAATCAGTATCCCATTTATTCTGTAGGTTTCTTTTGGACTACCTAAATGGAACAGGTGGACAACTGGTTTCATAGATCCCTATTTGAGGACCTCTGACTCCATTTCTTAGAACCAGATTGTTCACCGATGCAATGTTATGTGCATTCTGTTTTTGCTTTATAATATACCAATAGGATTCCCCAATAAGGTGGCTGTTGTGATTTTGGTCATGATACTTAGTAAGTTAATCATGGAAACAAATCTTTGGTAATTAATTGTCTTGTTACCTTCCTACTCCTGTTTCACTCTGCCTTGGCCTAGCCACGCCTACAAACTCTCAGCAGTTAACAAAAATAAAACAATTAGTGGGCCAAAGTTATGGAGTAGTTTCTGGCAGAAAAATTTGTTTTCAGCTAGAGGAAATAAAATGTTTATGAAATGTTGATATTGGTGCTTTTATATAGAAAGAAACATCTTTAACTTGGTTTATAAACTAGGTGGGGGGGGAATTCAGTTTATAAGATATTATAGTGCAGTTTTTCCTAACAATGTTTCAAATAAACTCCTGTCTCAAATGTGGGCATTCCTAGGGGGGGGAAAAGACCTTTCTGGTTAATTTTCCATCTTAGTTTTAATGTTGATAAGCAAATTCATGTTCTAACATGAATGACTGAATATGTCTCCATCTGCCTCAACATCTGATTCAGGAGACTTCTGCAAAGTTGAAATAAAGTTTTGCATACTGTCAGTTCCAATGTTTTATGAAAGGAGTCTTTTCATTCTCTGGAGCACGTTGGTGGTTCCACATCATGCCCTTTGATAAATTACTCCTTGTATCAAAGGGTGTGATCTCGAACAACCAAAGTGCTTCCGAGAATATCCTGTAACCACAGTGTTTAGAAGCTGTTAAATTATCTTATTGTTTTAGACTTTATGCTTTGTAAACATGGCATACTACAAGAGGCAGAAAAGTTTGTTCTTTCTAGATCTCTTTGGTTGATCCCGGACATTCAGGGATGTGCCAGAAAATTTGCAGGCAAAGCAATAAAATTAGAGTAGCTGTTAACAGTGCTGAATAGATGCTGGGGTTTATTATTGTTGTTGTTGTTGTTATTATTATTATGTTATTATTATTATTATTATTATTATTAATGTGAAGGCACTCGTTTTTGGAAGATACTTGCTGGAACAAGGAAAATCTTATTGGGTTGATGGAACACATGTCTTCAGCAGTTGCATCGGACATAGAAGTTTATATGTACTTCCTGCAGGGATCCTGATATTATCTCCTCAAACTTGGTTGACTCATTTAAACATTGCCCAAACTGTTAAAGGAAACTTTGGACTTCTTGCTCTCAGGTATATAGTGAGGTTAACATTGGAGAAACAGCAATATATTTGCTGCCTTGAACTTCTGAAAGAAATGCAGCAACTATAATCAAAGGTCACCGAAGTAAGCCGGCACTAAATACCTAACCGTTTTTTCCCCTTGCCTGCTTATTTTAATGTTTGATGGGATTTTTTTGTTGTTCAGTCGTTTAGAAGAGTAAATTTAGATATTGAAATGCTTGGTATTTATTTGCTTGAATTGTTGCTGGCTTTGAGCAGCTTACATACAGCTTTACCTGTACAACGAAGTTTGAATCCAAACAGCATGAAACATAAAGAGAGTAAATAACCACAACAATCCCTCTAATATGCTGTTAGACAAAGAACAATAAAACTTCTAACAATGCAGATGTCAGCATTTCAGAAAGGAACGTATACATCCCCAAAGCTTGTTGGACAGCCAGATTCTAACAGCTTTTCTAAAACCCAGTAGGATTGGACCCTAAGGATCAGAGAAGGGGGGCTACACTTGGAAAGGCACACCTTTTTGGACCCTGTGGATGGTATTCTTTGAATGAGGGAACCTGGAAGGAGCCCACTTTTCCTGATCTATTTGGTTGGGCAGATACAGTTGGGAGTAGAACCACAAAGGGTTTCAAAGGTGATCACCAGCACCTTGAATCCCACCCAGAAGCAAACTGGTAGTCATTTTCAGTTTTGGAATAGAGGTGGTGCAAGGGCAAACCAATATGTGCCCATAACTACTTCACCCATTGCATTCTGGACCAGCTGTAGCTTCTAAGAGGTCTTCAAGGGTAGTCCCATGTGGAGTGCATTACCACAGTCCAAGCAAGAGGTGACGGAGACATCGGTGACCGTGAGTAAGGCCTCCAGCTCCAAGAGAGGTTGTAAGCATCACACAAGTTGAAGTGGTGCAAAGACCTTCATTGCCACAGCTGCCACCTGCTCATCAGACAGAAGCTGTGAGTCAAGAAGGACCTCCAGATTACACACCATGGGGACAGGAACCTGGTCCAGAACTAAAAATGGAATATCCCTGGAATTAAACGGCTTAATAATCCAAAGCCATTTTGTCTTGCTGGGATTGAGCTTGAGTTTGTTCTCCCACTGCACCCTAACAGTCTCCAGACACCAGGATAGCATCTCAACTTCATCACGTGTTCAACTGCAGTAATATTCCCCACACAATGTACGAACGGTGAGGAATATATTTTGTGTACATTTCGGTCCAAAAATTCACGAGGGAGAAAAATAAGTCAGTTTCTTAAACTTCCTGTCCAGGTTCCCAAGTGCTGTCAGTTGTACCCAAAGAATAATGACCACTTGTCACACCCCCGACTGTGCTCCTTGTCAAAGGCCATGGGGTGAACATGACCTACAAGACGGAAGTTCTTCAGGAGGCATCTACAAAACCAAAAAGGTGCAAAAATAGGGGAAACAGCCAAATGAAAACTAATTCTCCGAAATTAAAAAGAGTTTAATGTGTTTTGGAACAGTTCCTGCAGGGGTATGGAAGTAGTTGCTATTTTGAGAAGTATCTTTTGCCCAAACCACCAGAATTTCCTGGTGGCAATAATGCCATTGCTAAAGGCGGTGTTAGTGGATCCTACATTTATAACATGCATCTTTATTTTGTCTAGTATTGCTAAGCACCAGTAAAAGTGAAGGCAGTTTACCCCATCTGATGTTCTCCAGCCCTAGTGCAACAAACTTTAAGGAGGGGCACCAAATTGGAGTTAAGGTATTGTAGTCTACATCAAAGACCATGGATTGAACTTTTACTGTAACTGAACTGAGATGCGTGGAAGCAATCTTCAGGCAACATCTGTCTGCAAGGAAGTCTGTGTTTGCAATTAAAATCCAAGAGTGACTCAAAACAAAAGGAAACTTGCACCAAAGTGTCATTAAAAGAGTTCCCTTAGTTCATCAGCATATTAGGATGGAAAGAGCTGGTAGTTAAAAATAGTTGGGTATCGTGGCACCAAGTACTAGGAGATTTATCTGGCAAGAGAACTGTTTTCCATTGTCCAGAAGTCTATGAAGGTTCTCAGTCATCCAGGTGGAATTGTCTGTAGCTTGAATCATGTCAACTGGATTTCTATTTTCTCAGTGGAAACGTTTTGCTCCTTATCCAAGGAGCTTCTTCAGTCTGAGCAAAGTTGGTAAGGGAATCCTAAATATGTTTCTAGGTAGCTGTGTGACCTTACACCTGGGGGCATGGTGTCATCTCAATATAACCATGCCCCCAGGTGCAAGGTCACACAGCCACCCCAGAAACATATATAAGGATTCCCTTACCAACTTTGCTCAGACTGAAGAAGCTCCTTGGGTAAGGAGCGAAACGTTTCCACTGAGAAAATAGAAATCCAGTTGACATGATTCAAGCTACAGACATTGTCCAGAAGGTTTGAAGGACTCTAAAAGGAAAGATCCTATTGTGCTGGATTTCTCCTGGATATTGTTCTAGTTGGCTGGGTGACATGAACTCTCTGTCACTTCATCAGAGTGATGGGGCTGTCATGAACCTATTGACGGTATTGTGGTCATTGTCGCTAGCGGTAAAAGGCAGTGTTTAGTATGGGTTTGAATTGTTTAGGGCTGGTGATGGACATCAGCGTAGATTGTGTTAACAAGAAATTAGAGAATCGGGTTATTAATGATTAGTTAAGATCAGGGTTTCTCCACCAGGGTTCCATGGAACCCTAGGGCTCTGCAAGAGGTCACTAGGGGTTCCCTGGGAGATCATGATTTATTAAAAAAAATATTTCAAATTTGGGCAACTTCACATTAAGGAGGTAAGTTTCATTCTTTGTTTTTAGTTTAAGAACCCCGTTAATGCATAGATACAGGCCTACCCATGAAACAAATATAACAATTTTGTAACTTCTGGCCTATATTTGAGCCTGAATGTGCAGGGGTTCCCCGAGGCCTGGGAAATATTTCAAGGGTTCCTCCAGGGTGAAAAGGTTGAGAAAGGCTGCTCTAGATTGCTGATTATGATCTGAATCACAGCTGCTGGGGGTCAACGCTTGTAAAAAGGCAGTTACTCTTGTTTTCATGATTGCAAGCTTCCAAAATGCATCGGGTTGGTGACTGAATAACAGAATGCTAGATGAGGTGAGCCTTGGCCTGATCCAGTAGGACCACTTTTATGTTCTGAATGTTCTCCTATACTTCATTCACCTTGAAAGATGGATTAAAGGTAAAGGTTCCCCCCGCACAGTTGTGCAGTCGTGTCCGACTCTAGGGGCCGGTGCTCATCTCCGTTTGTTAGCCGAGAGCCAGCGTTGTCCGAAGACGCTTCCACGGTCATGTGGCCGCATGACGCGCGTGGAACGCTGTTACCTACCCACCGAAGTGGTACCTATTTATCCACTTGCATTTGCATGCTTTCGAATTGCTAGGTTGGCAAGAGCTGGAGCTAGTGCGGGAGCTCACTCCGCACGCAGGGCTAGGGATTCGAACCTCCGAACTTGCGATCTTCCGATCGACAAGCCTGGCGTCTTCCGCGATTAGCTAGATGCATATTTTGTCTGGTAGCATTGTGTCATCATTTTTTTCAAGGACTTTAGCCCTGTGAGGCAATTAGGTTGCTTGGGAGTGAGGTAACTGTTCATCCACAGTCTCTTTCCCATCCTTTCCTCCAGTTCCAGGGCATTCTTTGTGTTATTTATTTGTTAGTCTTACACCCCACTTTTCCTCCAAGAGCTGGTTAGGCTGCTAACATGGGGATCTCCCTTCATTTTATCCCCACAACAGCAACCCAGGAAGATGGGTTGGCATGAGAAAGGGGGACTGGCCCAAAGGAATCCAATGACCTTCTGTGGTTGAAGGTGGCCTGAAACTGGGTCTCACAACACTTTAACCATTACGCCATACTTGGGATCATCACAATACACACCCAGCTTCTAATTCAAATGATGTTGAATTACATAAGGGAGAAGATAAGTTTGGTATTAAAATGAAGCTGTACTATGAGGTTATTCATACAGTGTATATCTGTCTGCCTACTCTGATGAGTACTCAAGGCAAGTGGTAATTACTACTGAATGCTTATCCTCAAGGAGGATCATGTAGGGTTACCAGAAGAATTGCAGCATTGTTAGCATCAGCATGGCAGGTAGGTAGGATGTCCAAATGACAAAGAAGTAAGGGGGGAAAATATTGTGTGTGATGCAGGAAGAAGACAAGTGGGGAATATTGTGAGAAAGCCAGTTAGAAGAAGTACGTGCTTATGATAAGGATCCTTCTGTTGCTTTCTGGAATAGATTCCAAAATTATTCTTTTAATTGGGGGACTAGGATATTGGAGTTAAGTAAGAGTTAAGTACAGAGGAAGGAGATTTTGGCTATTCCTGGCAGACTGTCTGCATCAAGGATGTCCAGTCTGGAAGCTGGGAAACCTTTAGCAGGATGTGATGCGCTCAGGATGAACTGTGGGTGACAGCTGTCAGTGTCAGGGATATGTATAATTTTGCATGCACTGAATTTCTCTCTGGTTCTCCTGAAGGTGGAAATGGTTCAGGGTATAAAACCAAGCCATAAAGCTTAGCTTCTTTATCTAAAACACTAACTGGCATAGCTGGTTGATGTTCCTATTTGGGGAAGAGGAGATCAAAGGAAGCCTTTGGGTGTAGTAGAACGGAAGTTACTACAGGAAAAGTGGGAACCCAGAAAAAAAAACACAAGAGCTGGTTTGCCACATAAGAACAGATGACCCAATTTCCTTTCTTCTTTTTTCAGTGCAAAACCAAGTATTTTGAAATGGATGAGAGATGATTCTTTGAAAAGCAGCTGGAGCCCCAGGCTGCAAAGAATAAAGAAGGGAATCTTTCCTTTGGGACATTTGTGTAGTAGTTGTTGGGGTGGAAAATTGTTGTTTGCAAAACAGTCTTGCCTCCCTTGACAGTGCCTTCACATACATATTACCTCTGTAAAAGAAGGCATCGTTTTCCTTTTCTGAACCAGCCTGTTGAAATGGGTGAGGGAAACTGAGGCTGGGATGAGTATGTGAGGCTACTCTTTAGAAGCAAGGCACCCATTCTCCCCAGACTGATGGCCTGTGTTGAGCTAGAACAGAGCTTTCCAAACTCTTCATGTTGGTGACACACTTTTTAGACATGTATCATTTCGCGACACTCTTACAGCAGAGCACAAGGCAGGCACTAGGACCTGCGTGGAATCCTGGCAGGGCAGGTTTGGAGGCAGCCAGGCACAAGGCAGGCACTAGGACCTGTGCGGAATCACAGCAGGTTTGGAGGCAGCCAGGCACAAGGCAGGCACTAGGACCTGCGCGGAATCCTGGCAGGGCAGGTTTGGAGGCAGCCAGGCACAAGGCAGGCACTAGGACCTGCGCGGAATCACAGCAGGTTTGGAGGCAGCAAGGCACAAGGCAGGCACTAGGACCTGCGTGGAATCCTGGCAAGGCTTGGAGGCGGCGGCAGCAGCGACACACCCAGACACTGCAGCCAACACACTAACGTGTCACGACACACAGTTTGGAAAGCTCTGAGCTAGAATCTTGCTTTCATTCCGCCTCCTTGGGTTGGCAGCATAACCCCTAGAGAGGACCACCTTGAAACAGCATTTCACAGTTTGGGGTTGTATGGTGCTGGTGTGCACATCTCTGTGGCTGGGTTCACCCATTGCAATTAAGCCATAAAGTGTGATACAGAAACCACATGAAGCCCAAACTGGAAAAGCCACATATCTTACCATGAGTTGTGAGCCCAATCCATTGAGTCACAATAAAATTGGGTCACTCCCTGTCACAGCAGATTCTGCTACCTATATCAGATGGTAGGCAGTTCACATGCAATCTAGGTTTAAAAGCAAGCCAGGATGAGGATCTAGGAGTATCTTGCATAAAGTAGTAAATAAATTGTGTTTTTTTTCTAATCTAGCAGGACAATGTCCTTTCCCTTTTTGCTGATGCCTGCATGTGTCTTTCAACCATGAAGGTTAATGAAGCTAATTTTTGCCATCTGGTGCTACTGCCTTCCTAGCTTGTGTATTGCTAACAGTGCTGTGTGGTTCAGCTTTCACTCTGCTTCCCCTTCTGCTTTTTGAAATGGCTATTTTTGTTAGAGTTGTTAATGCACTGCTAAAACTATTGCTCTTCCATGAGCCATCTGGAGGAAGGATCAAAGAGGCCATGAGTAACCATACTAAGAAGCTAGCTTCCGGATTGTGGAGGGGGAAAAGTCTTTTCGGTGATTTCATTTGATTTCTTCCTTTCTTCTTCCCTTAGAATTTAAAATTGCATGTCTGAATGCTACTGATACAACAAAACTGTCATTGTGTTATAGGACAAACAAAATGTTTGGTGGCAATTTATGATTAATGGCTAATGATGGGGAAAGCTTTTGTGAAAGAAGACTGGAAGGTTTTTGCTCTCATGTAGAACTGCTGGCATGGCATAAGGCTGATTTATGCCCAGGTTGTAAGAGTTGGTTCCAGGGAGATGAAGATTCAGGAGACTATAAACTTCCCCTTTATCAAAGAGACCACCTCTCAGCTGGATTATAGGAAAGCTGTTAGGAAAAAATCAGTCTCCACTCTAAGGTGCATAGGAATACATTTGGTTCTAAATTGAAAATAGTTCACTTGCTGGAATTCTTGTAATCCACCCTTTCATTTCCGTACATCTTGCTAAAGGGAACTCTGTGGGAATCCTGCTAGGACAGAACCACGTTCAGTTTTAGGCCACTGCTAAAGAGCCTAGGATTCTTTGTCCTGGCTAGAAACTGGGAGACCAGGTGTTCTGCCCCCCCCCCCCCTTGGCATGAAAGCTGGCTGGAGGTAGGAGCATTAGATAGGTACGCTGCCTTGAGCTGACCAAAAATAAAGGACATTTGAACAAATTCATAGTTTTCTCTTGTATTCTGATCCTTAAATTCATACTTTTTTTGTTAGAGTAGTTTTGTCTCAGGCTGAAATCTTAATTACACTGGTTTGCATTCAAGTCTATTCCTCGGTAAATCCATGTAGGATTGAACTGTTAGTTTTGCCCCAACTTCTGCCATCTTTTAAAAAGTTGCCATGTTTTCTGATCTCTATTGTCAGATCTTTCTATAAATGAGACTTGTGAAATGCTGGGTGGTTGGCGTGGGATTCAACCACGGGAGTATTTCCTATGAGTTCCCTGACTCTTCATGGGGAACCAGTAACAGAGAATGTACTCTCTGTTTCGGGGCCATGTTGCCTTGGAGGCAAATCTGTATTCATAGACGCTTTCCTCCTGATCAGAAAAAGGTCTACCAAACATTTTTAACTTGATGTTTCTCATAGTTTCTGATGCAGCAGCTAGATTGCAGTGTGTTGCTGAAGTCTCTTGTTGGGTCAAAGGTAGGAGGTCTTAAACACCCACTCCCCTAACCCTTTGGATGTACACCCCCTGACCCTACATTTGTGGCTCCATGTAGCTACTTACCCCCAGAAGATAGGTGGTGGCAGCAGTGTATTACCAAGCAGTTAAACCAGGGTTTCCCAACCAGGGTTCCGTGGCACCCTAGGGTTCCATGAGAGGTCACTAGGGGTTCCCTGGGAGATCACGATTTATTAAAAAAAATATTTCAAATTTCAGCAACTTCACATTAAAGAGGTCAGTTTCGTTCTTTATTTTAGGTTTAAGAATGCTGTTAATGCATATAGACGCCTACACGGGAAATGAATATAATAATTTTGTAACTTCTAGCCTATATTTGAGCCTGAATGGGCAGGGGTTCCCCGAGGCCTGGAAAATATTTCAACGGTTCCTCCAGGGTCAAAAGGTTGAGAAAGGCTTGAGTTAAACCAAAGCAGGAAGGTAGAGCTAGAGTGGGTAGACTCAGATGAGTTTTGGGAGAGCAGGTTTGAGATCACCAGCCTTTCATCCAATGGGATCAGCCAAATTCTGGTACAAAGATTTTGTAATAATGTCTTTGGAGCCTCTTTGAGTCTGAAAGGTACATTAGAATATGTATGACCATCGGCGGCTGTTCTCACAACTGAATTCAAAATCCAAGATGGCGACCGCAAGCTGGTGCCGGTCGCCGCTCCGAAGGGGAGATTCCTGACCCTTCAAATTCTCCCTTCACCCTGTAAAATCTACCTTCAAAGTTTTGGGGGAGATTGTCGGGGTTGTTCCCGAGGATCTGCTGCACGGTCCAGCAGAGGCCCTGGCCGCTGCCTGGAATAGGGAGGCGGCCGGGGCCTTGGACAGGATCGCTCCTGTGCAGCCTCTCTTGTCCCACCGAACCTGGCACTCCCCGTGGTTTACAGAGGACTTAAGGGTTCTGAAGAGGATTAAGAAGACGTCTAGAGTGCCGCTGGAGAAAAACAAGGTCCGAACCCGACCGAACACAAGCTAGAGCTGCTATTAAGGCCTACCTTGTGGCGGTAAGAGTGGCGAAATGTCAATATTTCTCCGCTATTATTGCATCTGCAGAATGCTGTTCAGCTACCCTGTTCAGGGTCACTCGATCCCTTCTAGGAAAGGGTGGCCCAGTGATCTATCTGCAGGGCCGTGCTTTGGAGTTCTCTGAGCATCTGCAGAATAAAATCGCTCGGATCTGTTCTGTGGAGATGCCGAGGGAACGGGCTGACCCTGTTATCTGGGAGCGGTTTGACCCTGTTGGACCTGAGGAAGTGGACAGGATCCTCCGGGTTGTAAATGCTATCCGGGAACTTAACATCTTTAGTGCTGGATGGGGTCCCACTGCCCCAGATAGACCCGGTGCGTAATCTGGGGGTCCTCCTGGACTCACGACTCCTGTTCGAAGAGCAGGTGGCCAGGAGGGCATTTGTGCAACTTTGTGTTGTACGCCAGTTACTCCTTTTCCTGGATCGAGGCCCTTTGAATGGTCACTCATACCCTGGTCATCTCCCATATAGACTATTGTAATGCGCTCTACATGGGGCTACCCTTGAAGAGTATCCGGAAGCTTCAACTGGTCCCAAATGCGGCTGCGCGAGCAATTTTAGGTGCTCCAAGATCAGCACACGTAACACCTTTGCTGCGCGAGCTGCATTGGATTCCAGTCTGCTTCCGGGTCCAATTCAAGGTGTTGGTTATCACCTTTAAAGCCCTACATGGCATGGGTCTAGGCTACCTGAGGGACCGTCTCATCCCCATCGCATCAACCCATCCCACCTGATCATGCAGAGAGGGCATGTTACGGACCCCGTCTGTAAGAGAATTCCATCTGGTGGGGTCCAGGAGACGGGCCTTCTCTGCAGTGGCTCCTGCCCTCTGGAACACCCTTCCCCCAGAAATAAGACAGATTCCATCTCTTGTTACTTTTGGAAAGCAGCTAAAGACCTGGTTTTGCTACCTTGCCTGGGGTGGGGAGGGAAGTAATCACTCCTGGAGATGGCTGGTGCCCTAAAATGGCCCTTTAGATATACACGAGCGGTGCTATAATTATCGTCATCTGGATTTTATACTATATTTATGCTTTATATTGTATTTATTCGATATTTATTTATGTTTATGTTATTTTAAGGCTTTTATCATTATTGCAAACCGCCCAGAGTCCCTCCCTTGGGGGGAGATGGGCGGTGGCAAAATTTAATAAATAAAATAAAAATAAATTCTGAACAAATTCTTCTTCGAGTCCTAAGTAGTTGTATGAACGAAGCTTGAAGTGGGGGGGGGGGGGAAACAGGGTTACCCACCATTTTAAAAAAACACCAGATTGCAGCAATTTTGCATGCTTTAGATCTGAAGTCTGGTTAGCTAGTCTATGAAGGTTCTCAGTCATCCAGGTGGAATTGTCTGTAGCTTGAATCATGTCAACTGGATTTCTATTTTCTTAGTGGAAATGTTTCGCTCCTTATCCAAGGAGCTTCTTCAGTCTGAGCAAAGTTGGTAAGGGAATCCTAAATATGTTTCTAGGTAGCTGTGTGACCTTACACCTGGGGGCATGGTTATATTGAGATGTTATTTTAAGTCCTTTTATTATCTAAAGGAGGATCGTTAAGATCACCATGCTGCTGTGTGGACTAGAAGAGTTTTAAGTTACCCAACAGCCCCATCTGCTGTCTTTTTCTTTTTTCCTCCTGTCCAATCTCAATCTTGTTTGTTTATTGACAGCTTTTATATGTCACCTACTTCACAGCTAGGTTCATTGGCAGCTGCATAGCTCCGATAATTTCTAGAATGATGCTTGTAAATCTCCTTTATGCAGAAAGAGCGCTATTACTGTCCTCGATCCATCGGTTTTTCCTTTTTGCCTGCTTTCCGTGAAGGTTTTCCTTTTCTTTTTTTTTTCATGCTGTTGCAGATTGATCACTTTGGTTTTGCTGAAGATCGCACGTTCAAACAGCGCTACCTCATAGCGGATCAGCACTGGAAGGAAGATGTTGGGTCAATTCTCTTCTACACCGGCAACGAAGGAGACATCACCTGGTTTGCAAATAATACGGTGCAGATTATCTCGTATCCGATTATAATATTTTAGACTTTCTATAAAGGTTAAAAGATTGAGGATTATTAATTATTATTATTATTTATTATTATTATTTATTATTATTATATAAATAATACGGTGCAGATTATCTCGTATCCGATTATAATATTTTAGACTTTCTATAAAGGTTAAAAGATTGAGGATTATTAATTATTATTATTATTATTATTATTATATAAATAATACGGTGCAGATTATCTCGTATCCGATTATAATATTTTAGACTTTCTATAAAGGTTAAAAGATTGAGGATTATTAATTATTATTAATTATTATTATTATTGTTATTATTATATAAATAATACGGTGCAGATTATCTCGTATCCGATTATAATATTTTAGAATTTTTATAAAGGTTAAAAGATTGAGGATTATTAATTATTATTATTAATTATTATTATATAAATAATACAGTGCAGATTATCTCGTATCCGATTATAATATTTTAGACCTTTTATAAAGGTTAAAAGATTGAGGATTATTATTTGCTGAATTATTTAAAAAAAACCACTCTTTGCTCCATTCCAGGGTCTCATGTGGAATGTGGCTGAAGAATTAGATGCCATCTTGGTGTTTGCTGAACACAGATACTACGGGGAGTCCATGCCTTTTGGAAACAAATCATTCACCGTAAGCAGCATCCCCAGTTCAAAGTTGCCACAGGTTGAGTTCATGCATTGAACTAAAGTATAACATGGTTTGACTTTGGCTTGCTAAGGTGGGATCCTACTTTTCATGGCTTATCATTAGGGGTGATCTAGGCCATTATGCTTAATTGGTTGTGTGGTTATAAAATTCTGGTGTTGTGTTACCTGTGAACATAGCCATTCATTCTGTAGATTAAAAAAAAAGGAATATATAAAGGAGGATATTCCTGACGTTGACTAGTAGTAGTTCTCCAGAAGCCATGTCTGCAGATGCCCGGGGGTTGAGGTAAACCTAGGGATGTCTGCTTTGAAGCACCTACTTGGCCAGTGGGCTACAGTACAACTTAAAGCAGGGGATGAGATGGTGCCAGTTCATCCATCGATAACAAGAGTGTTGGAGCAACTGGTAGGCACTGAGAAACTAGGTAAAGACAAGCCAAATTCACTGGAAGGCTTGTAACGGTGCTCACAGTCTTTCTACCAAAGAAGGAACAGACTTCCACCCACCACGTTTCCTCTTGTAACAACAGCATTACTCACCTCATTTCTGCTGGAATCCTTCTCATAGCCTGCCACTAACTGGAGCAGTATTTCTCAACCTTGGCCACTTTAAGATGTGTGGACTTCAACTCCCAGAATTCCCTAGCCAGCAAGGGAAGGCTGGTTGGAGAATTCTGGGAGTTGAAGTCCACACAACTTAAAGTTACCAAGGTTGAGAAACGCTGAACTAGAGGATGTAGCTGTCTCACAGAAATGCAAATGGAGCTTACGATCTGGCCGGTGGGAGAATGTTGGTCACAATCTTGCTCCCTTTTCGGTAACACCCTGTTATGTCGCTACACAGACCGCTGCTTATTGTGAGCACCCAGGAATGCGGCTGTGTAAATCCTGCTCTCTTTTTGCTGGGTTTTCAGATTGCTGTTTTGTTTCCAGCGCCCTTTCTTATGAGCCGTCTAAGGAACCGCTTCTTTTGATGGGGCAGAAGAGTTGAGTAAGTATTCTAAGGGTGCTATACAAAGGTCCTGTGGTCTTGTTTCAGGATACCAAGCATCTGAATTACTTGACTTCACAGCAAGCTCTGGCTGATTTTGCAGTGCTTGTTCAGCACTTGAAGGGTACGATCCCTGGAACGCAGAATACACCGGTTATAGCCGTAGGAGGGTCCTATGGAGGAATGCTTGCTGCCTGGTTCCGAATGAAATACCCCCACGTAGTAATTGGGTGAGTGCAGAGCAAGGTGGTACTGTCTGCTATTGTCAGCCCTCCCAGGTAATCCAGACAGGAAACACAACGAGATGAGCTAATTCTACTTTATTGCAAGGCTACATTAACAGAATCTTGCAAGTCTGAAAGGACAAATCTCCCGCCCTCCCTATTTACCGCCTGAGTAATTAGGGTGGGCCCTTCCTAAGTTTCTTCCTTCGACTGTGGCTCTGTTGTGGGCTCCTTTCTCTTTTATCTGATTGTTTCCTAAGCGGCATCTCTCCCCCCCACCTCTTCCAAGGCCACCACCCTCGCATTCCATCACAGCTATGGAACTACAGAGAACCAGCTAGTTTCTGAATCTAGCTTGGTCTTTCTCCACCTGACGATCTTTGATTACTATGTTAGATTAGAACTTAGCAGTCAGTCATTATGCAGTGATGGGAGCTGTAGTCGAACCCATTCGGAGAAGGGCACATTGGGGTAGGCTGATCTCACAGTGTTGGAAGAGTTTTATAATTGGAGGTCCCCTTTGAGTGAGTCCAGCATAATCAAATCTAGGAGTTGGTGTGTTTAAAAGGAATTTACCCCAACTGATAACTTTATTCTAACCTAAACAAGTTTAAAACAAGATGAGAACGCTATATAAAAACAAAATAGAAAGAAGAATGAAACCCATGTGAAAACAGCAGTTGAAATACCCAGGTGAGCTTGTAGGAATTGATTTTCATCTACTTGTCTAAGAGGGAACATCGTAGTAGCCCCAAACAACTTGGCTTTTCCCACTGCACTGAGGCTTAAGTCATCATCAAGGAGGTATCTTTTTATCTGCTCCCCTTAAGACCTGGCAGAATTCAGCCATTAGTGATGGCACTCAAGTGGGAATGCTAATCAGAGGTACTTTATTTTGAAAAAGGCCCATGAGAAAAGGAGTGGGCTCATCTCACAGCTGAGATCAGATCTGTTGGCTGGTCCAAAGCATGTTTGGTTTCCACAGATGGTTGTTTCCATCAATGTTTCTCAACCTTGGCCACTTTAAGATGTGAGGACTTCAACTCCCAGAATTCTCCAGCTATCAAGCTGGCTGGGGAATTCTGGGAGTTGAAGTCCACACACCTAAAAGTCGTCAAGGTTGAGAAACCCTGGTCTAGATTTATTTTATTATGGATCTTGTCTCCTTTGTTTGCAGAGCTCTTGCTGCTTCGGCCCCCATTTGGCAGTTTGACAGCTTGGTTCCCTGTGGTGCCTTTCACAAGATAGTGACCGAAGATTTCAAAAAGAGCGGGCTTGGCTGTTCAGAGACCATCAGAAATTCCTGGGCGGCCATTAAACGTATTGCTGCCACAGGTAAGATAAGTGGAGTTTGTTTTAGTTATTTTATTTTAGTTATCATTAGATTGATATCCCGCTCTATTTTGTATAACTGAAGGTGGTGTATATAATGCTCCTGCTTTCTCTTTCCCCCACAACAGCAACCCTGTGAGGTGGGTTGAGCTGAGAGGGAGGGGCTGGCCTAAAGTCATCCAGGTAGGTTTCGTGTTTAAGGGAGGACTAGAACTCACAGTCTTCTGGTTTCTAGTCTAGCACCTTAAGTACTACAGGTAGTCCTCACTTAACGACCACAATTGGGACCAGAATTTTGATTGCTAAGTGAAGCATTCATTAAGCGAATCCGACCCGATTTTACAACCTTTTTTGCGGCAGTTAAGTGAATCACTGCGGGTGTTAAGTGAACCATGTGGTCATTAAGTGAATCATGCGGTTCCCCATTGCTTTTGCTTGCCAGCAGCTGGCCGGGAAGGTCGAAAACGGTGATCATGTGACCACAGGACGCTGCAGCGGTCATAAATGCAAATGGGTTGCCAAGTGGCCAAATTGTGATCATATGACTGTGGGGACACTGCGACGGTCATAAGTGTGAGGACCAGTCGTAAGTCGGTTTTTCCAGCACCGTTGTAAGTCCAACTGTCACTAAATGAATGGTTGTTAAGCGAGGACTACCTGTACACCAAATTGGTTTGTGGTGAGGCATTTTGCCTGTCCTATCTGGTGCTTACAATACCATATTCCATTTGTAATGTCTGTAATGTTCATAACAGCGTTTGTTTACCTAAGTTTGCTGTTTTATTGGAGCGGTATGGTTCTTATTAAAATTTGGTTGGAAGTGTGGCAAGCAAAATTTGTAGCCAAATCTGACATTGGTTGCATTTGCACACCATGCCTAACCTAATTATTGAATTGTCCCATGTTGTGGTTCACCATAAACTAACCAAAATGCCTGAGTTCACACAGCATTCTCAAACTGCTTTCTTCTGCACAGAGACATGTACACAGAACAATTGCAAACCAAGATTAACCCTAACAAAGTCGAACGTGTTCTGATAATGCATCCATGAGGTCTTTTACTGGCCTGAGTTGGTGTATTGTGTGAATAAGCAGACAGCTGTGGACCTTTCCTCCTTCCAAGGGAAGGCTGGGCCAGTCCTGGAATACAAGATTCCTTGTGCAACCCAAGATGTTTTCTTTTCAAAAATATAATAAACTAAAAAAAAATTGTAGCCAAATCCTCACCGTGGTCAAATGAGAAGAGAAGGTATTGATTGGGTTCATCATGCTTGGATACCCTGAGACTAGGAAAAGGACAAAGGCTCTTCAACAACCCAGTGAGAACTGGGAATTA
The DNA here is from genome assembly GCA_023362775.1 of Charina bottae. NCBI lineage: Eukaryota > Metazoa > Chordata > Lepidosauria > Squamata > Charinaidae > Charina > Charina bottae. The sequence goes on along the minus strand of JALMGJ010000048.1, from coordinate 4,002,226 downwards.
GTACTGTACAAAACATTTTCAAATTTTGAATGTTTCACGCTTCAAACAGCTGTTCTGAGTTCAAAGCATCCTGTTTTGAGTTCAAAAAGTTGAAACCATGTTGAATATCTTTTGCACTACGCCAATCCAGCTATTCCTGTTCTGAATTTCTACTGCTGGAAAACTATGAACCACCGCCAATTGTATCAGTGTAATTCAGAGGACAAACGGTGCGTTCAAGAGATCTCCGCAACCTTAAGCTTTGCAAATGAGTTGTTCTGACCTTATTGGAAATACTCGACTCTGTTCTAAACATTTTGGAAGGGTGTCAAGCCCAGGATATTAGCTCAAGATGTTTTGGATTGGAAATGTTTTGCGCAGCCCTACCGGGGGGTGTTCGGACGTAGCGTGACAGCTAGGTTTTGGCAAAGAAAACCTAATTATAGGAGGGCATGGAATGAAGAGGGCGTGGTGGCTCAGCGGGTAAGACGCCAGGCTTGTCGATCGGAAGATCGGAGGTTCGAATCCCCAGCCCCGCGTGGCGGAGTGATCTCCCGCACCAGCCCCAGCTCTTGCCAACCTAGCAATTCGAAAGCACGCAAATGCAAGTAGATGAATAGGTACCACTTCGGTGGGAAGGTAACAGCGTTCCGCGTGCGTCATGCTGGCCACATGACCGCAGAAGCGTCTTCGGACAGCGCTGGCTCTTCGGCTAACAAACGGAGATGAGCACCGGCCCCTGGAGTCGGACACGACTGCACAACTGTGCGGGGGGAACCTTTACCTTTTTATGGAATAGATTGATGGAAAGGGAGGTGGCTGGCTGATGGGAAGAAGGAGCAATTTGCTTTATTTTGCTGAAGGACCCGTTTGTTCATATTCAGTGGAAGAGAATCTTTTGCATTGTGTTTTTTTTTTGGGGTGGGGGGAAAGCAAAAAAAGTTTCTTGCTGCAGAATTGGCATTCTTACCCTGCCCCAGCCTAGCACAGTATCTGCTAAAATTTAAAAAATGTGGACTTTAAAGGAGATGGTCTGTAACCTAGTATGTGGAGCCCAGCTCTCCTCCCTCTTACGAGGATGAAGTAGATTATATCCTGTATATCTTGAACTGTAATTTCTTGAATTCTTTCTCTTTAGAGAAAGGCTTACAGTGGCTTTCCTGCACATTTCACTTGTGCAGTCCCTTGAAAACCGTGACAGCTGTCGCCGCCTTCAAAGCATGGCTGAGAGAGACATGGATAAACGTGGCAATGGTGGACTACCCATATCAAGCCGACTTCTTACAGCCTCTCCCTGCCTGGCCTGTTCAGGTAACCAACCCCAAAGTCTCTGTTTTCTGCTCTATGACCCATCTTGGAATTGGCTCTTTCCAGGAGAGGCTACAATTAAATTACCGAGAACAACACGATAGCGGATTCCATCATGAACAAAAGTTATGAACTTTCTGGTGGATTTGGGGCTCAGGGGTTCTTTCTCTAACAAGGAACCTGAAGACTCCAGTGTGTTTCTTCATCTCTCCCTTGTGCTTCCCAGACTGCAGCTATTTTAGAACTGGCCAGACTACCATAGCAGCAAAAGTTCCTTCCTCCTCTTAAGCGTCACAGCAGCTACAATATGCTCTCAGCATTGCACCTCTGCTCATTGGCTAGAGAAATGGGGTGCCCTTGGGTGATTGTGCAAGGAGCTGTTTTCTGATACGGGGTTATTTTTCAAGGTATGTTGATTCCCCGGTGAAGCCCACAGGGCCGCAAACAATTTCACCTACAACGCTTAGCAAGGAAAAATACATGGCTAAGTAGCACAAGTACTGATCATAGCTGATGGGGAATTAAAGCGTTGCAGCTAAAGGTATGAAAAATGGCTTATGGTCCAGGAAGGTGCCAACATTGCCCTGTTTAGTTGCTGTCTGGAGATAATCCGTATTGTAACCAGGCCAAAGTGTACCAAAAACCATGCAAGGAAAGGGGTGTGTGGACACTAAGGAAGGTGACCTTGACAGGGTCTGGTCTACCTGATGGGGCTGACACGGGGGAACTTTGAAGGGGAGCAAAGGAAGAGGTGGAATTTTCCTACCAAACATGTGGTAGGGAGTAGTAGTTTCATTTTAGGAAGGTATATTTTGAGTGGGTGTCTCTTTTGTCAGAGAGATCATGGGTTGGCTATCACATTACTAGGAAGGCCTTGTGCTGGGGGCGTGTCCGCTACTGCATCTCCAGTAGACCCTGGTCACCAGGTTGCTTCACAATCAAAGGGTGTAGGCAAGCTAGGCTGGCTGGGGAATTCTGGGAATTGAAGTCCACACATCCTAAAGTTGCCAAGGTTGAGAAACGTTGCTCTAGGCCAGTGGTCAGCAAACCGCGGCTCGCGAGCCACATGCGGCTCTTTGGCCCCTTGAGTGTGGCTCTTCCACAGGCAGGCGCGGCGGGGGCAGGCGCGGCAGCGGACGTGGCGGGCATGGCGGCGGCGGGCACTGCAGTGGGTGTGGTGGGCATGGCGGCAGCAGGCCCTAAGTGTGCGCGATTGGCTCCCGCCCGCAAACCCCGCTCCCACGCTGGATTCCCCACCAGCTTTACTTTGCCTGGACTGGGGGCGTGAGCAGCTCCGGAAGAGAAGCGACTGGAGCAGTCGAGCCTCTCTTTCCCTTCTCCTTCTTCCAAACCTCCCCCACCCCCTTCCACGCGATTGGCTCCTGCCTGCAAACCCCGCCCCCTTCTGTGCGATTGGCTCCCAGCCTCAAACCCCGCCCCCTGGCCCTCGAGTGATGTTATAAATATTATGTCAAAATGGCCCCTGGCATAAAAAAGTTTGCCGACCACTGCTCTAGGCTCTGGATCTGTTAAGGTTTTGTTGTTGTAAGCAACCCTGAATACCGGCTGGTTAAGATTTGTCAATTATCATTTCAGCTTTGCGGGTGTCCTTCGTGCTTGCAGCCTTTTCATAAAGAGTTTTTTTGGGGTTTTTTTTTGAAATGGTGGTGATGGGGCTTCCCTTGAGATTCTTTCACAAGACCTTCCAGTCCATTTGGGGGCTAAAATCAAGAAGGGGATTCTTCTCTTTTGTTGATTTTTTTTTTAATAACGTATGCAGCTTCACTGGGTGGTGTAAGCTTGTTGCCAGTCACCTCTCTTTTCTTTATTTTGAAACGGGAGGCTTTTCAGTGACCAAACTAATGTGATTATTCTGAGTTTGAGCGGGAGATCTATTGAGAACTCAGGAGGGTGGATTCATTCAACTCACAGAATGCATCGGTTTAATCCTCTTCGGTCATGGGGCAGGGGTGGGGAATGGTCCCCTTGGGGAAATGAGAGGCTCTCCATCCCCAGTTCCCACCCTCTCCCACTGCTCTCCATAACAGTTGCAGCTTCTTCAAGCCACTCTTTAACGTCCGTACGGCCCATCTGCCCGAGCAGAAAAGCTTTGGGAAATCCTTGGTCTTCCAGCTGCCAAGGGACTGAGTCGACTGGGAGAGGCTACAAGTCGTCTTAATAAGTGATTGACCTTTCCCCCCACTCACTAAGCCTCAAGGCAGTCAGTTCCTGCTGAAATTTAGCTCAAAGGCAAGTTGGATTCTGTTGGCCCTTCCCTCCCTGTGATGCCAGCTCCATTGAGTCACTGGGTGACCTGCAGTCTCTAGGGCCAATTGTCCACTGCTGATGATGGGCTGCCTGGAGAGCTGGAGCCGGACAACAGCAGAAGCTGCATTTAGTTTAAAAAAATGGTTTTGAAGGATAAGGGATTCCATTTTGATCCATTTATCAGTAAATAAAGGGCCTAAGAATCTTTGATTGGGCTAGAGCAGGGCTTTCCAAAGTGCCGCCGCTGGCGACACACCGAGCGGCGGCGGCGACACACGCACACACGGCGACGGCGCGGGGGGGCGTGCGGCGGCGCGCGCGCACGGCGGCGGCACGGGGGGCGTGCGGTGGCGCGCGCGCACAGCGGCGCGGGGGGCGTGCGGCGGCGCACGGCGGCGCGTGGGGGGCGTGTGGTGGCGCGCGTGCATGGCGGCCGCCGCTTCCGGGTGGTGTGGCGACACACCACGCTGTGTGTGGCGACACACTTTTGTGTCGCGACACACAGTTTGGAAAGCTCTGGGCTAGAGGGAGCAGCTACTGCAGCCTCGTGTATCTAACCCATATTAGAAAAAGTTATCGGAGCTAGTAATCACGGCTGTATCACGTGTTTTGTGTTTTAAAGATGAAAAAAGGCTTTTGCTCACCTGATCTTGAACCTGCTGTCAACTGGTCCCGTTGAGTGTACTTGATTGGTATTTCATGTCTGTCCACATCATTCTTAATTCTCTCAGCATCTTAATTCTCCTTTTAATTTTTAAACGATAACTAGAAAAATGAAATCTCTGTACTGATGGGGGACAAAAGCTGATATACAGGTAATCCTTGACTTATAACCACAATTGGGACTGGAACTTTGGCCACTAAGTGATGCGGTCGTTAAGTGAGGCATCACATGACCGCACCCGATTTTATGACCTTTTTTGCTGCGGCCGTTAAGCGAATCACATAGTCTTTAAGTGAATCTGGCTTCCCCCATTGATTTTGCTTGTTGGAAGCTGGCTGGGAAGGTCACAAATGCCGATCATGTGACCCCCGGGACGCTGCAACCATCGTAAATACATGCTGGTTGCCAAGTGCCTGAATTTTGATCACATGACCACAGGGACACTGTGACGGTTGTAAGTGTGAGGACCGGTCGTAAGTCACTTTTCCCAGCACTGTCGTAACTTTGAGTGGTCGCTAAACGAATGGTCATAAGTTGAGGACTACCTGTATCTCTGTAGCCCGAATCCTTTAACTTGCAGATGCATCAACAACAGGCTTCTCTCTGCAGGATTGGACTGTGTAACTCTGCTATTTTGGGGGTGCTCAACTCCCTTCTCCTCTTTTGTCTTTCTCCAGGCTATCTGTAAATACCTGAAAAATCCTAAAGTGTCAGACAAATTGTTGCTCCAGAATATCTTCCAGGCTGTAAACATCTACTACAACTACACAGGACAGGCATCCTGCTTGAATTTAACTCAGACGGCTACTAAAAGTCTGGGCCTTCAGGGCTGGTATTACCAGGTGGGTGTGTACCCCATAATCACCGTGGCAATTTGGGGGGGGGGAGAAGTGGGGATCATGATGTACGGCATTCCTTTCTCAAATGTGAATAGTCCTCAGTTGTAGTCTGAGTCCTCTTCAGTTAAAGATCTTGCAGGCGAGTGACGAAAGCCAATGCAGGGGAGGCATTCTATTGTCAGTTAAACATGAGGCCAGAGCTTTCCAAACTCTGTGTCGGGACACGTTAGTGTGTCGGCTGCAGTGTCTGGGGGTGTGGCGGCTGCTGCTGCCTCTGAGCCCTGCCAGGATTCCGCACAGGTCCTAGTGCCTGCCTTGTGCCCTGCTGTAAGAGTGTCACAAAATGATGCATGTCTAAAAAGTGTGTCACCAACATGAAAAGTTTGGAAAGCTCTGCATTAGGCTGTACTTCCCATTATCCCTGGTTATTGGCTCTGTGGGTTGGGTGTTTGTGTTGTATTCTGAAAATCTGGGTGGCAACAGGTGGCCAGTTCCTGCCCTGGAGATGTTGCTGTTCAGCGAAGAGCAGGGGTGGGCAGCCTTCTTCTGGCCAGCAGCCACATTGATGACCCTTTTTGGCTTTCAGAGGCCACCGGGATGTGGTTGGGGAGATCAGGAAATTAGGTGGCCTGTTTTAAGGCATGATATGGATGCCTTCAACCCTGCTGCCATCTTTCTTGTTCTCAAATATATTTGCATTCTCCCAGCCTTTTTAATAATGTACTAAATGCAGCTGCTGTATTAGTGGTATCCTTTAAATGGTTGCTTTTCCTTTATCGTTTGTTTTATTGCTTGCTTTATTTTACATACTGAAAATGTATTTATTGCTTACTTTATTTGGACGTAACGCTTTAGTGTATACGTCCATCTGTTGTTTCAGCCTGCTGTACAAAATGCTTTTTTTGTTGTAAACTCCTTCGAGATTTTTATTTTAAATGGGAAGCAGTATACAAATATTTAGTAAATAAATTACCTTTCCCAGCTTGTGAACATCAGTTTGAGTGGGGGTAGCTTCAAAAGTGAAGCATGGGTCTGAAGCAAGCCTCTGCAAGATTGTGTGTGTGTGTGTGTGTGCGTGTGTGTGCACCGTCAAAACTCCTAGCTGTTGCCTGGACAAGTCCATGCAGTTTTCTTGACAACACTTTTGGAAGTGGTTTGCCCTTGCCTTCTTTCTGGGGCTGAGAGAGAGTGACCGGCTCAAAGTGACCCAGCTGGCTTCGTGCCTCAGGTAGAACTCACGCCCTCCTGGTTTCTAGCTCGGTGCGTTTAACCACTGCCCCAAACTGGCGCACTCTGCAAGATTTAAGATGCCTGTTTTACCCCTTAAATTATCTCTCCAAACAGGGCTGAAAATCTTGGGCTCATTTACCTGGGTTTCCTCAGGCTGAGGAACAGGTGCTGGGGGGTTGGGCAGCTCTGTGTAGTCTGTGGGTTGCTCATTCTGGGTATAGATGAGCAATTTGACCCAGTGTAAAGTGTAAAGATGGCTCAGCGGTTAAGACGCCAGGCTTGTCGATCGGAAGTTCGCACGTTCGGAGGTTCGAATTCCTAGCCCCGCGTGACGGAGGGAGCTCGCGCACTCGCCCCAGCTCTTGCCAACCTAGCAATTCGAAAGCATGCAAATGCAAGTAGATGAATAGGTACCACTTCGGTGGGATGGTAACAGCGTTCCGCGCGCGTCATGCCGGCCACATGACCGCGGAAGCGTCTTTGGACAGCGCTGGCTCTTCGGCTAATAAACGGAGATGAGCACCGGCCCCTAGAGTCGGACACGACTGTGCAGGGGAAAACCTTTTTTTTAAAGTAATTTTAGGATATGAAAGTTCTACTTAGTTAAGTAGACTAACATGGTACACCTAGAAAGGGGGAAAAAATGCATCATACCACCAAAACTGAATTAATGTGTTTATATGTTATGAAGTGCCAAGATGGACATTTATCAGCCAAAAGGATGCTCCTGATCGAAATTTAACCCAGAGTAAAGGAGGACAGGTATGAAGGCAGTTAATTTGTTAGCTAGGGACCACCAAGTCAGGTCTCTGGTGATTGTGTGGTGAAATGCACACCGTCTTGACTTGTCTCCAGAGTGAATCTGTAGCTCTTCTTAGGACATTTCAGTGATATTTTGATCCTGTTAATCCACCTTATCTAATGTCGTTCCCATCCACTGCTCTCAATCTTGCTAAATATAAAAGGTTTTTTTCCTAGTCCATCGTGGGCCCAAAAGTAGATGTGGCTGCGGGATTAATTATAGAGAGAATGTTAAAAGCTCAGCTGAGCAGGTTGAGTCTAGTCTGATTTCTATAAATATAGTAATGACAAGCAAGTTGTGGCGAGGAGGAGGGGTGAGAAGAAATTAAGCAAGGTGCAGGAGAAAAAATCTGAAATGCAAATTGCAGTTAATACCAGTTTCAGGAGCATTTTCTGAGCTTTAGAGGTTTGGGAAATTCAGCAGAAAAGAAACCCAGACTGTTGACTTTGTACCATTGTGATGTTTTGATTAACTTGTAAAGTGAATGTATTGTCGAAGGCTTTCCAACTTCCAGAACATGGCCACACAGCCCGGAAGACCCACAAGCCATTGTAAACTGAAATTGAAAATAAGAATTCAAAACTATTATATTGGAATTTAACTGATTTAACTGATATTAGGCCATTTGGATGGGTAGAGTGTTACAAGGATCATATACAGATAGTCCTCGCTTAACAACCACAATTGAGACTGGAATTTTGGTTGCTAAGCGAAGTGGTCATTAAGTGAATCCGACACGATTTTATGACCTTTTTTGCGGCGGTCATTAAGTGAATCACCATGGTCATTAAGTGAACCACGTGGTTGGTAAGCGAATCACACGGTTCCCCATTGATTTTGTTTGCCAGAAGCCAGCCGGAAAGGTAGAAAATTGTGATCACATGACCGTGGGATGTTGCGATGGTCATAAATACTAACCAGTTGCCAAGTGCCTAAATCATGATCGTGTGACTGTGGGGACGTTGCAACGGTCATAAGTGTGAGCTCTAGTTATAAGTTGTTTTTTTCAGCACCGTCGTAAGTCTGAACCATCACTAAATGAATGGTCATTAAGTGAGGAATACCTGTATTTGATTATCTCTCTTTATTTTAGGGCAAATTCTACCCTGAAATTACTGCATTTCTCAGCCCTTCTCTTGGGGGATTATAGAAGTTGCAATCCAGGAACTTGATAGGAATCAAGTTAGGGCGGGCTGTTCTGTTGAGAATCTCACTATATGGGGTGGCTTGTGGTTGCAGATGTAATTTTTTCCCAACTGTGAATGAACTGCCTCAAATACTACCATGACTTGTTGACTGTATGAAACAACACTTTGCTTTTTCATCAGCAATAATAAAGCTGTGAATTTCACCTTGGATACTCTAGTAGTATAAAGCCCTCTCTTGTTTTACAACCTTGCTTAACCCCACAATTCAGTACTCCTTACACACTGACCATAACGTGATCAGATAATGGCCATCTTAAGACCTCATAATTTAGGGATGCAAATATGAACATATGTCTCTCTGACATGGCTATTCCAAGCCAAGATCTTACGAAATTAATCTTTGCTGTTTTCTCTCTTATCTCCAAGGCTTGCACTGAAATGGTGATGCCCATGTGTTCAGATGGTATCAATGATATGTTTGAACCACAGAAATGGGACTTTCGTATGTACTCAGAAGAATGCTTCAAAGCCTGGGGGGTACGACCCCGCCCCACTTGGATTCCCACACAATATGGTGGGAAAAACATTAGTGCTCACAGTAACATAATTTTCAGGTATGTTTCTGCTGTAAATAGGCATATCAGACATTGTATGTGTGTGTGTGTTTTCCCCCACCAATGACCAGGCTCAAATGACTGTATTGTGGACACATTATGCAAAGAGCTATCTCTGTTGAGAGCCAGTTTGGTCTAGTGGTTAAGGTGCTGGGCTAGAAACCAGGAGACTGAGAGTTCTAGTCCCGCCTTAGGCATGAAACCCGGCTGGGTGACCTTGGGCCAGTCCCTGTCTCTCAGCCGTAGGAAGGAGCCAATGGCAAACCAGGAGACTGAGAGTTCTAGTCCCGCCTGAGGCATGAAAGCCGGCTGGGTGACCTTGGGCCAGTCCCTCTCTCTCAGCCCAACTCACCTCACAGGGTGGTTGTTGTGGGGAAAATAGGAGGAGGAAGGAGTATTAGGTTATGTTCACCGCCTTGAGTTATTTATAAAAATAATAAAGGCGGGATAGAAAATAAATAAATAAAAAAGTCTATAATGCTGGGAAAGATGAAAGGAAAGAGAAAAAGAGGACAATTAGCAGCAAGATGGATGGACTCAGTTACAATGGTGATGGGTGCAAGTCATGAAAAAGTGACTAGGTGTTTGTTTGTTTGTTTGTTTTTTTACCTACAAGGCTAGAATAGATGCTAGACACTTCTCTCAGAGGAACCGTGTTGGCCTGACCCTGCAAATGGAAGCTTTCATTGCATATTTTGCAATTGCATATATTGCACCGCCCAGGGTCCCCGCTTGGGGAGATGGGCGGTAATATAAATTTAATAAATAAATAAATAAATAAATAAATATTTAAACACTGTACCTATAACTTGTTTAGCATTTTATGATGTTTATGCCTCACTTTTCTATCCAGTTGATTCCTAGAGAAGCTGTTCAGCTAAATATATCCCAAAGTACAATATAATCGGGTATTGTGAGGGTGCAGAAGGCACTGTCTTCTGATTCTTGACCATTGGCATCATAATTCAAGATGGTTAATGGTGAAGACGCCCTCAGAGAAACAGCCCAATTTATTATTATTATGTTATTGCTGTTATTGTTTCTCTGCATTCTCCTTAATGTTCAAGCATGGCATTCACGCCTGCCTTCTCCGTTCTCTTCCAGCAACGGGGGACTTGATCCTTGGTCTGGGGGTGGAGTTACGCAGAACATCACGGACACTCTAGTTGCCATTGTGATCCCGGAAGGCGCTCATCACTTGGATCTGCGTGCCGACAGCCCTTTTGACCCAATCTCTGTCCTGCAGGCCCGCCTCTTGGAAGTTCACTACATGAAATTGTGGTTACAGAAGCAAAACAGGGTCAATAAGGGCCTAAAGTAACTGGATATAGTTGGGGTTTGTAGCAGCAGCTTTCTTCTGGTGATCTTCTCTTTTCTGGATTGTCTCTCTTTCAGCTTGCCTTCCAAGCATTCTTTATCTTCTCCCACTTCTTAATCAAGCTATTTGAGACAAGCTGGAATCTACGTGGCTCTGCTCTGGTTGGTGACATTACATCCATGTATCTCATGACAGGAAGCCAAGAGGATTTTCTGCTGCTCTTGATCGAGCAGTAGGACCCACAACTGGGAAAGGAGAACGTTTCTAATCCCTAGCTCACTCTGCCTCTTTCTACCCCACTTGCCTAGCTGCCTTTGTGTGGGAAGCTGGACTCCATAATTGTATTAACTTCAGGAATTTGGTGGAATAACAGGTGGGATAGCTGATAACTTAGGAGGTGACTTTAAACAAAGAATAGACAAATTTATGAAGGTACCTTTGCCCTCAAAATACTTGAGACTCCAGTTACGTTGTTCCTGGCCATTGGCTATAAGGCATTGGAGTTCAGTGGATCCTGCTCCTGATCATGGCTGAAAACCAGTCACCAGGAAGCATCATCACAGCAGAAGATCTTCGTCTTTGCCCAGGGTCCCTCCTTGCGGGGGAGATGGGCGGTGATATAAATGTGACAAATAAAATAAATGTGGCAAATAAATAAGTAAGGAAGTAAGTTTGGTTACAATGATGATGTTAAACTAGATGGGCCTGTGGCCAGCAGGACACTTGTGCTAAGCTACCTAGCTAGTAATTGCTCAGCTAGAAGATATGGAGCGTGTGGATGATCTCCTGCAAGTCGGGACTTGCTTGACCCAAGTTTGGTGATGGCTTAGCCACTGGCTGAAGCCATAGCTAGGCATTGTATGAGAATGTGGACTTTCCCGTTCTTGTTTGTCTCCTAATGGAAACACAGGGGCAGAATATCAAGAACAAAGTTTATCATGCACTCTGTTCCCCCTTCCCTGGTTTGATCATCTAAGAGATTCTGGTTCTGTCCAGCTTTAATATCGGTGGTGGTTGAAAGTCCTGTATATCAGAAAGATGCAGCAGGAAAAGGGGAGGCGTCAATGCCCCTACACCAGGGCTTTCCAAAGTGCCGCCGCTGGCGACACACCAGCGGCGGTGGTAGCATGGTGGTGTGTGCGTGCGGCGGCAGCACAAGGGGGGCAGACGTGCGCGGCGGCGGCGCGGGGGGACGTGCGGCGGCACACGCGTGCACAGTGGCGGCGCGGGGGGGCGTGCGGCTGCCGCTGCCGCCATGCACTTGCGCGCCGCCGCTTCCGGGTGGTGTGGCGACACACCACGCTGTGTGTGGCGACACACTTTTGTGTCGCGACACACCGTTTGGAAAGCTCTGCCCTACACGTTTAAAAGTGAGGCTCCTCATGGTAAAATATTATACATTGTTAGGCTGACTATATCTTTTTACTGAAACCTTCAGGCTTTGAATCATTCTGAGAAGGAAACGACAAAGGAACGAACACTTAAGAAATATCCAAGCAAACTTTCTGTTAAATCTCAATAAACCTTTGTTGGCTTTTGAGAGAGAGATGGATTTGTTGCGAAGTCTAGCTACTTATAACAGTGTTGACCAAAAATTTGAAGCATTTTTGGGCAAGAACAAATCCAGGAGTGGTTTGTATCACCAGTGGCACATTTCTGTTCTCAAAAAACTTTGAGGATATGCCTACCTTTTCCTATAAGGCTGCACAGATCCAAGGTTGTTTGCACCAAACGGATGGATGGATGGATGGATATCCTTATTTTTCTTCTAGAAAAGATGAACTGCAATTTGTACAGTGATAAAATGACATTGTGATCCAGAAATGAAAAAAAATTACAACTGTTAATAAAAATAGAAAACCAATATCCATTTGGCAATGCTTGTTCATTAAACTAACTGGGCAGGGTAGCTCAGGAGCCTGGAAAATATGTCTTGTGAAGAGATAGGGGCAACTGGGAATGAGAAAAGATGACCCGGGATCGGAAGAAGAGATGGGGAAGCACTTTTCAAGTGCCTGAAAAACACATTAAAAGGGGGTGGGGCTCCCATTGTTGTCATGGGCGCCTTCTTGACTTTTTTGACCCCCCTCCCCAGATACACCTGGGTGGTAAGACGAAAGCCGTCCCCAACTCTTTCACCCCATAGAGTAATATGCAGAATAATGGTCTTAAGTTGCAGGAAGGCAGATTTTGTTCTTGTTTATTCATTCAGTCGCTTCCGACTCTTCGTAACTTCATGGACCAGCCCACGCCAGAGCTTCCTGTCGGCCGTCACCACCCCCAGCTCCCCCACGGTCAAGTCCGTCACCTCCAGAATATCATCCATCCATCTTGCCCTTGGTCGGCCCCTCTTCCTTTGGCCTTCCACTTTCCCCAGCACTTTCCACTTTCCCTAGGAAGGCAGATACTAGTTGACTATGAAGAGAAATTTCCCAGCTGTCATGGTTTTTGATGGTGGAGCAAATTACAAAAGACGGTGAGTTCCCTTTTCGTGGATGCCTTCAAGAAAAATTGCACAAACGTGTCGAGGGTGTATTTATTTATTTATTTGATTTATATGGCTGCTCATCTCTGGGCGACCCTGGGTGGCACAATATTTAAAATCAAATACAAATACAGCATAAAACATCAATATGCAATGACCTGTAAGTTTACAACAATAAACGTACGTACATCAATATGTTTAATAGCGCAGAGGTAAACCAACGTGCCACAAATGAACAACTAAACAGGCTTCCACTAATAGTCTGAACCCCTTGAACAGATGCAGGTCTTCAAGGCTTTTGTCAGAGGCTGACAGCCTCTGCCAATAGATAAATGGTCAATTAGAACAAGGGGGGGGGGGAAACGGCTATCGGTGAGACGCCACAAAGACATTAACAGCATTCCGGGGACAGCAAATACACATTGCCTTGGAACGATTGTCTGAGCACCCAGAGCAGGAATCTGACACGTGGTCATCTGAAGAGACAATGGAGAAGGAAATGTTTAAATGTAATGTAACATGTTGGTCTAGTCCAGAGCTTTCCAAACTGTGTGTCGCGACACACAGCGTGATGTGTCGCCACACCACCTGGAAGCGGCGGCGCGTGCCTGCACGGCGGCAGTGGCAGCGGCGTGGGATCAGTGCTTCCGCGTTTTAGCGGAGGCTGCCGCCACTGCCGTGCACGCACGCACTGCCGCACGCCCCCCCGCGCCGCTGCCATGCGCGCGCGCTGCCGCCGCCGCCACTAGTGTGTTGCCGGCGGCGGCACTTTGGAAAGCCCTGGTCTAGTCATTCAGTCTTTGTAAGTGTCAGCTTGTTTAACCCTGAATAAACCTTTACTGCTTCGTAAGCTACAAGTCGGTCAGTTTGTGTAAGAGAACGGCTTAAGGGATTATTGCAAGGGCACCTCACATAAAGACTGAATCACCCAAAATTTCCACGCATCCCGAGGACTACCCTGAAGAAGCAGTGAGTTCTACGGTTGAGAGTGGATAACTGGAAACAAGAAAAGGAATGGACCCCTCGGTGCAAAAGGACATGGCCGTACCTAGCATGTCTGCGGTCCAGAAGATGGAGCGGTTGGCGCAACAAGTCGCGGAAAACCCCATTGACTCCCAGAAGGCACGAAAAGCCAAGGGAAAAGAAGTGAGTAAAACCCCTCCTCACCCCGAAATTAGCAGAAATCCAGGGGCGGACTGGTCGTTCGGGGTAGGGGAAGGAATAGTAGGAAAAGGGAAGTGGACAAAAAACGGGTCACCCCCACTCAGCGAATCAGCGCCATAGAGGAGAAACTGATTCGGGTGGATGCTGACATGGAAACGCTGAACAGAAAATTGGATTCCATGGGGTTAGTCATGGAAAATTTTTTACGAAACTTGGAGAGGCAACCGGAAAACAGGGAGGCGACAAGCCCACCTGTCTCTGATGAGGAAGAAGCGTTCACAGAGGAAAGTGAGGATGACGATGAAGACGAACAGCAATGGTACAGCCGGCCACAACCCTCCCCAAGCTACGGGCAGAGGTGACCTTGGGCAACAGTAAGCGCGCCGATAGGGGTGAACGAACTGAAAGTGAAGTTCGATGGAGACCCGAAAAAACTGGCGTGCTTTTTGACGCATGTAAGAGGATTCATGGCTGAATTTGAACACACCTTCCACACGGAGGAGGCCAAGGTCAGGTACGTTTCCAGCTTTTTGGAAGGGGAGGCGTCAGATTGGTTGTTGGCTATGTACGAGGCCTGAGCTAAAGAAACACAGGACTTCAGGAAATTCATGTATGCACTCCGCAAACGCTTCGAGGAGACGTTGTCCAAAATGTCGGCGAGAGTGCGGCTGCAAAACTTAAGACAGGGCAGCAAACCAGTGGCGGAGTATGCCATGGAATTCAAGAAAATTATGTGTAAACTACCAGACTGGCCAGAAGCGTTCAAAATTGAACAATTCCAGTACGGGCTACGGCAGGACTTAATCGAATTGGCAATTGGTAGGGGGGACCCTGACACACTTGAGGGGTGGATACAATTAGCAGGGAAAGTGGAAAGCAGTCAGATGCAACTGCAAAACATCAGGAACTTCCACATCCTGCGAAGAAAACAAGGGACCCACCCGCAACACCCACGAAAAGACCACAAACAAACTGGGAGGAGGAGAAGGAGCGCAGAACGAGAGATGGCCTTTGCTTTCAATGTGGAAAGGATGGACACATCGACATAAGCAACTGCCCCCAGGACAAATTGCCAGCAAGAGACAAAGCTCCCTCACGGAAAGCGGCAGACCCGAAAGGAGACAAAACGGCAGTAGTAAAGCGCAAGGGAGCAGCGGCGGCTACAGAAGACAGGAGACCACTACAATACATGGACGATGATGACAGCGACTCATCCGACATTGAATTTGGGCCGGCGGGAAACGCCAGCGGTCTGTCCTAAAGAGCGCCGCGGGGCAGGCCTTCAGCATGGGGCGCAAAGACTGGGATAACGATAGCAATTGCCCGACGATGCACCTCACGGTAAAGTTGCAAACCCTGGATGGGAAGGGGGAACTTTGGGAGGTGGCAATGCTGGACTCAGGGTGTTCACGGTGCTTAATGCACCCAGCAGTAGCGAAAAAATTAGGACTCAGACTGCTCAAACTAAAAACACCCATCACGCTTTGCCAATTAGATGGGTCAGAAATGAAAGGGGGACCTGTCGAGCACTCTACTGAGGACATACAAATGTGCATTGGGACTCATGTAGAGACTTTGCAATTCGTGGTGGCCCCCATCGCAACACGACCAATAGTGCTGGGATTAAAATGGCTCAGGGCACGGAACCCTCGGGTGGACTGGGCTTCGGGGAAAATGGAATTCATTGATGGCAGGTATCTGGAGGTGGGAGATGAGGACACCATGAACGAAACGGAGTCAGGGGTGGCAGGGACGGAGCAGTGGGAGGAGGAGCTGGGAGCTGGGGCAGGCATCATACTGGAGAAATACATGCCGGTGCAGGAGATTTTTAGCAAACGGGAATGCGAACAACTGCCTCCGCATAGAAAGTCGGACGCGGCTTTCGAGCTCATCCCAGGAGCACCGTTCCCCAAACCAAAGATGTATGCAATGACACAGAAGGAATTACAGGAGCTGCGCAAGTTTATCGATAAAAATTTGGCCTGAGGGTTTATAGAACCCGCAAACTCACCCTTGGCAGCTCCTGTCTTATTCCGAAAGAAAAAAGATGGATCGCTCCGCCTATGTACGGATTACAGAGGGCTGAACGCGATTTCGGTAACGAATCAATACCCCCTCCCATTGCTAAAAGACATGTTAGCCCAATTGGCTAAAGGGAAAGTGTTCACCAAATTAGATGTGAGAGAAGCATATTATAGAGTTCGGATCGGGGAGGGGGACGAGTGGAAGACAGCATTTAATTGCCCACTAGGTTCGTTTCAATACCGTGTTCTTCCGTTCGGAATTGCGGGGGGACCAGGAATCTTTATGAGGTTGATCAATGAGGTACTGTACGAGTTTCTGTATCAAGGGGTCATTGTATATTTGGACGACATTCTGATATTCTCAGACAATTTGGATGAACATGTAGAACTGGTAAAAAAGGTACTAGAAAAACTATTGGAGGCGAAATTATATGTTAAATTAGAGAAGTGTGAATTTCACAAAGAAAAATTGGACTTCTTGGGGTACCGAATCTCACACAAGGGAATTGAAATGGACCCTGAGAAAGTGCAGGCAGTGCTGGGATGGGAACCTCCCCGAACACGCAGGCAGCTCCAGGGGTCCCTCGGGTTCGCGGGGTTTTACAGGCAATTTATTAAAAATTTCGCGCAAATTGCATTACCCCTCACGGATTTATTAAAAACTAAGAACAGAGGGACGGGGACAAAGCTTAAAACACCGAGCGCAAAAATAATTTGGACCCCAGAATGCCAAGAGGCATTCGATAAACTGAAAGCCTTATTCACGGAGAAAGGTGAGGTGTGGAAACACCTCTGGATGTTTCCATTTTGAAACATCCAGAGGTGGAGAAGCCGTTCATAATTCATACGGATGCTTCCCACAATGCGGTTGGCTCTATATTATTGCAGGCCGATGATAATAAACTCCGACCGTGTGCATATATATCGAAAAAATTTAGTGCCACGGAAAAAAGATGGCATGTGTGGGAGAAGGAGGCGTTCGCCGTCCGACATGCCCTCGGGACGTGGTAACACCTGGAAGGGGCATCCGTTCCATTTCCAGTATGGACGGATCACAAAAATTTGGAAGCTCTCAAATCTCCCCGGAAGTTGACGCCCAAACAATTGAGATGGGCAGAATTCTTTAGCCGATTCAATTTCACGCTAAAATACTTCCCGAGCGGGAAGAATTATTTGGCTGATGCTTTGTCACGTCTCCCTCAACACGAGGGTAAAGTAGAATACATAATTGAAACCCTCATACCCACCCCGGGGAGCGAGGCACAAGAGGGACAGAAGCAGGTGGAAAAATCAGAAGGGAACATGGCAATTACCCGAAACAAGGCACAGGCAGCCAGGGAGGGAAACCCACTAGAGGCAGAATTACGGGAAGAAACACGGAAGGATGCATGGTGGGGGGAGAACAAGCATACACTCCAAGAGACCAATGGGTTATGATGGAAAGAGGAGAAAGTCTACGTACCAGAAACCTTGTGCAAAGTAGTATTAAAGAAAAATCATGATCACAAAACAGCGGGGCACTTTGGCTTTGTAAAAACTATTCATTTAGTGAGGCGAAAATTTTGGTGGCCAACGCTGCGCAAGGATGTAAAAAATTATGTGACTGCTTGTCCGTTGTGTGCAACGGCTAAACGGGTGATGGGAAAACCTGCTGGGCTACTGCAGCCAGTAGCAAACCCAACCCAACCCTGGAAACAAATTGCAATGGACTTCATAGTGGACTTACCCATAAGCAATAAGAAAACAGCAATTTGGGTCATTACAGATTTGTTCTCCAAACAAGCCCATTTCGTTGCATGTAAAGGGATTCCAAGCGCACCTAAACTGGCCAGACTATTTATACAGCACGTTTACCGAGCTCACAGTACGCCCAAACGCATCATAAGCGACCGCGGCAGTACCTTCACTTGCAAATTTTGGCAGGCTTTTTTTAAAATTAATTGGATCGGAACGGGTTAAGTAGCGCGTTCCATCCTTCTACAGATGGTTCGACGGAATGTCTTAACGCCGTATTGGAGCAGTACCTCAGGTGCTATATCAGTTATCAACAGAACGATTGGGCTGAGCTACCGTTCGCGGAAGTGGCGTACAATAATTCAATTCACCAAAGCACAGGGTTTTCGCCCTTTAAAATCGCCACGGGTCAAGACTTCGTAACTATCCCGGAATTAGCCTTGACCCAGCAATCAGAAACAGAATCTCCGCTATGTGCGGATGAATGGATCGGAAAATTAACTAGTAATTGGCCAATTATGGTTCAGACGCTGCAGGAAGCGAAAGCTAGCTATAAAAAATATGCAGACCGTAAACGGTCAGCAGAATGGCAATTGAAAATAGGTGACCAAGTATATCTGTCCACAAAAAACTTGAGACCCACACAACCCTCGAGGAAATTAGCCCCAAAATTCATCAGTCCATTCCCCATAATTGGAGTCATAAACCCGGTGATGGCTAAGCTACAGCTAAGCTACAGCTGTCGAAAGCGCTTAAAAAAGTGCACCCGGTATTTCATATTAGCCTATTAAAACAGTATCACCCCTCAGCTTTATGGCACCCGGAACCTCCAGAACCAGCGCCCTTATTGGTGAATGGGGAACCTCACTTCGAAGTCGAAAAAATTCTGGACTCCCGGCGCCGCAACGGACAACTACAGTATTTAATTAAATGGGCGTACTTGCCGATCGGAAACAAAGAATGGGTGAAAGCAGAACACACACAAGCCCCCAGATTAGTGAAAGCATTTCACAAGGAATTTCCGGACAAACCACACTGAACTAAAATGGAGTAATGGCATGATGCATTTCTTTTATTTGTTACTTGTCTTTGCAGAGAATGGAAGCGCAAGACGAACTGTAAATAATTCATACTTTAGTTAACCCTAGGGATGGGGGGGGTAGAAGATTTTGGGCTGGGCGCATGTCAGGCTGACAGCCTCTGCCAATAGATAAACGGTCAATTAGAACAAGGGGGGGGGAAACGGCTATCGGTGAGACACCACAAAGACATTAACAGCATTCCAGGGACGGCAAATACACACCGCCTCGGAACGATTGTCTGAGCACCCAGAGCGGGAATCTGACACGTGGTCATCTGAAGAGACAATGGAGAAGGAAATGTTTAAATGTAATGTAACATGTTGATCTAGTCATTCAGTGTTTGTAAGTGTCAGCTTGTATAACCCTGAATAAACCTTTACTGCTTTGTAAGCTACGAGTCTGTCAGTTTGTGTAAGAGAACGGCTTAAGGGATTATTGCAAGGGCACCTCACAGCTTTGAGAAGAGCTGGCAGGATTGGGGCCATACTAATCTTGAGGGGAATGGTGTTCTAAAGACCAGGCGCTGCCACAGCAAAGGCACATTTTCTGGGTCTGGAAAGATGATGCTCCTTAACCAATGGCAGCCTCTCCAGGTCTCTCCTAAGAGACAACGGGATGAGTAAAAACAATCAGGAAGAGGTGGTCCCACAAATGCAGGAGGCTGGTCTTTATGGCCCCAATGGCTCCTTCCAACTTTACCATCTCTTCTAGTCTATGCAACGGTTGTCTGAATTGTCAATCCCGCAGAGGACAATAGTGCGCAGAACACTGCTTAGGAATATTTACTCAGCTGCTTGCCCTGAGCCCCCCCCCCATTGCATGCATCTGCTTTAAAAGAGCCCCCCCCCCCAACTGCCGGGGAGGGGTTGACGTTAGACAAACTTTGGCCTTGCACGCAGATTGAAAGGGACCAACACCCTTGTTCGGAATATGATCAACCACTATATTTTCTCATATGGCTCTTCAGTCCAAATTGTCCCCTTTGCGGCAACACGTGAGAATTGTTTTCTGCAGGAAAAGATACTATAGGAAGAGTTGGGTTAGCCTATGGAAGCCCAAAAGCTGAAAAAGTTTGGTAAGCACCTTTTCAGACTAACCAATTTTGTTGAATGGTGCAAGCTTTTGTGAACATGGCCTGCAAATGCACAGAAATGGTGTGCCTCCTTTCTGAAGGCCATGCGATGGGAAGTTCTATTTACAGCGTTGACTTAAGGGGGCAGTATTGTATTTGAGAAAACATCCCAACTTCTGTTTTTCCCTTTTTAAGTTTCTCCGATTTGCCACATGGGAACAGAAGCTACCCTAGATGTGGTCTCCTCTTTTCACTTTAAAAAAATTTTTTTTTTTAAAAAAAGAGCACTATCTCCAAAGTTTATAAAGGGGGAAGGGCTTGAAAAAGGGAACTCAGGGGCACCAAATTCCTTCCGTTTGCCTTGTTTAACTAATCTGTGGAACCCCATTGGGTGGTATAAGCAGTTTAGGCATTTGCCATAAAAGGGAAGGGGACCTTTTAATGACAAAAGTAATGTGATTATCCAACTGAATGTGAGAGGAGGGGATTGAAGGCTTAAAGAAAATCTGTTAGAATAGCTGAATGTATCGGCTTAATCTTTTCTCTAAGGTGGCTGGACAATGCTGGAAAGCAATTGCTCTTTCTTTTCTGGAGTAAATGCTTCGTCTTCAGAGGTAGGCAGTAGCCTACCGTACTTTGCAATGCTGCTCAGAAATAAAATCTCTGCAGAACTTGGGGGGTGGGGGTGGAAATCTTTTAACATTCACAAACCGAAGTAGTTGAGACAAAGTTCTTTGCTCAACATGCTACAACTTCAAACCTCTTGCTTCTGGTCCGTAGCGGCCAACTTCAGGGATTTTTCTCCTTTATCAGAAATAATTTAACCAGGTTTGTATCTGATGTGCAAAATGCATCGTGGTGTATGTTTCTGGTATATACAGTTGTCCCATCTGCTGATTTCAGCCCTGCGAATCCGGAGTGCCCTTGGTTGGGGAAGACTTAAAAGAATTATGCCAGACATTACCGAAAGTAGACATAAGCTATCGGCCTGGCACGCATGTGTTCGATTCTTGGTTCCTCCTATAAATAAAGTTTGGTGGTATTATATTTTTGTTTCTGTAAATAAGATGCAAAACTGATATGTTAAGCCTCTGACGGGTTTGCCTTACTTAAAAGTCCTCAAACCTTCAAAATGCCCCAAGTGCTGATTTGTTGTTGGTATTAAAGGGGTGCATCCTTTAACCCCCAAATGTTGGCCTCTCCTGCCTTGGATCAAAGCATGTTTGGCTTAGAAAGACAGAATTATGGCCTTTTTCATTAACAGTTTAATAAGGCTGTGCAATGCTTCAGAATCAGTTCCCAAGGGTGTTTCGGAGCACGCAAGGGCACAAATGTAGCACCGTTTGGCAACTCTTTAAAGCAGCCATATCTTTTCCCAGGTCATGTTTATTTTATTTTATTAAAATTTTTAAACCACTTAACAGCCAAAGCTCTCTAGGCAGTTTACAATAAAACAGTACTAAAAAATACAATTTTGATAGAAACATGCAGTAAAATTGAGTAAAATGCAAAATGAAAACACTGTAGAAATCAGGCAGCAGGGAGGCAGTCATTCAAAATCTACAACAATGCAAGTTAAAGATATAATTAAAAGCCAATTCAAAAGCAGGATACTCATGTGGGTGCCAGTCAAAGCTTGCTGGGGTGGAATTTCATAAATGGGGTGGCCCCAGAGAAACAGCTCACATTGCAGAAGATGCTATGTTCACATCTCTGTATGTTCCAGAGATCTCTTCTGGAATTGAATCCATGCTTAATATTTTAGGGACTTGCACTAAGCCTTTCTAGCAGCTTGCATAGTTCTTAGCTAACAACAATTCCCAGCAGACGTTCTTTGTGCTTTATTTTCCAATGGAAAAACAGCATCCTCTAAAAATGCCTGTTCATTTTCTCACTGTGGTGATAATCTGGAAACTTCTCACATGGACGAGAAGAGTGCAAAGTGAGAATGTGGATGCAAGATGATCCATCAAGAGGACTTTTCAAGCACAGCCTTCAGGTCAAGTTCCGGGTGGCGAATTTGAACCATTTTAATGATAAGGGAGCTGGACATGTCTTGGGTCCATGTTTTGGGTAAACTGGACATGTCTTGAGTCCCTTCACAACTTGGATCTGAAATGCACGACAACAGGGCAGTCCTGCCAAAAACCACAGGCTTGACTGGGTCCTTGGTTTTAAAATCAGCACGAGCCTCTCGTTTTGCAAAAAGGTGAAGTCAGCCTCTTCATGTCCAAAGAGATCAATAAGTGGGAGGCTGAGAGAGGGCAGTTCAATAAACCGAGCGGCTTGAATTATAGTAGTTCCCCGCCGAAATGCTGGGTCACCAAGTAATTTACAGACGAGGCCCAAGAACAATTTGGGCAGCCAAGGGCCCCCACTGTCTGCTCTCTCCCGCTGCTCATATTATTAATACAATCAAGAAACAGCGGGGCGCTGGGGCAGAGAATAGAAACAGCTCTAGCAACCAAGCTGAAGGTGGCCACCAATCAGTGGAATCTAGAATTAGGAAGTAACAAGGAGGTGGAGAAAGAGAAGATAGAAAACTTCCTTGGCTTGATCACTACTTTTACAAACTTGTTCTGGTCAGATTTCAGCAATTTAGGGAGCCAGCTATAAAGGTCAGTGTCCTTGTCCATTGGTGGGATGGACTCGGAAGAATCTCTAGGCACCCCACAATCGTTTTAATTTAGTATGCAGCCAGAAGGGTTAAATTCGCTCCTTTTTAAAATAGCATGGTAAAGAAGTAGTTTCAGCTCTGTTCAGTGTAAAGTGGCAACTTTGAGACAGGTGGACTTCAACTCCCAGAATTCCCCAGCCAGCCTCACATTACTAGGAAGGCCTTGTGCTGGGGGACTATCAGCTACTGCAGGGGTCGGCAACCTTTTTGGCACCAGGGACCACTTCCCTCGGAAAATTTTTTCCAAGGACCGGGGGGCGGGGTTTGTGGGCGGCAGCCAATCGGATGGACGGGGGGCGGGGTTTGCAGAACTTTTCACCTCGGATCACCGCAAAAAGTGACGGGGCGCCCCAGGGTGGAAAATCTCCATGCCGATCAGCTGTGCAGTGGGGAAGCGGAGGCACGCCGGAGCTACCCGGTAGGGGCCGAAGAAACCATGGGGAGCAAAAGTGGGGAGGAGGAAAAGTCAGCCTTGTGCCCCGTCGGGGTGCCCCTTCGAAAGGGCAGGCTCTGGGGACCCCGAAAATGCCCTCAGTGCCGCAAAAAAACCCACGACACTGAGCTGCAGGGAGGCGAAAAGCCTTGCTGTGCACGCCGCCATGAGGGGAGGCTGATTGGCGGGGGTGCTCCTCAGCCCGCCTCCGCCCTTCTTTGCCGCTCGCTGATAGGTGGAGGTGTTTCCCCTTCCGGGCCTCCACCAATCAGCTGCTCCAGCTCACCCTGCGGCCCACTTCCTAACAGCCCGCAGCCCACCAGTGGGCCTCGGACCACAGGTTGCAGACCCCTGAGCTACTGCATCTCCAGTAGACCCTGGTCACCAGGTTGCTTCACAATCAAAGGGTACAGACAAGCTAGGCTGGCTGAGGAATTCTGGGAGTTGAAGTCCACATGTCTTAAAGTTGCCACGGTTGAGAAACACTGGCTCTGTTATTGGATCAGGCTGAAAGAAAGTTCAATGAATGGAAACTGTCAGGAGGAGATGACCAACTTTTTTTTTTTTTAAAAAAAGTATTTGATCCTGTTGCCTTTCAATGGTGATTTTGTGCATGTTCAACCCAGAAGTAATTTTTTAAAACAGCATGTTGGGATTCTGCATAGCAAGAGGGTGTCAACAGAACAAAAACGGAGAAAACCTGGAGTTAAGGATGTGTTAAATCCTGGAGGGACTCGTCTGCCACACTTTCTCGTCAGCTAGTTGGGCACATGAATGTGGCCCAAGCCGTGATGATGTCACATGTGTCATCGCACCAATGCTGCATTTTTATGCAATTTGTGTCCCTTCTCTGATGATGTCACGTGCTTCCCTTGATTCCCCTCCCTGCAAACACCCATAACTTGAGGCTTCAGGAACTCATTTGGTCTTTAGGAGCCAGTGTGGGCTTCATTGCGCCAAGTAAAAACCCTGACTGTGTACGGGGCAGAGCATCTTAGGCGTAAGATGGTATCCAACACAACTAAAATAAAGAAACAGACTAACTAAGATACCATGTTGGCTTTTTACCTTCATCCTTGCTTTTGGGACCTTGGGCTGGCTTGGTTGTGAAGTTGTCATCTGTAAGATGAAAAGGGGAAGTGGCTTTGACTTCTCTGGCCTATTTGCTTGGGAGGGCTTACTGTGGGTGACTCTGATGCATTATCACTAGATTGGCTCCCCTTCTCCCCTTTCCCTCCCCTCCCATGTTGAAAAGCTGACTCATAAGCCTTGCTTTTTTATTTCTGGCTAACATTTCCCAACTTCGGCTGCAATCAATTAGAAGAGGAGATCCTTTGAAAAAAAATCAGTGAATGTGAATCTTTTCCTGGGCAGCAGCTCAAAAATCTGAGCAGTTTCCCTTTCTGACCTTTAATTCCTCCGTCTGAGTTTTGCACAACACTGTTTTAAAGCACCCCAACTTTAGGAGCCCAGGTGAAAAGCCTCCAGCTGCAGTTTGACCCAGAAGAACATCTCCTCCATAGGACCAAGGGCAGAAGATCGGGTGGCCCAAAGCCCACCCAGCCCCAGATGAATAAAACAGCCACACCAAACCCCATATCGATAGAAGCCGTGGAAGAACGGTAATGCTTTATTGGACTTTGCTTGTTATAATTTCTGGGGAAAGTCTCCTCATCCCCAGTCCCTCCTTGATGCCTTAAGACTGAGGAAGTGGTGGGACTATGGACGGAGCAGCAAACACATGTTTAGAAGTGCTGCTCATTGTAAGGCACAGTTCAAGATTGGGTAGTGGTCATCTTAGGGCCATGTTGAGTTTCACTTCTGACTTCGTAGAGCAGAGCTTTCCAAACTGTGTGTTGGGACAGGTTAGTGTGTCGGCTGCAGTGTCTGGCTGTGTCGCGGCTGCTGCTGCCTCCTGGCTTCCACGCAGGTCCTAGTGCCTGCCTTGTGCCTTGCTGCCTCCAAACCTGCTGTGATTCTGCACAGGTCCTAGTGTCTGCCTTGTGCCCTGCTGTAAGAGTGTGTCGCGAAATGATGCATGTCTAAAAAGTGTGTCACCAACATGAAAAGTTTGGAAAGCTCTGTCGTAGAGACATAGGCACCCTGCAGCATATTGCATTTTATTAGAGCCATTTTGGTCAAGTGGTTAAGGTGCTGGGCTACAAACCAGGAGACTGAGAGTTCTAGTCCCGCCTTAGGCATGAAAGCCGGCTGGGTGACCTTGGGCCACTCTGTCTCTCAGCCCTAGGAAGGAGCCAATGGCAAACCAGGAGACTGAGAGTTCTAGTCCCGCCTTAGGCATGAAAGCCGGCTGGGTGACCTTGGGCCAGTCCCTGTCTCTCAGTCCTAGGAAGGAGCCAATGGGAAACCAGGAGCCTGAGAGTTCTAGTCCCGCCTTAGGCATGAAAGCCGGCTGGGTGACCTTGGGCCAATCACATTCTCTCAGCCCAACTCACCTCACAGGGTTGTTGTTGGGAAAATAGGAGGAGGAAGGAGTATTTGGTATGTTCGCCATCTTGAGCTATTTATAAAAAAATAATAAAGGTGGGATATAAAATAAATAAAATATTGATTGATTGATTGATTGATTGATTAATTAATTAATTAATTAATTACTCCAGTGTGGATACTGAGTTTACCTAGACCAGTGTTTCTCAACCTTGGCAACTTTAAGACGTGTGGACTTCAACTCCCAGAATTCCCTAGCTTGCTGGCTGGGGAATTCTGGGAGTTGAAGTCCACACGTCTTAAAGTTGCCAAGGTTGAGAAACACTGGTATATACAATTAGAGATCACTTCAATCAAACAACATGTAAGTTTACCTGTGTAAGTTTATTGTAGCTTTCTATGTATTAGTATGATGATTATATTTTATTTTATTATGAGACCTACTGTTTGAGTTACACTTCGTATTTGATCCCCTAGTTTGTACATAGAATCATAAGAGTTGGAAGGGACCTCAGAGGCCATCTAGTCCTGCTCAGTGCGGGATCCACTACAGCATCTCCGGCAGATGAGCATCCGCCCCCTGTTTGAAGACGTCACTTAGGGAACCACCCTGGCTGACATTAAGGTGAAGCATCAATAAATAACAGGCCTCTACTTGAGGGAATGATATTAAAGGCAAAACTGAAGTACTTTGGCCACATCATGAGAAGACAGGATACCCTGGAGAAGATGCTGATGCTGGGGAAAGTGGAAGGCCAAAGGAAGAGGGGCCAACCAAGGGCAAGATGGATGGATGATATTCTGGAGGTGACGGACTCGACCGTGGGGGAGCTGGGGGTGGCGACGGCCGACAGGAAGCTCTGGCGTGGGCTGGTCCATGAGGTCACGAAGAGTCGGAAGCGACTGAACGAATAAACAACAAAAAAGGAAAGGACCAGATGCAGTCTGCCATGGGTTCCTTTGGTAATAAACCTTTCCCACTCCTTTGATCTCCCTTAAAGCCACAGTGACCATACGTCCTTTATTATAAAGGACAGTCCTTTATTTCAGAAAGCTGTCCTTTAGATTGATTTCTTTTTCAAACACTCCCTTTTGTCCTTTCTTTTGGTCATTTTTGAGTGAGATGGGCGGTGACTTAATTTGAAGTATAAATAAATTAAATAAATAAATAAAATTTCACTTTTACCATACAAAGGGTACCACTTCATGCACAGCCTTTCCCACTCCTGTGAAAAATTTGGAAACCGAATGGTCTTTTTAAAATAAATAAATGTACATATGCGGTTTGATTTTAGATATCTTTATTAGAATAGGCCTTTCGATAAAGCTTTTTCTTGGTTTTGCTCTTGAATTTTCCTCTGTCGAGCAAGGTTATCAACATCAACAAAATGTTTTAACCTGATGGACCTCTTTCAGATTTGCCCCCTTTTCAGGTTTGTCCCTTATTTTTTCCCCAAAGATGCGGCCACCGTACTTACAGCCAACATCTGGATGGGAAACGCTTTAAAGAAACATATGCGCAAACATCTGGATTTGCATCAGATCTATCCCCGTCTTTGAATCCTGCCTGCTTCACAGGGTCCGACTGCACTCAGCAATTTGGGCAAAAGATGGGATTTAATGGTTCCTCCAAATACTGCTGGCTGAATGGGGGGAAGTTCGCGACCATCATCTTTTCTGTGGTCGCTTAGCTACCTCCCTCCCCCCTCCCCCCTCCCCCCCTCCCCAGCCTCTTTGGCAGTAATAGAGCAACTGGAACAACTTGGCAACCTGGTTTTCTCAGCTGCCAGTGCTCCGAAGGGTTTGTTGCTCGGTTCCCCCCCCCCCCCCCGTCCTGCGTGCGCCATGTTTTCGCTGCCACCCAAACTAACTTCTGCAGCCACATTTCCCAAGAAACCGGCTCTTTTGTTGGGCCTCTTCCTGGTTCCCTGGCTGTTTCTCCTTTGACGCCCCGCAGCCGAAAACTGGCAACGGGGTTTGCAGGAAACCTGTTGCTATGCCTGCCTCCTGTTTTGCTTGACTTTTCTTTTGCTTTCTCCAAAATAAGGGCTGTTGCAACCAAACGTTAACCCAAGAATTTGAAGAAAGACTTCAACATTGGTTTATTGACTACAGCTATATAAGGGCTGCTCCTGGTCCTCTGGACGTGCACAGAGTTCCAGCAAACAGTGCCTGCTTTAAAGTCACACTTGTCATTCACACCACGGCAGGTTAAAAAAAAACCCACCATGGTCACAAAGCTACATGCTAACTAAGGCTGACATTGTGGTTTTCCTGGTTTTGCCCCCAGACTCTAATTGTGTGACCTAAAAGTCTGCCAGCAGCTTTTAAACTTTATTCAGCCCTCGAGACCCTTCGTTGATTTCATTGATGATATACTAGCAGGAATTTTGTTTAGCCTTATGAGCAATTTTCAGCATTAGGGCATTGTTGGCATCCTTAAATATTCCTGATGTGCAATGGGGTTGCCCCTGTCCTAACCATCCCCCCTCCCAGGGCAGGGGCACCCTGAGGTGGGATTTAAGTGCTGCTGTGAGGGCCTGGGCAAGTGTGATATGCTTGGTTTGGGGTTTGGGGTTGTTTTGGGGGGTCGTTTTGGTGAATGCAGGATTTGGTGTTGGAGTGGGGTGGATGTAGGCCTTGGCCTGGGAGGGGGAGGGAGGGGTGGGAGGGACTTGGGGGCAGATGAGAGGGCAGGCAGGAACATCAGCCCATCATATGATGGGCAGAAGGAGATATGGCAGGATCCTGGAGGTGGGTCATTCTTGGGGACAGCGGGCTGGCTGTTTGATATTTAGCCTGCTGTCCAGCTCACTGCTCTGCCCATGGCACCAGGTTACCAGACCCTTGGTGTCTCCAGGCTCTGGCTGCTGCTGTTGAATGCCAGGTTAGGCTGCAAGAGCTTCCGGTAGGCCGTCACCATCCCCAGCTCCCCCACGGTTGAGTCCGTCACCTCCAGAATATCATCCATCCATCTTGCCCTTGGTCGGCCCCTCTTCCTTTTGCCTTCCACTTTCCCCAGCATCAGCTTCTTCTCCAGGGTATCCTGTCTTCTCAATATGTGGCCAAATTACTTCAGTTTTGCCTTTAATATCATTCCCTCAAGTGAGCAGTCTGGCTTGATTTCCTGGAGTATGGACTGGTTTGATCTTCTTGCAGTCCAAGGCACTCTCAGAATTTTCCTCCAACACCACAGTTCAAAAGCATCTATCTTCCTTCGCTCAGCCTTCCTTATGGTCCAGCTCTCGCAGCCATAGGTTACTACGGGGAATACCATTGCTTTAACTATGCGGACCTTTGTTGTCAGTGTGATGTCTCTGCTCTTAACTATTTCATCAAGATCTGCCATTGCTCTCCTCCCAAGAAGTAGACGTCTTCTGATTTCCTGGCTGCAGTCAGCGTCTGCAGTAATCTTTGTGCCTAGAAATACAAAGTCTGTCACTGCCTCCACTTTTTCTCCCTCTATTTGCCAGTTATCAATCAAGCTGGTTGCCATAATCTTGGGGTTTTTTTTAGGTTTAACTGCAACCCAGCTTTTGCACTTTCTTCTTTCACCTTCGTCATAAGGCGAATGATATTAAAGGCAAAACTGAAGTACTTTGGCCACATAACGCGAAGACAGGATACCCTGGAGAAGAAGCTGATGCTAGGAAAAGTGGAAGGCAAAAGGAAGAGGGGCTGACCAAGGGCAAGATGGATGGATGATATTCTGGAGGTGACGGACTCGACCGTGGGGGGAGCTGGGGGTGGTGATGGTGGACAGGAAGCTCTGGCGTGGGCTGGTCCATGAAGTCACGAAGAGTCGGAAGCGACTGAATGAATAAACAACAACATCATCAATATGCCAATGACAACCAATTGTATATCTTGACCCCAGGCCAACCAAGCGGTGCTGTTGAAGTCCTGACCAGTGCCTGGAGGTGAAAGTGAAAAAGGAACTAAAGAGCCTCTTGATGAGGGTGAAAGAGGAGAGTGCAAAAGCTGGCTTGAAACTCAACATTAAAAAAACCCAGATCATGGCATCTGGTCCCATCACTTCCTGGCAAATAGAAGGGGAAGAAATGGAAGCAGTGACAGATTTTATTTTCTTGGGCTCCAAGATCACTGCAGACAGTGACTGCAGCCATGAAATTAAAAGACGCTTGCTCCTTGGGAGGAAAGCTATGGCAAACCTAGACAGCATATTAAAAAGCAGAGACATCACCTTGCTGACAAAGGTCCATATAGTTAAAGCTATAGTTTTCCCAGTAGTAATGTATGGCTGTGAGAGTTGGACCATAAGGAAGGCTGAGCGCCGAAGAATTGATGCTTTCGAGCTGTGGTGCTGGAGAAGACTCTTGAGAGTCCCTTGGACTGCAAGGAGGTCAAACCAGTCAATCCTAAAGGAAATCAACCCTGACTGCTCATTGGAAGGACAGATGCTGAAGCTGAAGCTCAAATACTTTGGCCACCTAATGAGAAGAGAGGACTCACTGGAAAAGACCCTGATGCTGGGAAAGACTGAGGGCAAAAGGAGAAGGGGACGGCAGAGGATGAGATGGTTAGATAGCGTCACCGATGTAATGAACGTGAACTTGAGTAAACTCCGAGAGACAGTGGAGGACAGGAAGGCCTGGCGTGCTATGGTCCATGAGGTCACGAAGAGTCGGACACGACTAAACGACTGAACAACAACAATGTGCTCTACATGGGGCTGCCCTTGAAAACCATCCAGAAGCTACAACTGGTCCAGAATGCATAGGATGGGCAGTGATAGGAGCAATGTATGATGCTCATATGACCCTGCTGCTTCACAACCTGCCCTGGTTACCAGTTGGCTTTGGGGTGCAATTCAAGATGCTGGGTATTACCTTTAAAGCCCTGGTTATCTGATGGATTGCTTACCTCCAATTGTTTCTGCCTGTACGGTATGATCAAGCAAGGTGGGTGGACTCCAGGTCCCGTCCATCAAACTACAGGTAGTCCTCGACTTAAGACCATTCATTTAGTGATCATTCAAAGTTATGACGGTGCTGAAAAAAGTGACTTACGACCGGTCCTCACACTTATGACCATTGCAGTGTCACGTGATCTAAATTCAGGTGCTTGGCAACCAGCTTGCACTTATGATGGTTGCAGCGTTCCGGGGTCACGTGATCGCCATTTGCAACCTTCCCAGCCAGCTTCCGACAAGCAAAGCCAATGGGGGAAGATGGATTTGCTTAACAACCGTGGTGATTCGCTTAACGACCGTGGCAAAAAAGGTTGTAAAATCAGGCGTGACTCACTTAACAACCACCTCATTTAGCAATGGAAGTTCCAGTCATTTTATGTGATCCAGAAGGCCTGCCTTCTCAGGTGCAAGAAATGATATTCCCCCCAAAATTTATGTGGCTCCCACCCTTATAAACTTCCAGAAATTACTAAAAACCTGGTTATTCTCCCAGGCCCTGGAATAGGGTTGTGGAACCCCTTTTAGTTCAGCTTAAATTTGTTCTTCTCGCTGACTGTGTTCTCTTTTCTTTGCATCGTTTCTTTTCATTTATTTGGAAGCCTCCCAGAATCGCCGAGGAGCTGGGCGGCCTTGAAACTGGAATAAATAAATAAATAAATTTCACAGTTGGACGTCACAAGCGCTCCTTGGCTTGAACACGTTCCTGGATGGGATGACTTTAAAAGGAGAAAATGGAACATTTGATTGTGAAGTTTAAGAATTCTAGGAGCGGGAGAGGTGGAGAAAGTTGATAAATGAAATAGAAAGAATAGCACTGATCACATCTTTGGATGATTTCCCTCCCACTTCGCTTAACAACCGAAACAATTTCCAGAGCAACAATGCATGCCCCCTAGTACAATTACACCACACATTCAAATAATTTAAACAGATCAAATTAGCTAATTAACCACATACAAAACAGAGACATTGGCCTTGTCCTCATTAAACTTGGCCTAGCTAATACTGAAGTTGAAAAATTCTTCTTGCAGCAAATCAATTCTTTGCAGCACACAGAAAGTCAGCATCTTGAGGACAACAGTGTTTTAGTTTGCCCTGGTTTGCTAGTTTTCTATGTGCTAGGAAAGATGGGTGACATTCTAGCAGATGAGCTACCATCAGCCCCAACACAGTTATTCCCATCTAAATTAAAATTCAGCCATAAAAAAATGGAGGGAGGGAGGAAAGGAGTATGTATTTGATGCAAAACACGATACAATTATTGACTGTAGGAATGAAAAAAATCACTCCCCATAACTCCATCAATATCTCCTGCCAGGCATATAATATAAGGCAGGGGTCCCCAACCTGTGGGCCGTGGCCTGTTAGGAACTGGGCTGCGGGGCTCCTGCCTGCAAACCCCACCCCCTTCTGCGTGATTGGCTCCCGCCTGCAAACCCCGCCCCCGGTGCGCGCGATTGGCTCCCGCCTGCAAACCCCGCCCCCCAGTCCGCGGAAAAATCGTCTTTTGAAACCGGTCCCTGGTGCCAAAATGGTTGGGGACCCCTGAAAGGTGCTTGGTAAAACATAGAATGAGTATTTTGCTTTAGAATTATCCCTAGGCAGGTAGATATATCCTATATGTACATAAATAAATATGTATATATTTAGATGTATATACATATCATATACATATTTAAAATAAACATGGCCCTTTTAATTTAAGCAACCATGAGAAAGTGGGGGAGGACCATTTTAGGCATTTTCCCAGATCTGTCTCTTAGAAATCATTTGTTGGCGGTTGGTGGTTTGGCTCAACAGTCTTCCAGAAGCCGCTTCCATTGTTGGTTGAATCCAGAGATAAATAGAGTGAAAGAGCGTCTCTCTCGCACACAATTCTGCCTTTATCACTGGAAAAGGCCTCGGCACTGAAATGCCACAATCACACTTATTTTCCCTTTTGTGCTTGGGCACAGATGTTGTGCCTGATACTCGCCGGATTTTTTTTTTTTAAATAAAGCTGGTGTTATCAGTATTTTCCAAGTCTGCAATAGAAATGCAAATGTGCTTGGTGCAGTTAATGCCCAATCTAGCTTTATTATTATTATTTTTTATTAGTTGTCACTTGCTTTGAGCACGGCTGGATGTGAAATTCTCTTCCGCGCTCTTTTAATGCCTGCGTTTTCTCCTTTCTCTCTCTTTCTCTTTCCTTCCCTCCCCTTTTTTCTCTTGTCAATGTATTTGTTTAAAGTTCTTTCTTTATTAACCCTTCCAAAGGTCTCACATTCCTACAAAACAGGAGGGGAGAAAGGAGGCTGCGGTGGCTGGTGGTGACAGAGGATCAAACACCAAGCCCAGTTTAATGCAAAAGAAAATTGATTTCTGTTCAAGAACCCAAATGAATGGAAGATGCCCGGAAAGCTAAGAGGCCCCTTTGAGCTGCTCTCAAATATTGTTTTCCAAGTGATTAATTACACATTTTGTGGGCGAAGGATCTGCATTTTTAGGATAGCCTTAAACACCACCATGCAATGTGCTCTAAACCTACAAAATATTATGATGCAGAGGAGAACAATCTTGCTTTCTACTCATGGACAAAAAGATCCACCTTTGTCCATGAATAGGCAAGTTCCTGCCAGAAAGTTCTCTTACCATTCTTGCCGCTTCAATATGTTTACCATTTATTTATTTATTATATTTATTTGCAAAAGTGTATTTTTTATGAAACGGCTTAAGGCATTCAAAACAGTGCCTAAAAACCTCTAAAAATCTCTAGAGGCCCAGGTAAACAGCTCCTGATAGTGTTTCCTTTTACAAGGAAGGTTCCTCTGTAAGATCAAGGTGAGCCATAGCTATAGATCAGGAGGAGGAAAAGGATTAAAATTTATGATAGTCACCCTTTCCCATAAATCTTGTGACCCAGGAGCTGCTTTGGACCCAGCCCAGTTGCTTTGATGATTAGAAAAAAATACTAGATGATTGAAATACTAGATCAGAGCTTTCCAAACTTTTCATGTTGGTGACACACTTTTTAGACATGCATCATTTCGCGACACAGTCTTACAGCAGGGCATCATTTCGCGACACACTCTTAGAGCAGGGCACAAGGCAGGCACTAGGACCTGCACGGAATCACAGCAGGTCTGGAGGCAGCAGGGCACAAGGCAGGCACTAGGACCTGCGCGGAATCACAGCAGGTTTGGAGGCAGCAAGGCACAAGGCAGGCACTAGGACCTGTGCGGAATTCTGGCAGGGCAGGTTTGGAGGCAGCAGGGCACAAGGCAGGCACTAGGACCTGTGCGGAATCACAGCAGGTTTGCAGGCAGCAAGGCACAAGGCAGGCACTAGGACCTACGCAGAATCACAGCAGGTTTGGAGGCAGCAGGGCACAAGGCAGGCACTAGGACCTACGCAGAATCACAGCAGGTTTGCAGGCAGCAAGGCACAAGGCAGGCACTAGGACCTGTGCGGAATTCTGGCAGGGCAGGTTTGGAGGCAGCAGGGCACAAGGCAGGCACTAGGACCTGTGCGGAATCACAGCAGGTTTGCAGGCAGCAAGGCACAAGGCAGGCACTAGGACCTACGCAGAATCACAGCAGGTTTGCAGGCAGCAAGGCACAAGGCAGGCACTAGGACCTGTGCGGAATTCTGGCAGGGCAGGTTTGGAGGCAGCAGGGCACAAGGCAGGCACTAGGACCTGTGTGGAATCCTGGCAGGGCAGGTTTGGAGGCAGCAGGGCACAAGGCAGGCACTAGGACCTGCGCGGAATCCTGGCAGGGCTCGGAGGCAGCAGCAGCCACAACACACCCAGACACTGCAGCCGACACACTAACGTGTCCCGACACACAGTTTGGAAAGCTCTGTACTAGATGATTGAAAAAATTAAAGTTAGGCTGTAACCTTAGAGTAAGAGTTCATATCAATAAACTGCTACAACTGAGGAGTCCTTGGTGCTCTGTGAGCCTTGCTGTTTTCTTGCAGATGTTTCTGTTATAACTGATTATCCAGAGTTATAACTGTTGTAAAAGAAAATTGGAAGTCATTTCTTTATATTTCTCTTTTCTTTCTTTTTTACCTGCACTTTTGGCTTCGTTCTTTCTTTCTTTACTTTTTTTCTTTTCCTTATCTTAAATATTAGTTTTTGTTAGTTTTTATCTTTCTTGTTTAAAAATTTAATAAAGTGATTATAAAAAAAGAGAGATTCAGCCCAGTTGCATAACTTCCATCATAGCTAGTACTGTACACTTAGAGCTGTGTTTCTCAACCTTGGCAACTTTAAGATGTGGACTTCAACTCCCAGAATTCCCCAGCTTGCTGGCTGGGGAATTCTAGGAGTTGAAGTCCACATGTCTTATTCAAGTTTGAGAAACACAGCTCTAGAGACCTTCAGCTGTGTTGGTGCTGAATGCTTGATCAAGGAGAAAAGCTTATCTAGCCCGACTTTCTGGCTGTTTCCCCTCGGTAACTTGTTTGCAACATTGGAAGACCTGAAGGACCAGGGTGGGGACAGATCCTTCTAGAGAAAACCTATGGGGTCGCTAAAAGTTGACACTAACTTGATGGCACTTAGTCAGTCAGTAATCAAACTGTGTTTGAGCCATTAACCTTCCTTGGTTTTATTCCTGGCCCTTGACCACCGCACTTTCTGTTTTTATCTAACTCTGGGGATAAACCCCACAATCTGGACATTCCTGATCTTTTCTGCTGTCTTGAACCTCCCCCCCATTTACTTTCTCGTGCAGGACCCTCATATAAACATTACCGATTCCTCAAGCTTTGCTGTCTTTGATGATTGCAAATCCTCTTATGCATCGGGTGGGCATAAACCAGTCATCCAATTTTCCTAAGAAGATGAGAGAACTTCTGATTCCCAAGAGGTCTCCGGTGGGAAAAACCTTAGTAAAAGCTCAGCGTTCAAGCTGCAAGATTCTTCTTAAGCTTATGCTGGGAACTTTACTGACATTCACAAATCTCCAATGCTTGAAACTGGTACAGGCATCTGACACTGTGTTTGTACTTTGAATAAAGGCCTGAAACTTTCTGTTATGCAGCAACTATTGTATTTATAGTACAGTAATGAGATATCTAAACAGCTTGGCAACCTTTTTCTAATAGAAATCTTGGTCCCTAGCTAACTCAGGCTTCGGTTCTTTCTGGGTGGTTCCTTGCCATATACAGGTAGTCCTCACTTAACGACCACAATTGGGACTGAGATTTTGGTTGCTAAGCAAAGCGGTCATTAAGTAAATCTGACCCAATTTTACAACCTTTTTTGCGGTGGTCATTAAGTGAATCATCATGGGCTTTAAGCGAACCACGTGGTCATTGCCAGAAGCTGATCAGGGAGGTCAAAAATGGTGATTGCGTGATCAAGGGACACTGTGACGGTCATAAATCCAAACTGGTTGCCAAGAGCCCAAACTGCGATTATGTGATGCTGCAATGATCATAAGTGTGAGGACTGGTCGTAAGTCAATTTTTCAGCACTGTCATAAGTCCAAACTGTCACTAAACAAATGGTTGTTAAGCAAGGACTATCTGTACAGCATTTTCTATTGTCTTATTAGGATCACATTTTATAGTTTCTGTAGCCCAAAGTATCTGGAGAGGATCCCTTCTCCTCTTGAGACAATTCCTCCCCACAGCATTTTCTACAGTTCCCCCACTAACATGTTCTATGATTGCACTTGCATAACACAGTTCAGCCCAACTTAGTTTGGTCTAGTGGTTAAGGCAATGGGCTAGAAACCAGGAGTCTGAGAGTTCTAGTCCCGCCTTAGGCATGAAAGGCGGCTGGGTGACCTTGGGCCAGTCCCTGTCTCTCAGCCCTAGGAAGGAGCCAATGGCAAACCAGGAGTCTGAGAGTTCTAGTCCCGCCTTAGGCATGAAAGGCGGCTGGGTGACCTTGGGCCAGTCCCTGTCTCTCAGCCCTAGGAAGGAGCCAATGGCAAACCAGGAGTCTGAGAGTTCTAGTCCCGCCTTAGGCATGAAAGGCGGCTGGGTGACCTTGGGCCAGTCCCTGTCTCTCAGCCCTAGGAAGGAGCCAATGGCAAACCAGGAGACTGAGAGTTCTAGTCCTGCCTTAGGCATGAAAGGCGGCTGGGTGACCTGGGGCCAGTCCCTGTCTCTCAGCCCTAGGAAGGAGCCAATGGCAAACCAGGAGACTGAGAGTTCTAGTCCCGCCTTAGGCATGAAAGGCGGCTGGGTGACCTTGGGCCAGTCCCTGTCTCTCAGCCCTAGGAAGGAGCCAATGGCAAACCAGGAGTCTGAGAGTTCTAGTCCCGCCTTAGGCACGAAAGCCGGCTGGGTGACCTGGGGCCAGTCCCTGTCTCTCAGCCCTAGGAAGGAGCCAATGGCAAACCAGGAGACTGAGAGTTCTAGTCCCGCCTTAGGCACGAAAGCCGGCTGGGTGACCTGGGGCCAGTCCCTGTCTCTCAGCCCTAGGAAGGAGCCAATGGCAAACCAGGAGCCTGAGAGTTCTAGTCCCGCCTTAGGCACGAAAGCCGGCTGGGTGACCTTGGGCCAGTCACTCTCTCTCAGCCCTAGGAAGGAGCCAATGGCAAACCAGGAGCCTGAGAGTTCTAGTCCCGCCTTAGGCACGAAAGCCGGCTGGGTGACCTTGGGCCAGTCACTCTCTCTCAGCCCATCTCACCTCACAGGGTTGTTGTTGTGGGAAAAATAGGAGGAAGAAGGTGTATTAGGTATGTTCACCGCCTTGAGTTATTTATAAAAACAATAAAGGCGGGATAAAAAATAAAATAAAAAAATAAAAATAAAAACTCAACCATGTGCTATGGGATAAGCCCAGTTTTCTGACTATGCACAAAACCCTGAATGAAGAAAAAAAAAGCAGGGTGGGTTTCCATGACATCCTAGGCTAAAATGCAGTTGTCTAGTTAATGGTTTGAGAGCCAGTTTGGTGTAGTGGTTAAGGCATCAGGCTAGAAACTGGGAGACCATGAGTTCTACTCCTGCCTCAGGCACAAAGCCAGTTGAGTGACCTTGGGCCAGTCCCTTTCTCTCAGCCCTAGGAAGAAGGCAATGGCAAACCACTTCTGAAAAACCTTGCCAAGAAAACTGCAGGGACTTGTCCAGGTGGTCTCCGAGAATCGCACACGATTGAATGGATTAAAAAAAAAGTTAGTGGTTTAGTATCCTGTGAACACAGATATCTTCTTTGAAGGAGGAAGCTCTTGGCTCCACAAATTCCATGTTCACAAATCCATCTGCTTCTGATCAGCATCTTCATTATGCTTTCTTCCAAAGATGCGATATGACATCAGCCCATAAGGGGCAAACTTTTGCTGCATGACTGTGCTCCCTTAAGAAACCCAGGATCTAAGCAGTTAATTGTCTCGTTCTGAAGAGGACCTTTTCTGATTCCCATTGAACAACATGTCCTTTTATTTTTCAGCCTTGGAATCAGGCCCAACTGTCCTTCTGAACAAAGCAGGAAAAAGAATCAATGAACCAATCCAAGGCTTTTTTTAAACCAAACCATGTCTGTCTTTGAAGCTCTCTGTATGTTTGGAAAACTTTGGATTATTGGGGTGGTATCCTTTCTTTAAACAGAGAAAAGGAAGGGGGAAAGCACAAGATTTAAAGGAAATGCTCTCTTTAAAAAGAGCTGGAGACATTAATTAAATATTCCATTCATTTAACCTGTCCATGAGCATTATTCAGATTTCTTATTAGCATTCTGATGACCCATATAACTTAGTATCTGTGTGATGAAACAGAAAATAAGACCACCACAGTGAAGAGGTGAGACTTAGTCAACTGTCTCTTTCTTGGATGCAAAATTGGATAGTATTGTGATGACTCAAGGAATTAAGTAAATGTGCATTGTGGCAGATATAGCAACACTGTTCACTTTTGGACTAAAATGAATCTAAAAGTAGTCTATTTCTCTAAAATTTCTCCCTTCCAATTTTGGTATCAGTTAGCTATCAGATCTTCTCTGAATAGTCAAAACTTTGCTGACATTCTCTAAGCATTTGAGATTGTATTCAGTAATCTAACTGATTAGATTTGATTTTTGATGTTTGATGCATTTGTTAGATCAACGTTTTGAGCCTGGAGGAGCCCTTGAAATATTGTTCAGGCCTCGGGGAACCCCTGCACATTCAGGCTCCAATATAGGCCAGAAGTTACAAAATTATTACATTCGTTTCATGGGTAGGTCTGTATCTATGCATTAACAGTGTTCTTAAACTAAAAATAAAGAATGAAACTTACCTCTTGAATGTGAAGTTGCCCAAATTTGAAATATTTTTTTTAAATAAATCGTGCTCTTCCAGGGAACCCTATTGACCTCTTGCGGAACCCTGGTTGAGAAACCCTGTGTTAGATTACTTTTGTAGTTTGGAAAACTATACATTTTGACTGCATGTATACAGTAGATAAGTAAATAAGATACAGTACAGTACAGTACAGTACAGTACAGTACAGTAATACAGTAGATAAGTAGATAAGGGGCATGGTGGCTCAGCGGGTAAGACGCCAGGCTTGTCAATCGGAAGATCGGAAGGTCGGCAGTTCGAGACCCGACCGCCGTGTGATGGAATGAGCTCCTGCACTCGCCCCAGCTCTTGCCAACCTAGCAATTCGAAAGCAGGCAAATGCAAGGAGATTAATAGGTACCACTTTGGTGGGTAGGTAACAGCGTTCCACGCGCGTCATGCGGCCACATGACCACGGAAGCGTCTTCGGACAGCGCTGGCTCTTCGGCTAACAAACAGAGATGAGCACCGGCCCCTAGAGTCAGACATCACTGCACAAACGTGCGGGGGGAACCTTTACCTTTTTATACAGTAGATAGCATGCCATAGCATTTAGCATTTGACCATAATTGGAATCACTTAAGTTTTGATAGATCTCATATTTGTTCCTTGGTCTGTTAGATGTATATCTTATGGAAGAAGGCAATGGCAAACTACTTTCGTATTATTGCCAAGAAAATGGCATGGTTGTGTCTATATGGTTATCTAGTCTCAAAACTCAACTTAAGGGCTTTATCCCACTTTACTCTGACATGTCCTCTAGGACCTCATTCCTCCATTTGTATCCCCAGAACAACAAAACTGTACGGTAGGATGGCTGAGATACCTGGCCCAAAGTCACCTGGGAGCTGGGACAAGACCTGAACTGGGGTTTTCGCAGTCCTATTCTGATACCTTCACCACCAGCTAGGTAAAGGTAAAGGTTTTCCCCTGCACCGTCGTGTCCGACTCTAGGGGCCGGTGCTCATCTCCGTTTGTTAGCTGAAGAGCCAGCGCTGTCCGAAGACGCTTCCACGGTCATGTGGCCCGCATGACGTGCACAGAATGCTGTTACCTTCCCACCAAAATGGTACCTACTTATCTACTTGCATTTGCATGCTTTCGGATTGCTAGGTTGGCAAGAGCTGGGGCGAGTGCGGGAGCTCACTCCGTCACGCGGGGCTAGGGATTCGAACCTTCGACCTTCGGATCGACAAGCCTGGTGTCTTAACCACTGAGCCATCACGCCCCCTTATTATTATGAAATAGTTCATGGAATGACTAATATCACTTGATTTTCTTTTTACAGCTGAAATGTGGGCACAAATCCAAACCCTTTTCACCATAAAGTTGCAAAAAACACCCTCTTATTTTAATCCCTTATAAAAGAAGAAGAGATCTAGCATATTAAAATTTATAGATCTGGCTTTCATATGACCTTCAGTTTAACACATTGACTCTGAAGCTGCTTGCTCCCTCCACAATCCTGATATCTTTTTTAGGTTAGCGTCAAAGATCCTTAGGATGTTGGGGGTGTCAAAAAAGTCAAGGTGGCGGTTACCACCATGCAATCAAAGGCCTATTTTTATGGGCGTCACATAAAACTCCCATCATCCACAGCCAGCACAGCCTTAGGAAGGAAAGGTTTTGAAACCCTCCACTTCTGGATAGCATCTGCTTTGGCAATGCTGGCCATGGATGGCTGGGAATGAAGACATTTTCAGTAAGGTTTTTGATAGAAAGCATCTTTGTCTTAAGGCTTTGCAGGAGTTTATCCACAGAAGGTTGAAGTGGGAAACCTCACAACCACTCCGTCTATTGCTTGGATCAGGCTTAAAGACTGGGAAATTGATTCATAGAAAACTCTTAAGGTTTTCCCACCTTTCTCTCTCTCTCTCCTCTTCTTTCTCCAGCACTGAAAGCCTGAAAAAATGCTCATAAAATTGTCCTTTGTGCACAGAAAGGAGTTGTGGGCGTGCATGTGTTTTAAACTGTTGCTATGTTCCCTTTTGTTTTCAGCCTGCGTTTTGTGGTTTTAGACCTTTTCTCTTTCAATGAATTTCGCTATTTGGGTCTGCAGATAATTAGATCATTGCTATCATTTTCACTATCCTCTCTTCTCCCCACCCCCAAATCTGGTTGAATTTGCATCAGAATGTGTGGTCTCTCTGCTGTCTTTTACCGTTAAAGTGCCCCAATGCAAATAAGAGAGAATGAAGTACATGGCCCTTGTTTTATGAAAACAGAGTGGTTCATTGGTGTTGAAGATTTTCAAAAATCTCTTTTCTTACATACAACAGCATTAAAGAACCAGCCAGCAAGATTGGATCAGGAGCTTAATAGCAAAACAAAGATATCACCTTCTGTTTGTTTGATTGTTTGTTTGTTTGTTTATTTATTTATTATTTAAATTTATATGACCGCCCATCTCCCCCAACGGGGGACTCTGGGCGGTTTACAATAAAATTAAGGTTAAAATACAAGTATAAAATTACAAATTATTAACATTATATAAATAAATATAAAATCCAATCTGGTGAATTGATCTCGAATAATAGGGAGGACATTATGGTACTAACCACCCCCAGGAGGAGCTATTACTTTTCCCCTCCCATGCTAGGCGGCAGAGCCAGGTTTTCAGATCTTTCCTAAAGGTCGGGAGGGAGGAAACCCGCCTCAACTCTGGGGGCAAGATATTCCAGAGGGCGGGCGCCACTACAGAGAAGGCCCGCCTCCTGGACCCCACTAGATGAAATTCCCTTATTGATGGGGTCCGTAGCAAGCCCTCTCTGAATGATCGGGTGGGTCGGGTCGATGATATGGGGATAAGACGGTCCCTCAGGTATCCTGGTCCCATGCCATGTGGAGCTTTAAAGGTAATAACCAACACCTTGAATTGGACCCGGAAGCAAACCGGCACCCAGTGCAGCTCGCGGAGCAAAAGTGTTATATGTGCTGATCTTGGTGCACCTAAAATTGCCCACGTGGCCGCATTTTGTACCAGCTGTAGCTTCCGGATATTCCTCAAGGGTAGCCCCATGTAGAGCGCATTGCAATAGTCTATGCGGGAGATGACAAGGGCATGAGTGACCGTTCGGAGGGCATCGCGGTCCATATTATGAAAAACCAGTGTGGTTCCATGCCAGTTTTGGGGTTTGGTCTCCAACAGGCCTCTGGAAGGCCAGTTATGGTTTCTGGCTTCCCCCATGTAGGTTTTCGGGGGAATTTCCAATATGTTGAATTGTGCCTGGGTGAAGCACTGCAGCTTTTGTAGGGTTTAGTCTGGATGTGTGTCCTTAGCATCATTGCAGCAAGATTCTAGACCAGCCTTTCTCAACTTTTTGACCCTGGAGAAACCCTTGAAATATTTTCCAGGCCTCAGGGAACCCCAGAACATTCAGGCTCAAATATAGGCCAGAAGTTACAAAATTATTATATTCCTTTCATGGGTAGGCCTGTCTAGATGCATTAACAGTGTTCTTCAACTACAAATAAAGAATGGAACTTACCTCTTGAATGCGAAGTTGCCTGAATTTGAAATAATCTTTAAAATAAATTATGATCTCCCAGGGAACCCCTAGTGACCTCTCGTGGAGCCCTAGGGTGCCACGGAACCCTGGTTGGGAAACCCTGTTCTAGACTATCTGTGACTTCCAAAGGCTTTTCTCAGGTAGCACCAGGTTCTCCAACTGAACGTATGGAAAACACATGGTTAGATATAACCTCCTGGAAATGCACCAGCCCTCCATGACCAAAAGCTTTCTACCCATAGCAAGTCTACGTAAGTCAAGACTATACATATTATGGGCATATTACCCTACCCCACCCCAAACAAATTGAATTTCTGTTAGAGATGGGTGATGGAAATCTGCAAATTTCAGATTCCCATTTTATACAGACGCATCCCTCCATGCCTCTTTTGTAAAATGCACATTTTGGCAAGCCTTTCCCCCAGATATAATGCATTTTGTATATTTTTTCCCTACAATAGGCATCTCTGTGTGTGCTTTCCTCCCACTGATGCATCACTGCTGACTCGAAGGCACACACACAACACAATACAACATTTGGAGAAGTGTAGATCTCAGAGGATAGCCACGCTGGGGTTCAGAGTTCAGTTGAAAGCCACTTTCATGCAACCCCAGTTTCCACTACCTAGCCCCCCCCCCCCCGTTTGAAACTCACCTGCTGTTGCCTTCACTTCCGCTGACTTTCAAACATAGAAACATGGTGAGATTTCCCTGCACCAATTAGGACTCCCTCCAGTCTATTGCAAAAGATGTTATTCAATCACCACCACCACCACCCCCGCAGCTATCTTGGGTCCTGGAATTAAAAAAGAAAAGAAACACACAAGTTGCCTTAACTCCATATGGTGCTACATTTCAAATCAGCCAATGATGGGCGATGGTAGCATTATAACATCAGGTAATGATATAGCACCCAATCACATTTGCATCTAGATGCCACGGTTGGTTCCCAGGCTGATAAAGGTTTTGGAAATTGTTCTGTAAACAGCTGCAAGCTTTCCCATTCTCAGTGCAAAGGCCCATCTCCTCACTGGATCAACGGAAGGCTGTTGGAAAGAAACTGAGAAAGACTTTGCCCTAATGGATGCAGGATATGTTAGTTCTGAATGGGAAAGAGTTTAGTTGCTGGTGTTCTTGTGACCCCATCCTGTCTCTCTCTCTCTCAATAAATCTTGCTAAAGAAAACTTGTATTTGGAAAGAATCCCTTTTGCTTTCAGGCAGTTGCCCAGAAGCCTGAAGCTAGGTGCTTATCAGCAGTTGTTCAGCCAGGCGCTGTGGGGGCTGGAATGGGTGAAAGTAAAGTAGGGCTGAGCCGCATTTGGGATGGAAGAACACAGGTGTACAAAACCAGCACCTGCTCGCGGCTCCTAAAAAGTCACAGTTGCTTGGCTACCCTCCACACGTGCCATGCAATCCCGAGAAAAGGCTCAGCTGCGTTCAGGTGCACCACACAGATGCTACCTTTGTGTGCCAATCTGCTCCAAAGCAGCTTTTGGAGGTCACATCTGACATCCTGCCCTGCTGTGGAATTAACATTAGGGCAAGAAAGTTCCCTCCCTAAAACTCTGCAGGGCTGTTGGCACTGCAAAGAAAACACCCGGTTTGCTCTGGTTTTAAATAAATTGCAAGGGAGTCTGCTTGACGTCATGTGTTTGGGCAATACAGAACTGCTTTCAGACTGGAACAAAGTCCTTGGGTAGAGTTGTCCTGAAAGTGCAAAGCTAAGAACAATTGCATTAGTTGCTGGAACCAAACAAATCTGTCCCCCGCTCCTCTCTTCTGTTCCAGAGTTTCTCTCCACCTTGGCCAGACCTGTCCTGATATAAGATGTAAAGGAGAAACTGCCCATCAATAAAAGGCTTCAACTTCTTTTATGGAGGGGGGGGGGGAAGAAGGGCAAGGAGCAATATTCCACAGGGAACCCATTCTGGATCTTTGGCTTTCCCCCACCTGCAACTATGAACTAAAC
The DNA here is from genome assembly GCA_023362775.1 of Charina bottae. NCBI lineage: Eukaryota > Metazoa > Chordata > Lepidosauria > Squamata > Charinaidae > Charina > Charina bottae. The sequence goes on along the minus strand of JALMGJ010000048.1, from coordinate 3,958,264 downwards.
TAAGAGCCGGTTTGGCCTCGTGGCTAGAAACTAGGCGACTGTGAGTCCTAGTCCTCCATAGAAGAGAATAGCTGTAGCTCAGGGTTGAACTATGGAGTCCTTGGTGCTCTCTGAGCTTGGTTGTTTGCTTGCAGATGTTTTGTTACCCAACTAGGTAACATCATCAGTGTGAGGGAGGGTGGGGTTTGCTCCGTTTATATACAGTAGCTTGCCCTGCCAGTGTTGGACGGGTGTGGTTTTCTCCTTCATAGTTCTTTGATTAGTGTATTGTTTTCTAGAGCTACTGTATATAACCAGGGTGCAAACCCCACACTCACTAGCACTAATGATGTTACCTAGTCGGGTAAAGAAACATCTGCAAACAACCAAGCTCAGAGAGCATCAAGGACTCCACAGTTCTAGACCTCCGTTGGCCACGAAAGCTGGCTGGGTGACGTCCCTCTCAGCCCATCCCACTTTGCAGGGTTGTTGTGGGGAAGTTAAGAGGAGGGAGCATTACATATGTCACCTTGAGGTGTGCAAAATAAGAGCATCATAATTATAATCATTTTTATTTTGATTATAATTTTATTGCTTATTATATAAATCTTTATTATGATTATTCAGCCATTTAAAGAAAGGTGGCAATTACCCACAACGAACTCTTGATAACTTTATCCCAAAAGCATAGCCCCCATTGTAACCTCCTTCATCCTGGGGTTTTCCAGATGTGCTGGGCTCCAAATTCCAGGATGTTCAGGCTGAGAACTGCAACCTCGGGAAATTACGAGGAGTTTCCTAACAATAAGAATGGGGCTGGACTAGATGATCACTGAAGACCCTTTCAACGCCATGATCGTAATTCTGGAGAATGCCAGGTGGGGCTGGTTGGTTCCTTATTTCCACATAGGCCCAACAGCAATGCCAGGCACGGCGCTAAACCTGACAGTGACCCCTGGCCTATGGAGGCCAGGGGTCCATTAACGTATCACCAATACTATTTAGAACAGTATAGATCTGCATACACAAGTACTTGAATACTACAATTCAATCCTGGAATTTAAACTGAAATACAATGCAACTCACAATTATGTGGAAGAATGGAAGTGGATGAGTTTCATAGAGTTATTGATCTTCATAGGGGATTTGGCCTGGACGTCCTTTCAGAAAAGTGTGCCTGTGAAGATAGGATTATCTCTATCAGTGTTCTTAATTTTTTTCTCTTTCTAAGGACCCCTTCCCACTTTTAAAAATTATGGAGGACCCCAGAAGAGCTTTTGTTTGTATGGGTTATATTGATCAATATTGACTCTATTAAAAATTAAAATTGACGCATTCATGCCACTACCGTTTCTCACGAGGGTTTGATGGGATTTTAATAGTGTATTATTTTACAACATAAGCTGGCAAATAATTTTGATTTTTTGGACCCCTGTGAGAGTCTTCGGGGACCCCCAGGGGTCCTAAGACCACCCTTTAAGAAACACTGATCTATATAAAATAGGTTAAGGAGTGATCTAAGTTTTATTACTCTTAGTAAGCTCAGGATGGCATACAACCCTGCTCTGTACAATGTTATCTTTGTCTCTCATTTAGGGGGCTGGGGCCCCACTTGGATTTTGGGAAAAGATGGGGAGCATTCTTACAAAATGGTTTCCATTGGGAGAGGCTTTGCCCATTCACAAAACTCCTATACTGTATAGTTATTTTATCCATAGTCAGTCCCCCCCCCCTTTTTTTTTAGAAATCATAAACCAGGGGCATCTATGGGTTTGGTGGCATCAAAAAAAGTCAAGATGGTGATTGTGTGATCAAAGCTGCAAGCTTTCTTATGTGTGTTACCCGTGCGACCCACTGAAAAAGTGGGTAGGGCTTCAGTTGCACAGTTGCGGCCACTATCTTGAATTTTGAGCAATCCCCCCCCCCATAATGGGAATTACTTTCCAAGGAAGCCATGAACTTCAGCCTCTCACTTTTTTACTTCCTAAAAATGCTGCTGGGCACCTGGGTGAGCCCCGAGGCCTTTGGGGCTCCTCTGCTGTATGCTGACTTTCCATTTTTTTTCTTTGCAAAGAAACTCAATAAATGTCAAGGATAGGGTTACCAGATATCTGAACAGGCTAAGGAGGACACAGGCAACTGGAAAGGAGGACAAATGGGAGGAAAAGGAGGGCACACTCTTTAATTTCATGGCCTCTGCGACAAAAATTACAGTGAAAAACCGCAGAAAACAAAAAAATGTACTTAGGCATACATGTATATGAAATTACTTTTTCCAGCATCAGAAAAACTGGTTTTTCAATCGCAGCTGGTTAGGAGGCACATAACTGATTGTTAGTCCTTCAAGATAGTCCAGACAGGAAGCGTACCCAGGAGTACTAACTCTGTCTTTATTGTAAGGTTACTTTAATATAATCTTGCAAGTCTGAAAGTACCCCTCTCCCCCCTCGTCTTTACAGCCCAAGACACTAGAGAGGGTCCCTTCTGAGATGTTTGCCATGTCCCCATTCCTCCTGAGGGCTCAGCTGCCTCTTATCCGCCCGTTGTTTAGACTGCATCTCTTCCTCCTATCTCCCAAGGTCATTCCCATATCCCATTACACTGATTAAAGTCTTGTCAATTTCAGGCAGCAGTGCAAGTCAGCGGGAGGGTACTAATCATCTAATCAAGGTCACAGAGCAGAGCTTGTTAACTTGAGCTGCATGGAAAAAAGCTGCTCAGGAAGAGACATTCAAATATCTTTATATATTTGAGTTTAAGGCTATGCCTACCGGGCAGAGGACATGAGGACAAAAAGGAGGGCATGTCCTCCATTGCTGGATGTCTGGTAACCCCCGTCAAGGAAGCCTTTCCTGGCACATTACCTTTACCACCACGGCGTACGGCAGCTGTCCTAAAATGTTATAACCAGCACTTGCCAACCTTTGCACAGCTGGGCAAAGATTTAAACCTCAGTCTTCCCATTGCAAGGCCAGCTTTCTCACCACTACATCCTGCTGAAGATTTACAAGAAACATCAAGTCACTGGACATCCCTGCAGCCTCAAGTTGGGGTTGCAAACTCTTGCAGGTGGAGGCATCCTGTCCGGTTTTGTAAAATCTCCCCCCCCCACACACACACACCAACAAAGATCTTCCCCCTCCCCTTTTTTAGGTCACTCAGCCCAAATGCAGTTGATTTCCCTTTAATTTAACAGCTCTTGCTGCTTTTGCGGTTAAATGGAGTGTTCATTATTGAGGGGTCCCCCCCCCCGCCCTTTCTCATCCTCCTCCCCGGCTTTCTGAAGGTCTGTGTGGTGCAGTTTAATGAATATTTGGCACAAAGCTCTCTTTCAAGAAAGGCAAAGAATAGGCTGGCCTGTTTAGGTCCTGGAAGGCTGTATGTCAAACCCTTTCCATAATGCTTGTCAGGGAAGGACAGAAATTCCCACTGCTGACTTACTCGATTGACGAGCAGATTAAGACGCAAGCAGGAAATGAGATTGTATGCGCGGGGCACCTGTTTGGCCGCTCTCATTTTCCCATCGCTGGGGGGAAAAAGAAAAAAAAAGAAAAGAGTCCACTTTGATCAAATTAAAGAGAGAGAGAGGGAGAGGGGGGAAAAATCCTCTCGCTTTGGACATGCTCCATCCGTTGGTCTCTTTCCGTCCATCTTGTTAACTGCAGGGGGGGAAATTGTTTGCAATTCAGGATGGTTCTGATATAGCCAGAATCAACAATCCAGCCAAAGGAAAGGGGGATGGATGGATGGATGGATGGATGGATAGATAGATGATAGATAGATAGGAGATGATACATAGATAGGAGATGATACATAGAGATGATACACAAATAGATAGATAGATAGATAGATAGATAGATAGATAGATAGAGATGATACATAGATTTATTTTATTTTATTTATTTTATATCCCGCCTTTATTATTTTTATAAATAACTCAAGGTGGCGAACATACCTAATACTCCTTCCTCCTCCTATTTTCCCCACAACAACAACCCTGTGAGGTGAGTTGGACTGAGAGAGAGGGACTGGCCCAAGGTCACCCAGCCGGCTTTCATTCCTAAGGCGGGACTAGAACTCTCAGGCTCCTGGTTTGCCATTGGCTCCTTCCTAGGGCTGAGAGAGAGGGACTGGCCCAAGGTCACCCAGCGGCTTTCATGCCTAAGGTGGAACTAGAACTCTCAGTTTCCTGGTTTGCCATTGGCTCCTTCCTAGGGCTGAGAGACAGGGACTGGCCCAAGGTCACCCAGCCGGCTTTCATGCCTAAGGCGGGACTAGAACTCTCAGGCTCCTGGTTTGCCATTGGCTCCTTCCTAGGGCTGAGAGACAGGGACTGGCCCAAGGTCACCCAGCCGGCTTTCGTGCCTAAGGCGGGACTAGAACTCTCAGTCTCCTGGTTTCTAGCCCGTTGCCTTAATCACTAGACCAAACTGGATAGATAGAGATGATACATAGATGATAGATAGATAGATAGATAGATAGATAGATAGATAGATAGATTGATTTCCAATAGAATATATATAGCTCAAGGTTGAATTGTGGAGTTCTTGGTGCTCTCTGAGCTTGGTTGTTTGCTTGCAGACATTTTATTACCCAGCTAGGTAACACCATCAGTTAATGTTGATGTTACCTAGCTGGGTAATCATCAGCTGATGTTATCTAGTTGGGTAATGCAAGCAAACAACCAAGCTCAGAAAGCACCACAAACTCCATAGATAGAATATGCTTTTCCTTGATGCATTTAGGCATAGCACTCTTCTGCACAAGACACTCCTGTGCAGACCTTGTCACCCAAATCATTTTGCTGAATTGAGTGACCTTATCTAGGCAATTGGTTCAACACAACTTAATTTATTTGTTAAATGTCTCTTTTGGAAGGTCCTTCTTCTTGTGATGGAGGTTGGACTAAAGGACAGTGTTTGGTCCTAAGCCCCCAGGGAGCTCCCATGGGTAAGGGTGAAACTGAACATGAGTCTGCCCAGTTCTAATCCAGCCTCTTAACCACTACAGCAGAGCTTTCCAAACTTTTCATGTCGGTGACACACGTTTTAGACATGCATCATTTCGCGACACACTCTTACAGCAGGGCACAAGGCAGGCACTAGGACCTTAGCGAAATCCTGGCAGGGCAGGTTTGGAGGCAGCCAGGCACAAAGCAGGCACTAGGACCTGCGTGGAATCACAGCAGGTTTGGAGGCAGCCAGGCACAAGGCAGGCACTAGGACCCACGTGGAATCCTGGCAGGGCTCGGAGGCAGCAGCAGCGAGGCACTTGAGGCTCTGAGCGTCCGACTCAGAGGTTTCTTGTTACGTTTGCGCAACACACCCAGACACTGCAGCCAACACACTAACGTGTCGCCACACAGTTTGGAAAGCTCTGCATTACAGAATGCTTGACTGCAATGGCTGAAAACAACACCATAACTACATCACCCTGTAACTGCTATGCCACATCAAAATAGAATGTTCAGAGCTTAAAATCAAAAGGGCAGATTTAAAAGCACCAAGACCACTTAAAAAGGTAAAGGTTCCCCCTACACATTTGTGCAGTCATGTCCGACTCTAGGGGCCGGTGCTCATCTCCGTTTCTTAGCCAAAGAGCCAGCGCTGTGCGAAGACGCTTCCACAGTCATGTGGCCGGCATGACGTGTGTGGAACGCTGTTACCATCCCACAGAACTGGTACCTATTCATCTACTTGCATATGCCCTCATTGTGGGAGGTTGTGCGGATCCAGAATTGGCCTTTACAGCCACTTACGGATCCACTGTTAAGATTTTACCCCTGGAAGACAATCTTACTCGGCTACGAGTGATCGCCAAGAATTCATCTACTTGCATTTGCATGCTTTGAAATTGCTAGGTTGGCAAGAGCTGGGGCAAGTGCGGGAGCTCACTCCGTCACGCGGGGCTAGGGATTCGAACCTCCGAACTTGCGATCTTCCGATCGACAAGCCTGGCGTCTTACCTGCTGAGCCACCACGCCCCTTACCAAGACCTCTTAAATGGTCTTCAATCAGTGGAGAAAAGAAACTGGTGCAAAGTAACTAAGAATTCAGCAATAGATGAATACAGCATTCCAGACCTTCCACCACGCCTCTTAAAGTCGTCAAGGTTGAGAAACATGGCTTTAGGTGATTCTCAGGGTACCAAAACTCCTTTTAAGATTCTTTTCAGTTTTCCTTACCGATGGAGGTGGCAGAACGTGGTTCTTCTTCTTCTGCACATGTTCCCATCACTCACAAACTGGAAAAGGCCAATCGGAGAGTTCGCCTTTTCCAGTTTGCAAAACGTGATGGGAAGATATTCTGTTGGGATTTAACGGAAACAAACAAGCCAGAAAAATTGGGGACGAAGGAAATGCATGTTCAGTGGCACAATGAATGTTCACACACACACACACACACACAATTTGGTGCTGATGCCTAAATAAATGCAAGACCCCCCCCCCCAGTCTGCCTTTGAAGAAAACGTTGCAACACGTTTTTATTAAACCTAACAGAACTAGTTTTTTTTTTTTTAAAAAAAAATCAGTTTTCCCCCACCCCAACCAGCTGAAATAGCTAGCTTAATTTTTTTTTGTTTTGATTCCTCCTCTTTCTGTAACGTCTCCCTTGGGTTGCCTTCTGGAGTACCTGAAAGCCTTTTGTGCTTTTTCGTTTCTCCTGGTTCAAACCTGGATGGGAGACCACGAGGAAATCTCAAGGCCGGTGGCTGGCCTGGAAAGTGTAAAAGGGTAGAAATTCCCGAAAAGCGGCATTGGCAACTTCCCTTCTCTGGCCAAGAAAACTGCGCGGATGTTTCCATCAGGAGTCAAACCCGCCTGGAGGGAGGTTCCCCCTTCTGAAGACCCCCCTCCTGCAGAGGTTGAAGCCCCCCTCGCGCTTGATGCCATTAAAGCGTTAACCGCCCCCCCCCCCTCCGACCCAGACGAGCCCCTTCCTTGTCCTCCGCCTCCGCCTCCTCCGGGAGCGAAGTGAAAGCCAAGGGGTGGGGAAAAAAGAGCCGCCGGCGGCCGCGCGTTCGCAGCCTGCCTAGTTTGCATCGGTGGCCCCGGCAACAGGCAGCCGGCACGGACCCAGCTCGCTCTCCGGAGGCCCGCGAGGAAGATGCCTCGTCGGCCCGGGAGCCCGCCTCGCCCGCCGCGCGCTTCTCCCCGCGGTCCGCAGTAGAGCAGGCGACGCCGCAGGAGCCGAGCCCGCCGCGATGGCCGTGCAGGCGGCTCCCCTCCCGCCGCACCACCCTTTCATCCCCTTCGGCTTCCCGCCGGCCGACTTCGGGGCGCTGGAGAAAGGCTACGGGGACGGGGGAGCGCTGCTGCTGCTGGAAGGCGGCGGCGGCGGCGGCGGCTGCAGCGACGCCGGGGACTTCCGCGAGACGACCCGCGAGCTGCTGAGCTTCATCGACTCCGCGTCCAGCAACATTAAGCTGGCGCTGGACAAGCCGGTGAAGTCCAAGCGGAAAGTCAACCACCGGAAATATCTGCAGAAGCAGATCAAGCGCTGCACCGCCCTCATCGGAGCGCCGCCGCCCGCGAACCCGGAGGCCGCGGCTCCCGCTCCGGGCAACGCGACTCCAGCCTCGACTCCGGCCACCAGCGCCGCCACCGCGAGCAAGCTGGCGGCGGCGGCGGCGGCGCCATCTAGCAGCGGCGCGGCGCCCTGCAAGCCCGCGGCCAAGCGGGAGCCCAGCGCGCTGCAGAGCAAAAGCTTAGCGGCGCTTTTCGACTCCCTGCGCGCGCCGGCTTTCGAGCGAGGGGGCGCCCCGGCTGCTGCCGTCGCCGCGGCTGCTCCCGCCGGGTCGGGGGGCGGCAAGGACGCGGGGCCGGGGCCGCCGGCTGCGGGCGCCTGCAAGAAGGTGCCTCTGCGGAACCGCAACCTGCCCCTCTCCTTCTTCACCGAGCCGGCCCCCAGCCGCGTGCCCGGGGCCGCCGTGGCGCCCAGCCCCGCCGGCTTGGAAGAGCGCGGAGGCGGCGGCGGCGGTCCCGGGCCGTCGGTGGCCGAAGAGCTCTTCGACCTGCTGGCCGCCCCCGACTACCGCGGCTTGCTGCCGGAGCCTCCGGAGCCGCCGGCCGTTTTCCAGGGCGCCAGCCTGCAAGCGCCGGAGTTGCCTCTGGAGCCGGCGTTGTACGAGGCGCTGCCCCCGCTGGCGCCCCTGCTGTACGCCGAGCCCCCGTTGCGCCCCCTCCCGGCCCTCTACGCCGCCGCCGCCGCTTCGGACCCAGCGGCGCCCTTCTTTCCCGATTGCCCGCTGCCGCCGCCGCCGCCGCCGCCGCCCCCGGCGATGCCCTACGATTACACCCCGGGCTACAACCGGGGGGCGCCTTATCCAAGCCTTTAGTCTCGGGGAAGGAAGAGACGAGGAAGCGGGGTGGGGGGGCGCGGGCTGGGAATGGCCCCAGAGAAAGGGGGCAAAGCGGGCGAGGTATGGATTTGGGAGCGCGAGGGACCGCTGGAAGTGGCACCCACTCGCTCGTAGGACATGGGCTGAAGGAAGACTGCGTAGGAAAGACTTGCCCTGCCTGATGTCCTCGGGATGGGCTGGACTACATCTCCCATCCTCCTCCTCCTCCAGCCTCACCTTTGTTTGTGCAGACTTGGGGACCTCCCTTCATAGCTGGGAAGCCATGTTGACCTTTGGGGCATTTGGAAAGGTTTTAACATCTAAGAAAGTTTGGGCTGGGGAGTGATTTGCATGAGAATCATTAGTCTCTTGACAGAAGAACCCATCCTTCCCAGACTTTTGGGGAGGCCCCAGAACAGTTAGCCTAGCCGGTGTAAACTTTTAAACTCAGATCACTTTGGAATGTAACTTTTTCATGCTCTTCTGGGCCAGTTTTGCCAACAAAAAAAAAGCAGAACAACTCTGGTTATTTTTGGGGAAATTATGTTGGAAAGGGGAATGGGGATTTATCTGCCTAAGTCAAGTTCCAAAACGAAATAATTTCTAGATCCCACTTCTCTGTTTGCACCGCTGCATCTGAAGTTGAGTGTGCAGAAGTGAAAAACTCCATGCCAATCGTTCCCTGAAGTGGGAACATTAAGGGCGCAACTGCGGGCTCATTTATAGGAGAAGAACGTTAGATTTACTTTTGTGCAAACCTGCAAAAGGGGAAGGGGTTCTTGATGCAGAGTTTTGACACAGAAGATCGGAGATTCCCTTTCCACTAACTCCCAAGTCGGACTGGGGAAAAAAAAATACTTGGGCGAGTCGGTTTTGACTGATAGGGACAACCCTGATAGACTATTGGCTTGGCTTGGTATCAAGCAAATCTAGTTCTTGCATTACTGGAGTCAGACAAGAATATCTATGATGCTATCCTGCAGATGTTCTTCCTTCTTTCTAAGCTGCAGCCCTGGGGGAAGGGAAGGAATGAAAAAAGAATCTCATCTGCTTTATTTAATTATGCTATATACAGGCTACCTTCCCTTAAGCTGTCAGAGAGAGTTATACAGATGTTACATCATATCATGCCCCCGTGTGCAAGGTTTTACATGAATTTATTTACATGGAACTTATTTTTTCAGTGTGTATCCTGTTTGGTTATATTCGGTTATAATAACGATCTCCAGGAGGCAGTACACGGCTGGTTTCGTCCTATTTGGGTCTCTCCAGATGTACACAGCTACAAATCTTTTTATGGGGATCAGGCCCTCTATTGGGAATTGAACTCATGGGCCATTGGGCTTTAGATGACTATATACAGGTAGTCCTTGCTTAACAACCATTCATTTAGTGATGGTTTGGAGTTAGGATGGTGCTGAAAAAAACGACTTATGACTGGTCCTCACACTTACAACCGTCGCAGTGTCATGTGATCACGATTTGGGTGCTTGGCAACCGGTTTGCATTTATGACCGTCGCAGCGTCCTGTGGTCACGTGATCGCCATTTTCAACCTTCCCGTCTGGCGTCTGGCAAGCAAAATCAATGGGGGAACCATGTGATTGCTTAACTACCATGTGGTTCGCTTAACACCCGCGCTGATCCGCTTAACAACCGCTGCAAAAAAGGTCGTAAAATAGGGTGGGATTCACCTAATGACCGCTTCGCTCAGCAACCAAAATTCTGGTCCCAATTGGGGTCGTTAAACAAGGACTACCTGTACAGCATATTAGTTTTAGGAGCCGTCCAGTTTCTGGTGCTCAGTGGTGTTGGAGGAAGAGAGATGTAGAATTCTGTATGTAGAATATACTGTATAGAATCATGGTACAGTGTTTGAACCCCATAGAATCAGATTTGGCGATGTACATCTGATGATTCCCAATAACGATGAAATTGGTCATATCCTGCTTGCTAATGCTTCATTCATGTATCCAAACAGAATTGTTTGGATAAGGATGTATGGGAAAAGGGGTTGTGGCCAAGGACAGCATTATGCAGCGTTATTCATAGGTTTTAGTGCACGCATACAGATCAGGGTAGATAGTATTTTAGACAGGAATTTTAGACTTGGCCCTTCATCGGATGTTATAAATCATGAGAGGGTGCTTAAGAATGCACATGTGTTTTCAGTGGATTTTTCCAACACAAGGGCGTGCAACATCTATCAGCTCAAGGCCAACTCTAGGCCGCGTGTGGTGCACAGGAGGCATAATGGGAGGGAGGTTGAGGAGCTTTAAAGAACGGAATGTGTGTGTGCAGTACCTGCAAGCAGTATAAATCCTCCAAATGCAACATGCAAAAAAGGGGCCATGTTTTTGTTCCCACTCACTCCGTGCCCCCCTACTCCATGAGGGTCATAGTGAAATAATACATTCATTCGAAGTTCCTTCATGATGTACATAGCAGAGATTCAGTGGATTCACCTAATCCCCTAGGGTGAGTTAGAAAATGTTTCTGGATGACCAGCTTACAAAAGTGGGTTCTCATGGGTGTTCTTGTGAACTATCTAAATTTTACCTGGAATGATGTGATAGAATTCTGATCTGTGCTCTATAAGACTGCGGTGGTGGAAAAGCTGCTGCACCTTCAGATTCTTCGATATGACTCTGAGATGCTCATTCTGTACAAATTGGGAGCTTTGTGCATGAGATATGAATGCAGTCTAAATTCGTAAAGTGCACGATCCTGCCTCCTCATTCTGCAAAAAGCGTGGCTCGGTTGGGATCCTGTTTCTCCCACAGTTTCCTTGCTGCTCAGATGCTGATGCACCATATTCACTGCAATTACAGGAATGTATCTGCCCAGAAAATCTGTTATGTAGATTCCACTCAGATGTACGGGTAGTCCTGACTTAATGACCACAATTGGGACTGGAATTTCGGTTGCTAAGCGAAGTGGTTATTAAGCAAATCCGACCTGATTTTACGACCTTTTTTGCAGCAGTCGTTAAGCCAATCACTGCGGGTGTTAAGCGAACCATGTGGTTGTTAAGCGAATTATGCCGTTTCCGATTGATTTTGCTTGCTGGAAGCCGACTGGGAAGGTCGAGAATGGCGATCACGTGACTGCAGGACGCTGCAATGGTCATAAATGTGAACCGGTTGCCAAGTGCCCAAATCGTGATCTTGTGACCATGGGGGACGTGGCACCGGTCGTAAGTGGGAGGACCGGTAGGAAGTTGGAACTTTCACTAAACAAATGGTCATTAAGCGAGGACTACCTGTAATGGTTTTTGAAACACCTGGTGTGTCTATTGGAGCTGACATGGAAGAAATTGCTGCTGGATTTCCCTAGTGTAGTTTTTGCCATCAGGATAATGACATGCACACCATATAGGAAAGAAGATAGGACAGGCCAGATGTAGATAGTAAATTAAATATACAGTAGCCAGATCAAATTGATGGAGCAAAGAACAGGATGATCAGTTCCCTCCAAGAATAAGCATAAATGCAACTCAGATTTTGGGAAGGTGTAAATCTGAGGGACTAGGAACATACATCCATTTGTTGAATGAATTGCAAAATTCTGAGAAAGGGCTGGGGGGTTAATCCATTTTGATCAGTAGGATTCTGCCCCACCTCCCTCTGTTGGCTAGCAAAAACAAAACTCTTGGAAAAGTTGGGAATTTGTATTTAATTTAATTCAGACAATGAATTTAACGTCTGCTTCTGACAAAAATTATTCTGAGATTATTTTAGAAGCTCTGGGCAACAATGTTTGCCCATGTTACTGCCACCTAATGTACACAGTTACATCTCTCCTTCTGGATCTCAGCAGATGAGTTCAATCTTGACCCCATTCTCTTGAGAAATGTTTACAGTGTTGAGTGATGTTCAGAACTCTGTTGTTATGTATTCTGCAGTATAAAATGGAGAGGTATTTAATTCCTTGGGGTAGTATTTTGATGGCATGCAATAAATGGTGTGGTTGCGGTGTTCTTTAGCATTCAGTTTAACTTTAGCTGTTGCAACTGATAGCATTGTTGTGAGTTGTGACTAATGATTTGCAACTTCAGTTTTTGAAGAACTGTCCCTTGCTGCTCCTGAGTTACTCTGTTCTTGCAATGCCGGTGTCTATTCCTGTATATTGTGATTTCAGGCCTGTATTTTCATTAGAGGGGGCATACCAGTGTTTCTAATTCAAGAAAATGACAATGCATAATGTTGTTACTAAATCCTGAAACTTCAGCCTCAGACAGGTTGCATTAGAGCAGAATTTTTAATGTAAAGTGCTGTTTAGCTGATAAACGTTAGGAAGCAGTATCCATAAACCCCAACTCGCATTGTGCTAAGCCTGGCTTTGCTAACCATGGTTTGTGAATATAAGGTGGCTGGGTTCTGCAGTGTACAAAGCCATAAATTGTGGATGACTGAACCATGGATTCTCACAGCACACGAGGCCAAAAGAAAGCAATTGCATTTTTGGCTTAGAGCAGCGTGTGAGGCCAAGGCTACAAGTCATGGAGACTTAGTCCTGAGTGAGTCTGTTTTAGGTTTGCACGCTTAACAATGTATCAAAAGATACTGCAAAGAATAATTTTGGGACTGTTCAAGGCGGACCAATGCAAACTGAAGCAGCTCTGTTGATCCCGTTTGCAACAGCTCATGAACTTGCCGAGGCCGTTAAGAACAACGCCACTGGAGTCATCTTGTGTACAAAATATAATTTGAGAATTAAGTTATGCTAATTAAAATCTGTCAAGCTGCACCGTGCTTTAATGATCAGTGACAAACAGTTGGAGGGGCGAACGCAGAGAGTGCCTTGATGCAGATCAACAACCCCCCCCCCCATTTCAGTTGTAAAGTGAGTTGGAGAACTTCCAGGTGTAGAAAAATCCTTGAAATAAATACGTTCTTAATTCTGGTTAAGTGCTTGGCTGTGGGTTGTTTGCTTCCATGCATCCTCAGGGTTTTTTTTTTTTTGGGGGGGGGGATGTAAAAGCTGTGGCTGAGAAGAACCACAGTTAATGTGGAAAGTGTCTGGGCCAGCCCAAGAACGATGAGTCAGTGCATTCAAACTCCAGTTTTTTATTGCTCTCACCATACAGACAGAATCTTGCCAGACTAAAGCTACTCTAACTAACCTAAGCACAAATAACCTGGGAGGCTCTAGGGCGGGGCTATCCTGAACCTCTTTCCCAGCAACACTTTCCAGACTGTGAGTCCTCTTATCTCCCTGGAATGCACTCCCTCCTGCCTGAGAACCAGCGGCAGCGCCAAAATCCACCACAAAAGGCAGTTTTATAACAGTCATGATAACTGGAATACTACTACAGGTAGTACTTGACTTATGACCACAATTGGAACCAGAATTTCCATCATTAGTTGTTGTGAGTCACCATGTGACTGGATCCAATTTTATGACCATTTTTATGGTGGTCGTTAAGCGAATCCAGCTTCCCCAATGGGTGTTTTTTGCCGGAAAACACAAAATATGTCGCAAAACGCAATCACGTGACTGGGATGCTGCAACTGGTCATAAATAACGATGGGCGGTGATAAATCAAATAAATAAACAAACAAACAAGTAAATAAATAAATAAATAAATGCGATGGGCGGTGATAAATCCAATAAATAAATAAATAAATAAATCCGAGCTGATTGCCAAGCGCCCGAAATGTGATCATGTGACCATGGGGGTGTGCGTGACAGGCTGTAAAGCACCCGTTCTGAGGCCATCATAACTTCGGACCGTCATTAAATGCACAGTTGTAAGTCAAGGACTACTTGTACTACTACTACTACTACTACTACTACTACTACTAATATTTTTTGATGAAATCAAAGGGGTCAAAAGGAAGAATTTCTCACAGGACAAAGCAAGTACATGGGATTAACTACAGTAGTTTAAAATGTAGTGATTGCTATGAAACCCAGGATTATTTTTGCTCTGATCTTCTCGTGGTCTTCTCCAGAGGCATCTGGTGGTCCACTATGGGAACTGAATTTGAGGCTTTTGAGCTGCTCCAGCAGGAACACTTTTGCTTCCTGGTAAACCAGTGACTGAAAATGTGATTTGAAATACAAATAAGATTGATTATGGAGCCACGATCATGGTTATGGTGGAAGAAAAGAAAACTGAAGGAAGAGGGTGTAGCTGCTTCCATTTTGCAAACCATGATTTGCAGCACCCAAACTAACCAGATTTAAGCCAATAAACTATCACATCACAATAAGCTATAGTTACAATCCTGAAGCAATGCTGGGTTGAAACTGGTTGATTATTCTGAATGAAGAGGTATATTTGGTGTCCGCCCATCGCCCTAAACTAAAGACAAAATGCAGTTTGGAGTCTTATGTGAGTCCAATCTGATAAGGGTAGATGATTTGTGCTTGAGAATGCGGCAAGTATTTTGCTCCAATAGCGGGGAACTTCTGAGTTTTTCTTCTGCCACAAGCAAAAACAAACACTGTGGATAGTTGTGCCCTGTTTGTGAAAAGGGGCAGTTCAGATGTTACAGTGGACTGGGGGATGACTTGCAAAAAAACAGCAACAACAACACATTTTCCAGCTCTTTTGTCATCAAGAATGAAAGTGTATTTTGGACAATAGTCTCCTGGCTAAAAAAAGTAATTCACGTAAGTCTAAGTAGGTGAATGAATTGATGGGGAGGGGGGCAAAATCATAGCTATGTAGAAATGAATGTTCACATCAAAATGGGATCCATCACGTAAAAGCATGGTTTATTTATCCAAACCTTTGTCCTGAAGTTTTTATTTATTTATTTAATTTCTATAGCCGCCCATCTCCACAAGTGACTCTGGGCGGCTTTTCGTGGCTTGGGCAATGTTGCAGTGTTAAATCGGAGAGGGAAGGAATAATTTATCCAGGAAGAAATAGCAATTAATTTTGATGACTACATAGATGATTCCACAAAAATCAGAAGCTGGTGGTTTCCCACTTCAACTCTAGCATCACATATGTAGAGATCTACAGTTTTGTTGTTTATTCGTTCAGTCGCTTCCGACTCTTCGTGACCTCATGGACCAGCCCACGCCAGAGCTTCCTGTCAGCCGTCGCCATCCCCAGCTCCCCCATGGTTGAGTCCGTCACCTCCAGAATATCATCCATCCATCTTGCCCTTGGTTGGCCCCTCTTCCTTTGGCCTTCCACTTTCCCCAGCATCAGCATCTTCTCCAGGGTATCCTGTCTTCTCATTATGTGGCCAAAGTACTTCAGTTTTGCCTTTAATCTCATTCCCTCAAGTGAGCAGTCTGGCTTGATTTCCGGGAGTATGGACTGGTTTGATCTTCTTGCAGTCCAAGGCACTCTCAGAATTTTCCTCCAACACCACAGTTCAAAAGCATCTATCTTCCTTCGCTCAGCCTTCCTTATGGTCCAAGAGATCTACAGTACTTCCTTGATATACAGAGAATATACATGGCCACCATGGCTAATGATTGCTGATGAATCAAGCTTTATGCTCCTGAGAAGAACACTACTAGATTAGACCATGTGATTCTTGTCCAGGAAATTGTTTTCATTTATGGTAGAAATCCTCCAGTGGATTCTGGGGAGTTCTCCAATTTATCTATCTCTTTACCCAAGCATCTGAATCTGTTCTGCAGATGTTATGTATTATCACACCATATAATTATGGATGTGATAATACATACAGTAGGTACTAATGGTCATTGAAGTTCAAAACTTCTGGAGGAGACCAGATTTCTTTTCTCTGAGAGGAATTCGCTCACTCCCCAATGATATTGAACTATATCTCCCACCATTCCTGACCACTGGCTATGCTGATTGGAGGTGATGAGAATTTATCTATATTAAACATTTTTACAATTCAGCCCAAAAGATATAATACATAAGAAAAAAGGCCTGAGAAGGGTGTAGTATAGGAAACAAATAAGACACCACTTATTTTAAATGTTACATGTTTTAATTGCAGTTGGTGGGGATGAAAACAGTTCAGGAACCCCAGTGGTCATTCAGACAGTCACTTGCCCATTTCCTCTAACACAGAGCTTTCCAAACTGTGTGTCGCGACACGTTAGTGTGTTAGCTGCAGTGTCTGGGTGTGTCACGGCTGCTGCTGCCTCCGAGCCCTGCCAGGATTCCGCACAGGGCCTAGTGCCTGCCTTGTGCCTGGCTGCCTCCAAACCTGCTGTGATTCCGCGCAGGTCCTAGTGCCTGCCTTGTGCCTTTCTGCCTCCAAACCTGCCCTGCCAGGATTCCACGCAGGTCCTAGTGCCTGCCTTGTGCCTTTCTGCCTCCAAACCTGCCCTGCCAGGATTCCGCGCAGGTCCTAGTGCCTGCCTTGTGCCCTGCTGCCTCCAAACCTGCTGTGATTCCGCACAGGTCCTAGTGCCTGCCTTGTGCCTGGCTGCCTCCAAACCTGCTGTGATTCCACACAGGTCCTAGTGCCTGCCTTGTGCCTGGCTGCCTCCAAACCTGCTGTGATTCCGCGCAGGTCCTAGTGCCTGCCTTGTGCCTTTCTGCCTCCAAACCTGCCCTGCCAGGATTCCGCGCAGGTCCTAGTGCCTGCCTTGTGCCTTTCTGCCTCCAAACCTGCCCTGCCAGGATTCCGCGCAGGTCCTAGTGCCTGCCTTGTGCCCTGCTGCCTCCAAACCTGCTGTGATTCCGCACAGGTCCTAGTGCCTGCCTTGTGCCTGGCTGCCTCCAAACCTGCTGTGATTCCGCACAGGTCCTAGTGCCTGCCTTGTGCCTGGCTGCCTCCAAACCTGCCCTGCCAGGATTCCGCGCAGGTCCTAGTGCCTGCCTTGTGCCTTTCTGCCTCCAAACCTGCCCTGCCAGGATTCCGCGCAGGTCCTAGTGCCTGCCTTGTGCCCTGCTGCCTCCAAACCTGCTGTGATTCCGCACAGGTCCTAGTGCCTGCCTTGTGCCTGGCTGCCTCCAAACCTGCCCTGCCAGGATTCCGCGCAGGTCCTAGTGCCTGCCTTGTGCCTTTCTGCCTCCAAACCTGCCCTGCCAGGATTCCACGCAGGTCCTAGTGCCTGCCTTGTGCCTGGCTGCCTCCAAACCTGCTGTGATTCCGCGCGGGTCCTAGTGCCTGCCTTGTGCCCTGCTGTAAGAGTGTGTCGCGAAATGATCCATGTCTAAAAAGTGTGTCACCAACATGAAAAGTTTGGAAAGATCTGCTCTAACAAGTAATATGATCCAAACCAGGGGTATAGAACTTTTGTCATCTGGAGGCTGCACTTAGTATACTTATTTTTAAATGAGATCTGAGTTGATGCAAACAGTCACTCCCAGTTCTTGCAATAGGACGAAATACCTTTAGAAGCAAAATAATTGGGAAGTGACACCCAGCTTCTTCCTGGACTGTTATAGATCCAGCACTGGGTAGTTTGGACCTTCTGATGTTGGAGTGTTCCAAAACAGAGGTGGGATTGCTCTGCATAGTAGCTCCCTGGATATCCAGACTGACTCTCAACCTGTTTCTGAAATGATGTTTAAAGATAGCTACACCCTCACCAGCACTGATGAGGTTACCTAATCGGGTAATGAAACGTCTGCAAGCAAATAACCAAGCTCAGGGAGCACCAAAGACTCCACCATAAATGGGATATATGTTGGAAGTGTAAAATCATGGAGGTGATACACCCCCATATGGGGCTGCTAATGGTTTGCCCCATTGTCAGCCAGGTTTAGCTGAACAGCCATAAGTTTGTTAAGATGGTTCTGGGAAGTTTAGAGATGTGAACATGATTTTGAATTATTTAGGGGAAAAAATGGAATGTATGTCTCTATGAAGAATTACGGATTTATTGGCCATGGGGATATGGCAAAAAAAATTGCTCTTCAGGTCCACCCATGATTTACGATCTAGGCTTGATGATACGTGTTCACTCCTTGCTTATGAATTGGTTTTTTAACCATGTATTGGAAAGACTGATCAGTGATTCTCTATCCCAGTGTTTCTCAAACTTCAAGATGCTGGCTGGGGAATTTGGGGAGTCGAAGTCCACACATCTTAAAAGTCGCCAAGTTTTTAAAAACTGCTCTATACAGTCAAGATTTAAAGCTGAGTTGTCTATGAGTATTACAACGTTTGTGCTTTTCCTTTGCTTTTTGTTCTTTTCCTTGTTTTAAACTTGTTTTTGTTTTTTCTGTATTTGCCTTTTTTCCTTGTTCTTGATTTCGTTATAGAAATAAAACTTTCGAAAATAATGAAAAAGCCTCCACTTAGGTCTAGGCTGACCATACGTCCCGTTTTGAATGGGACAGTCCTGTTTTTTAAACAATTCCCGACCGTCCCATCGTTTTAATAAAAATGTCCATTTTGTCCCGTTCTCAATGAGATAGGTCCACCCGCCCCATTTGCCGGGGCGCCGCAGGGACCGCGCTGCCGGCAAGGCTGTTAGACGGAGTGTGTGCTTGTGTGCGTGCATATGGGCACACGTGCGGGCGGGTGTGCGGGTGGGTGCGTGCACGCATGCCCACTTTGTCCGGCGAGCCGTGGGTAGGTTAGGGTCCCGGTTTTGTCTCAAGGAAATAAGGTCAGCCTACTTAGGTCGGGTCCAGGAAGGCAGATATGAGCCAAAACGATTAATGCTGAGTGGAAAAAAAGTCAGGAGGGTGTTTTCAAGAGTCCCCATGTGACCTCAGATGCCTATGTATAAATGTTCAGAAGGACAGATCACTTTTGCAAGCTCAGATTATTCCTCCTGAGACCACTTTAGAAAGCAAGCCACCATTTTAATCTCAGCTTTTGTGGCTTTTTGTAGCTTTTGTTTTTCAGACTCTTTGTAACGTCATTTATTGTTCTGGAAAGGGAATCTTGATAAAATGGCAGATGAATTATTATCAGCTTTGGACCATCAACTGGAGAATTTATGAAAACTCACCGAAAGGACATCAATCAGGGGGAAAGGAAGGCTTAGCACCCCAACATGAGTCTACTGTCGTGGAGATGGGCGGTGATAAATTCGGATAATAAACAAAGAAACATCAGTTGGTGGATTCTTCCCATGGGTTGCAGGAAAGCTGGAGTAGCAGTAAAGCAGCCTTTCTCAACCTTTTGGCCCTGGAGGAACCCTTGAAATATTTCCCAGGCCTTGGGGAACCCCTGCACATTCAGGCTCAAATATAGGCCAGAAGTTACAAAATTATTCTATTCGTTTCATGTGCAGGCCTGTATATATGCATTAACAGTGTTCTTAAACTAAAAATAAAGAGTGAAACTTGCCTCTTCAATGTGAAGTTGCCCGAATTTGAAATATTTTTTTAAGTAAATCATGATCTCCCAGGGAACCCCTAGTGACCTCTCGCGGAACCCGAGGGCGCCACAGAACCCTGGTTGAGAAACCCTGCAGTAAAGGTAGGATAGAGGCTGGCCACTGGGACAGTGATTTGCCTGCCAGCATCCTATCCTTTCAACAGGGCAGGTGGATGGCGCTAAACTGAGCTATGGGGAAAAGTCCTGTCGCATCTTTGAAGTGGCAATAAAACCAGTGTTTTCTTCAAAACACTCAGCCTCTGCAGAAGTTGTGGGTGGCCTATTTGCTATGTATGTGTCACCCTGTCTCCAGAGCCAGGGCTTCAGCCACCCAGGCGGATCTTTCAGAGATCAAGGTAGCCTGGCAGCTCCCCTTATTGACACTGCCTTCCAAAAATGCAATTTTCTGAACATACATACTCATGGACTTTTCTCAGCAACAGTGGAGGATTAGTGCCCTCATCTTCTTCTAAGAGGAGGAGGAGGAGGATTATTTATGGATGCCCCAGTCCAAAAGTCTCTGGGCTGCTATTTGCTTGATTTCCCATTTTAACCAACTTGCTTGGCATTGCCTGGAAGTGTCCCATCCAAGTATTAACCAGCACTGATCCTCCTTAGCTTCCAGACAACAGAGAAGATACTGTAGGTCAGATAGGAACTTCAAATTCTTGCAGAGGTTTTTGGTGGGGTGGGGAGGGGAATATATATACCAGAATAATATATTAGACTATATTAGAATAATATATTCATGAAAGTGATGTTCAAAATTACGCTGCATTAGAGTAATTATTTGCGCAAGCTGTGTATATCTTTTGAGGGAGGTGGGCGGTGACGAAATTTGAAATATAAATAAATAAATGAGAATATTTGTAGCTCAGGGTTGAACTGTGGAGTCCTTGGTGCTCTCTGAGCCTTGTTGTTTTCTTGCAGACGTTTCATTGCCAGGCTAGGCAACATCTTCAGTGCGAACGTCTAACACCCTGGCTGGGGAAACAGGAATATTAACATTGACAGACTCCTTGGTTTGTGTTGCAATTGTTTAACTGAGGCAGCTTGAAAACCTGGGATATTGATTTCAGAGGAAAATGGGAGCTCTTGCCTTCTATGGGAAAGGAAGGAAACCAAATGTAGCAAAGAGAGAGAGAGAGAGAGAAACAAACAATCCCAATCTTACTTATAATTCAGCCTGTTGTGTTTCTTTCTTTCATTCTTACCAGCCTTGGGTGGGAGTGTGCAGTAAAGGGACATCCGCTTTTCCCTAAGCACCTGAAGCCTTTTGGTAAGGTTTGCAGAGTTTTCTCACTTTGACTGGAGGAGTAGATCTCGTCTTAGGCTTGAGGTAGCTGTGAGGCTGGTCTTGGGTTAAGTAGCCAGTTCATGGAGTGCTTCTGGGAAGCCATGGTTGAGAATGCAAGAACTTGGTCTGTCCATCAGGATTTTGTTGTAGAATCTTGGGTCTGTTTATCCTGGAATAAAATATAAACTTCCATTCCCCCCCCCCCCCCGTTTGTCCCTTGTAGCCATGTTTGTGGGGAAAGGGGCAAACTGTAGATCAGAGGGATGGCAAAAGAGGGAAAGGAGTTGCACTGAAGATGTTGCCTAGCCTGGCAATGAAACGTCTGCAAGAAAACAACAAGGCTCAGAGAGCACCAAGGACTCAATCAATCAATCAATCAATCAATAAAGCAAAATTACAAATAAAATGAGGATCTTTGGAAACTCTGCACCACGTACTGTGCACTAAATTCTACCCAGATTTTAGGGTAATTTTTTAAAAAATAGTCTGGTTCAAAGTACTGTGTGTTATATAGCCCTAAGCAGGGAGAAACTAAAATTGACAGATGTAGCCAGGGTTTCTCAACCAGGGTTCTGTGGAACCCTAGTGTTCTGCAAGAGGTCAATAGGGGAGATCATGACTTATTTAAAACATTATTTCAAATTCGGGCAACTTCACATTAAAGAGGTAAGTTTCATTCTTTATTTTTAGTTTAAGAACACTGTCAAGGCATATATACAGGCTTACACATGAAACAAATAGAATAATTTTGTAACTTCTGGCCTCTATTTGAGCCTGAATGTGCAGGGGTTCCCGGAGGCCTGAAAAATATTTCAAAGGTTCCTCCAGCGTCAAAAGGTTGAGAAAGGGCTGCACTCATCAAACTGTGGCTTGAAAACTATGGAGAGAACTTCTCATATAAAATGTTCATCTGTGTTTCAAGATTTTCAGGTCAGGAAAATCTTTAATGGAGAAAGTCCTTTAGCACCATCATGTGGGTTCCACTGAGTACTACATCATCTCAGTTTATTTTCATGAGTTGGACCTGGTTAGCATCCTAAGAAATCCTAGGGCTGTAAGCTAGACTTAAAGGAAGTCAAAGAAACAGTTTTAAGTCCATGAAAATTGTAATGATTTTGTTGGCAATAATTTTTACTGCTCTAAGAGTGAATCACCTTGCTGACAAAGGTCCGTATAGTTAAAGCTATGGTTTTTCCAGTAGTACTGTATGGCTGTGAGAGTTGGACCATAAGGAAGGCTGAGCGCCGAAGAATTGATGCTTTCGAGCTGTGGTGCTGGAGAAGACTCTTGAGAGTCCCTTGGACTGCAAGGAGGTCAAACCAGTCAATCCTAAAGGAAATCAACCCTGACTGCTCATTGGAAGGACAGATGCTGAAGCTGAAGCTCAAATACTTTGGCCACCTAATGCGAAGAGAGGACTCACTAGAAAAGACCCTGATGCTGGGAAAGACTGAAGGCAAAAGGAGAAGGGGATGGCAGAGGATGAGATGGTTAGATAGCATCACCGATGTAATGAACATGAATTTGAGTAAACTCCGAGAGACAGTGGAGGACAGGAAGGCTTGGCGTGCTATGGTCCATGAGGTCACGAAGAGTCGGACACGACTAAACGACTGAACAACAACAACAAAGAGTGAAACCCAAAGATAAGAAGTCATCTCATCATTGGGAAGATGTGACAGGAGTCCCAACCTGTGGTTATCTTTCACCAGGTAGTATTTGAGTCAGAAGAAAATCAAACACCTCCTCATACTGGAGTAATAATTCCATTGAGATGAGTTTGAGTCTTGCTGACCACATGGACATGGACATATAGTTTTCTTGGCAAGATGATGGAAGCAATTTACCAGTTCTACTAGCATGTGTTTCCTGGTGATCCCATCAGATCCACTCTTGCTTAGTGTCTGCCTTTAGTAGAATCTCAGTCAATACTTCCCCTTTTCTTACATTGGACTACCTCTGTGCAATGAAGCATTCATTTGCCTCAGTCTAGGTCAGTGTTTTTCAACCTTGGCAACTTTAAGATGTGTGGACTTCAACTCCCAGAATTTCCCAGACAGCAAGCTGGGGAATTCTGGGAGTTGAAGTCCACACATCTTAAAGTTGCCAAGGTTGAGAAACACTGGTCTAGGTAAAATCGGTATCCACACTGGAGTAATAAAATGCAATATGCTGCAGGGTGCCTATGTCTCTACGAAGTCAGAAGTGAAACTCAACATGGCCCTAAGATGACCACTACCCAATCTTGAACTGTGCCTTACAATGAGCAGCACTTCTAAACATGTGTTTGCTGCTCCGTCCATAGTCCCACCACTTCCTCAGTCTTAAGGCATCAAGGAGGGACTGGGGATGAGGAGACATTCCCCAGAAATTATAACAAGCAAAGTCCAATAAGCATTACCGTTCTTCCACGGCTTCTATCGATATGGGGTTTGGTGTGGCTGTTTTATTCATCTGGGGCTGGGTGGGCTTTGGGCCACCCGATCTTCTGCCCTTGGTCCTATGGAGGAGATGTTCTTCTGGGTCAAACTGCAGCTGGAGCCTTTTGACCTGGGCATCTAAAGTTTTAAAGAGATTTTTATGCTGCTGCATGTACAGTTTTGAACATTCTTATTAAGATATAGAGAGCCAGTTTGGTGTAGTGGTTAAAGCACTAGGCTAGAAACCGGGAAACGGTGAGTTCTAGTCCCACCTTAGGCACCAAGCCAGCTTGGTGACCTTGGGCCAGTCACTTTCTCTCAGCTCTAGGAAGGAGGCAATGGCAAACCACTTCTGAAAAACCTCGGCAAGAAAACTGCAGGGACTTTTCCAGGCAGTCTCCGAGAATCGGACACGATTGAATGGATAAAAAAATATACCGAGATATAAGTGTTATTCTCTATCCCAGCACCCGCCCTCTGGAATGAGGTTCCCCCTGAGAACAGGGTGGCATTCCAAAGGGCCTTATAGACCTGGCTCTTCTCCCAGGCCCTGTGGTAAGGGGGCTGGAGCTCCTTGCTGGATGTGGATTGCATATGTTCTTAGTGTTGTTGGCCGTATTAACCATCTTGTTGTTTTCCTTTTTAGTTTGTTCTTTATTTATTTTGCTCTTATTTATCTTGTATTTTTATTCTGTTTGCTATATTCTGTGAGCTGCCCACAGTCATTCTGGAGTTTGGCAGTGCCAAATTGAATGAATAATAGTAATAATAATAATAATAATAATAATAATAATAATGTATTAAATTTATATGCTGCCCAACTCCCAGCGACAATGGGTGGAATGAATGAATGAATGAATGAATGATTATTTCTCAAAAGCTAGGGAAGTGGAAACAATATACTGTATGTTTGTGGATTACATAAAGTTTATAATTCCAAGGAAGTGGAAAGGAAATGATATGCCAATTAATGACTTGGGATCATTGGACCAGTCAATATTTCTTAGCCTGAGCTCCATGGGTGTCAAAGCAGGCTCTGATGCTTTCATGAAAACGACAACAGCAACGTCATGCTGTCACAATGCAAGCTCGCCCTCTTTTGGATGTGGGTGCTATTTTGTTGTTGTTGTTGTTCAGTCGTTTAGTTGTGTCCGACCCTTTGTGACCCCATGGAGCATAGCACGCCAGGCCTTCCTGTCCTCCACTGTCCTGGATTGTTGATCATTGACCTGGAACACAAGGAAATTCCATACTCTAGTTCTGTCCAAGGAACCATCTCCCTTTTCTTCTACAAATCAGAGGCAACATTCACCCAACCTGTGACGTTTAATTAATGGCAATCCATCACTTCAACCTTGCTAGGAAGCTCAGCAGCGCCAGCTGCAGGAAAGTCAGGGGATGGCAGAGTAATGAAAACAGCAGGAGCACACTCCTGACACCAGCCCTCCCCTTCTGTATTTGCATCAGGGAAATCAACCCTGGCTGCTCATTGGAAGGACAGATACTGAAGCTGAAGCTCAAATACTTTGGCCACCTAATGCGAAGAGAGGACTCACTGGAAAAGACCCTGATGCTGGGAAAGACCAAGGCAAAAGGAGAAGGGGAAGGCAGAGGATGAGATGGTTAGATAGCATCACTGATGTAACGAACATGAATTTGAGTAAATTCCGGGAGACAGTGGAGGACAGGAAGGCCTGGCGTGCTATGGTCCATGGGGTCACAAAGAGTCAGACATGACTGAACAACAAGAACAACACCTAGAGCAGAGCTTTCCAAACTTTTCATGTTGGTGACACACTTTTTAGACATGCATCATTTCGCGACACACTCTTACAGCAGGGCACAAGGCAAGCACTGGACCTGCGCGGAATCCTGGCAGGTTTGGAGGCAGCAAGGCACAAGGCAGGCACTAGGACCTGCGCGGAATCCTGGCAGGGCAGGTTTGGAGGCAGCCGGGCACAAGGCAGGCACTAGGACCTGTGTGGAATCCTGGCAGGGCTCGGAGGCAGCAGCAGCCGCGACACACCCAAACACTGTAGCCGACACACTAACGTGTCCCGACACACAGTTTGGAAAGCTCTGACCTAGAATCATTTGGAATTGGGCAGCCACTAAATTGCATAAAATAAATAAACTTTTTGGTTTTACAGTATGTTTGTTTCAAATTGTTGATTGTTACCATTTATATCTGTTTTTAAACATATTCTTCCTAGTCTTTGTTATACTCCACCCCAGATCATGGTGGGCTGTAAATATGATAAGTATATCAATTTATGAAAAATGAATGAATTTGTCAAACAAAAATATACTACCTTGTGAAAAATATTTGCAAAAAAGTCGGTAAAATCACAGAAAAAAAGGCCTTTTGAGAACTGTGCGTTGAAACACATCCACATTTTGTGCAAAATGGACCTAGTAACTCTCAGTTTCAAACACCAACTTTGACAGAGGCACCAAAAGAGACCCATCCTTCGTTCACATGACATCCTTTGGATATCAGAAGCATCTCGATGTGGTCACTGGAAATTATTCTGCCCATGAGATGCATCGGGTTGGATTTGCCACTGTTGTTGCGCTTTGTTATTTATTATTTATTTATCCATTCTATTTATATAGCCGCCCATCTCACTTTTATGTGCCTCTAGGAGGCTTGCAATAAAACACATAAATGCACACAATAAAAATAGAAAATAAAAATAAAACACACAGCAGCAGGTCACAATCTAAGCCAGTGTTTCTCAATCTCAGCAACTTGAAGATGTATGGACTTCAATTCCCAGAATTCCCCAAACACTGATCTAATCAATCCACACAGCCAGGAGACGAGCTCTATCATATGCCCAGGCCCCCAGCCAAGTTTTCAAGGCGTTACGAAAGGCCAACGGAGACAGGGCCAATCTAACCTTGGGGGGATGATGTTCCAAAGGGCGGGTGCCATGGCAGAAAAGGCTCTCCTTCCGGGCGGCACCAGCTGACACTCCCTAGCTGACGGTACCCAGAACCTGACTGTCTTGCCAGATCAGGTAGGATGGGGAGAAACAGGGAGAGACCAATTCACTTCCACCAGCAGGTTTTGGTTCACCTTCCCTCTGTAAACCTTGCCTGGGCACTGACCCATCCCTGTCCGTTGCTTCTTATCTCAGTCCCATCCTGCTGACGATTCTTGCCATTCTCTCCAGCTGCACCGTTCTCCCTTCCCCATCTTCGCTTCCTCCCCTTATTTATTTTATTTATTTATTGAATTTATATGACCGCCCATCTCCCCCATGGGGAACTCTGGGCGGTTCACAATAAATAAGTTAAAATAAAGTCTAAAATATCTAAAATCACAGTTATACAATAAAATACATATTCTAAAATCCAGATGGTGATGGAATGATTAAAAGAAGGACAGAAAAAAATTATAAAATTAGGGGATTAGCCACCCCCATGAGGAACTATCCCTTCCTCCTTCCCATGCCAGGCGGCAGAACCAGGTCTTCAGCTCTTTCCTAAAGGTCGGGAGGGAGGAGATCTGTCTCAACTCTGGGGGCAAGATGTTCCATAGAGTGGGCGCTACCACAGAGAAGGCCCGCCTCCTGGACCCCATCAGATGACACTCTCTAGTTGATGGGGTTCGTAGCAGGCCCTCTCTGAATGACCGGGTGGGGCGGGTCGATAACATGGGGATAAGACTGCATAAGACTTATGCACACTGACTCACCCAGAAAATCAATTTTCATGTACAGGTAGTCCTTGCTTAACAACCATTCATTTAGTGACAGTTCAACTTATGGTGATGCTGGAAAAACTGAACCTCACTCCTTACGACCGATCCTCACACTTACGACCATCGCAGCATCTCCGCAGTCACGTGATCACGATTTGGGTGTTTGGCAACCAGTTCGCATTTATGACCGTCGCAGAATCATGTGGTCATGTGATCGCCATTTTCGACCTTCCTGGCTGGCTTCTGGCAAGCAAAATCAATGTGGAACCATGTGATTCGCTTAACGACCACATGGTTTGCTTAACGCCTGCCGCAAAAAAAGTCATAAAATCGGGTTGGATTTGCTTAATGACCGCTTCGCTTAGCAACTGAAATTCTGGTCCCAATTGTGGTCATTAAGCAAGGACTACCTGTAGTCTGTTGCTATATTCATATTCCTCCCTAAAACTCACCTCTTTCCTTTGGAATCAGTTACTCCAGTTATGCAAGGGGGAAAAGAAAAAAAGAAAAGAAAAATATTTTTTCCCCCCAAGGTGTTTCTGCTAATAAATTCCAAGGAAAGGGCAATTAACTGACTTGTACCACTTCGGGAGGCCAAAACCAACAGCCAATTATGAATTGTCCTCATTTTTCCTAATGGTAGCTCCTCTCTCTTGGCAGATTGTATTTGCTGAGCCAGATGGCAGTAATTATCCTATTCATAACACCGGGTGCATCTTTTAAGGAATGAAATCCCACCACTCTTTCTTGGGGTGCACATGGAGTGAGTGTGAACAGGCGTGTCAGACAGACTGAAGACAAAAGCATTTTTCCCCCTGCAGAACCCCATGCATGTTCCTTAAATGGCTCCGCAAGAGCTCTTTAACAAGCAATTCACCTGGAAATTGAAAGTTGGGGATGAATGATCAGTAGATTAGTCTTAGGGAAATAAGAGATGGGACCATAACAAAACATAACAAAACATAACCGCCCAGGGTCCCTCCTTGTGAGGGAGATGGGCAGGATATAAATATGATTGATAAATAAATAAATAAATAAATAGTTCAGAGAGGGTTAGGGTTAAGGTCCATTGTAGCTGTCCAAGAACTAGATACCATTTCTCACCTCCTCCCTCCCTCCCTTCCTTCCTTCTGAAATTCTTGCCTGACTTCCATCTGCCAATTAATTAACTGGAGCAGGTTCTTGAGATGCTACTTCCAATGCTACCTCCAATGCAGGAGGAGGTAGAGCTTCAGAGGTAAAGCTTGACCCAGGACCTTTTTCAGAGGTTCTGTTGTGTGGGTATGGAGTTTTATTTTCCCTACATATCCTTGATATAGCATTATTCTGATGCTATTTTAGAGGCACTGGGAAGGAATGAAAATATGATGTTTAAATTTGTTTCTGGTGGACCTTTTCTACCAGGCCACAAAAATGTTTGATTTTAAAGAAGGCTACCTCAGGCTGCCTTCTCAGGCTGCCAACAAATTTGGAAAACTCAACAGTGGCTACAGGATTGGAAAAGGTCAGTTTACGTTCCAATTCCAAAGAAGGGCAATGCCAAAGAATGTTCAAACTACCGTACAATTGCACTCATTTCACATGCTAGCAAGGTTATGCTCAAAATCCTACAAGCTAGGCTTCAGCAGTATGTGAACCGAGAACTACCAGAAGTGCAAGCTGGGTTTCGA
This sequence comes from Charina bottae, assembly GCA_023362775.1. NCBI lineage: Eukaryota > Metazoa > Chordata > Lepidosauria > Squamata > Charinaidae > Charina > Charina bottae. The sequence goes on along the minus strand of JALMGJ010000048.1, from coordinate 3,929,619 downwards.
AGAGGCAGAGGAACTAGAGATCAGATTGCCAACATTCGCTGGATCATGGAAAAAGCAAGGGAGTTCCAGAAAAAAATCTACTTCTGCTTCATTGACTACGCTAAAGCCTTTGATTGTGTGGATCACAACAAACTGTGGCAAAGTCTTAAAGAGATGGGAGTACAAGACCACCTTACCTGTCTCCTGAGAAACCTGTATGCGGGTCAAGAAGCAACAGTTGGAACCGGACATGGAACAACCAATTGGTTCAAAATTGGGAAAGGAGTACGACAAGGCTGTATATTATCACCCTGCTTATTTAACTTATATGCAGAGTACATCATGAGAAATGCCGGGCTGGATGAATCACAAGCCGGAGTTAAGATTGCCGGGAGAAATACCAACAACCTCAGATATGCAGACGATACCACCCTAATGGCAGAAAGTGAAGAGGAACTAAAGAGCCTCTTGATGAGGGTGAAAGAGGAGAGTGCAAAAGCTGGCTTGAAACTCAACATTAAAAAAACCCAGATCATGGCATCTGGTCCCATCACTTCCTAGCAAATAGAAGGGGAAGAAATGGAAGCAGTGACAGATTTTATTTTCTTGGGCTCCAAGATCACCGCAGACGGTGACTGCAGCCATGAAATGAAAAGACGTTTGCTCCTTGGGAGGAAAGCTATGGCAAACCTAGACAGCATATTAAAAAGCAGAGACATCACCTTGCCGACAAAGGTCCATATAGTTAAAGCTATCGTTTTCCAAGTAGTATTGTATGGCGGTGAGAGTTGGACCATAAGAAAAGCTGAGCGCCGAAGAATTGATGCTTTCGAACTGTGGTGCTGGAGAAGACTCTTGAGAGTCCCTTGGACTGCAAGGAGGTCAAACCAGTCAATCCTAAAGGAAATCAACCCTGACTGCTCATTGGAAGGACAGATACTGAAGCTGAAGCTCAAATACTTTGGCCACCTAATGCGAAGAGAGGACTCCCTGGAAAAGACCCTGATGCTGGGAAAGACTGAAGGCAAAAGGAGAAGGGGACGGCAGAGGATGAGATGGTTAGATAGCATCACCGATGTAATGAACATGAACTTGAGTAAACTCCGGGAGACGGTGGAGGACAGGAAGGCCTGGCGTGCTATGGTGTAAGGTGCTCCACTCCGATGCCTGAAATCCCCTTTCTCTAGAGTAAACCACAAACGCGCGGTTTCTTAGAAGCATAAGGGTTTATTACAAAGCATGAAGGCTAACACGAACAAAGACTTGAATGGCAAGCAAAGCATGGCATAGCACATTTAAACATTCCCCTCCCCGAGGTCCTTTGATGTTAACATGTGTAGCTCGTGGCTCCAGGCTGCTCAGACATCCGTTCGCAGAGATGTGTACTTGCGCTGGCCCCTTAGGTGCGAATCGGTCTACTTCAAAGGCAGGCGTCTCTTCCGTGTCTGTTTCAAGCCGCCCTGAATAGACGTAGCTGTCTAACATATTGGCAGAGGTCTGCTGAGCTCTGACATATGGTCCATGAGGTCACGAAGAGTCGGACACAACTAAATGACTGAACAACAACAACAACAACCTCAGGCTGAGGGCTACTTTATCTGGGCTGCAAAACTTTGACTGTTAAACGGCAGCAAAAAGACATGGAAAACGTTAAGTGTTTGTTCCCACCCAGTGTTGTCTGGCGTTTTGTGGCCTTAGCCAATCTCCAGTAGATGTTAACTGTGATGATGTCACCTATACATGAATGCTGGCCCTGACACTACAAATGCTGCTTAATCCAGTTTTGCAGAAGGCACAGTAGCCTATCTGTAGATCAGTGTTTCTCAACCTCAGCAACTTTAAGCTGTGTGGACTTCAACTCCACACATACTGGCTGGGGAATTCTGGGAGTTGAAGTCCACACAGCTTAAAGTTGCTGAGGTTGAGGAACCGTGCTGTACATAAACCTGGAGGCCAATTCGCTGACCAATTACAGGTAGTCCTCGTCTTACGACCATTTGTTTGGCGATGGTTTGAAGTTACGACAGCGCTGAAAAAAGTGACTTATGACTGTTGCAGCGTCCCTGTGGTCACATGATCAAAATTCAGGCACTTGGCAACTGGTTCGCATGTATGACGGTTGCAGCGTTCCAGGGTCATGTGATCGCCATTTGCAACCTTCCCAGCTGGCTTCCGACAAGCAGTCAGTGGGGGAAGCCAGATACACTTAATTACTATGGTGATTCGCTTATCGACTGTGTTGATTCACTTAACAACTGTGGCAAAAAAGGTCGCAAAATCAGGCATGACTCACTTAACAACCGCCTTGCTTAGCAGCAGAAGTTCCAGTCCCAATTATGATCATAAGTCGAGGACTACCTGTATCAGTTCCCTGGATATTCAAATTTTCACTCAATTTTATTTACCTAGCGTCAGATCAGGTACCAAACCAAATGACACACAGTCCAGTTTATTATAGGACACTTTTATTAGGAATACATCTTGATGATGGTAGCATTCCACTTCACCTCCATTAGATGGTGCTAAAACACTAATGTTCTGATTGTCAAAAAACCTTTGGATCTGACCATTTTTCATGGAATTCATATTTCATGGACATATCCTTTCCCTCCTCCCTTTTCTCTTCTGATGTCTTTCCTTTGAAAGCACGGTTCTGTTTAGATATTGGCTAAGGTGACTACCAGGAAGACATTTCAAGGACCTCTGACACTTTGTATCCTTAAGAGCTTCTCAACATTGAAATATAGATCTATTTATTTTATTTCATTTTTCATTCCCTGACGGACACAAGTTTTCTGGGCAGATTAGAAATAGAGATCAGAGTTTTATAAATGCCCCCCTTCCCTACCAATTTGTCTTAAACAATTAACAGGGAAGGAAATGTAGATCGCTGAGCCTCTTCCACTATATGGTCTTTTGGGCTAAAAGTTGCCAGATCACTTCCTCTTTAGTTATAATTTATTCAATTTGTGGATACAAATGCTAGTTCCAAACAAAAATATTTTGATTCCAACCAGCGTATAAAATTATTTATTTATTTATTTATTTTTTCAATTTATTCCCCGCCCATCTCCCATGCAAGGGACTCTGGGCGGGTTACAATAATTAAAAATTTAAAAACTATACAATTAGAAGTATCTAAATAATACAGCCAATATAAATAGATAAAATCCAAGATGGGTAGGGAATCGTAGCATAGATCATATTGCTACGGGGCCAGCCAACCCCAGGAGGCACTACCGCCTCTGTCGTCCTAGGCCAGGCGGCAAAGCCAGGTCTTAAGGGCCTTCCAAAAGGCCAGAAGTGAAGGGGCCAGTCTCACCTCCGGGGGCAAGATATTCCATAAGACGGGCGCTATCGCAGAGAAGGCACGCCTCCTGGACCCCGCTAGATGGAATTCTCTTGTTGAGGGGGTCCGGAGCATGCCCTCCCTGCATGAACGGGTGGGGCGGGCCGACGTTATCGGGACGCAAAATCCTATCTGAGTAGTGAGCAAAGGTAAAATTTGACACCAACCATACTATTTCCCCAATTTTGCGCTCTATGAAGGAATGTGGACCCGGCCTTGGGAATAGGGTAGGAATGAGCGAGCTGTTAAGGGAGGACATTTTCTAAAAAGATTTCTCAGTCCTGAGAAATGGGAGGGTGAGAGAAAGAAACTGAGTGTAAGATAGTGTAAGAAACTTGGAGAGGCTTTCAGAATTCTGTTATTCTACGTTACTACAAAAAAGACCATTTCTGGAATCCCTGCTATGACTGTTTCCTGACCTGGCCTACCTTGGAGGGCTGGCACACTCTCAGATGTTTTGAGATTACTATACTGTATAACGGGGGTGGGCAACGTCAGGCCCGCGGGCCTTATACGGCCCGCGAGGCTCCCACCCGCAAATCCCGCCCCTTCCACGCGATTGGCTCCCCCCTGGAAACCCCACCCCCCAGTGCTTGTGATTGGCTCCCGCCCGCAAACTCCTGCCCCCAGTCCGTGGAAATCCCAGAAACCCCGCCCCCCGCCCCCCCGGTCCCCGGTTATAAATATCCAAATGGCCCTTGGCAGAAAAAAGGTTCCCTACCCCTGCTGTATAAAGATAAAATCTCTTTTCGGTTGAACTTGACTCCTTGTAACTTCATTGAACACATCCATGCAGTTTTCTTAGCAATGCTAAGGAAGCACCATTGCTTTCTCCTGGGATGTTTTCCAACTTCACAGTCTAGCCTATATTTTAGGATTTCCTAGTGGTGTCCCATCCAAGTACTAACCAGACATAACCCAGGCTGGAGCACGTCAGCTAGATTCTCATCTGCTGGAGGTGGTGGAGTTGTATTTCCCAGAATTTCAAGCCAGCAAAATTCTTGTCACCTTACTATTTAAGAAAGAGCGAGTCTGTGCTTTGTTCTCTTGAATGTCCTTGGGGCATTTGTGCTACAAGAGGGCTGCTGTAATTGATCTATACCTTCCTTCTGGGCAGCTTTTTTTTTTTTTTTAAATCCATTCCATCGTGTCCAATTCTCGGAGATGCCTGGACAAGTCCCTGCAGTTTTCTTCCCAAGGTTTTTCAGAAGTGGTTTGCCATTGCCTCCTTCCTAGGGCTGAGAGAGAGCACCTGGCCCAAGATCACCCAGATGGCTTTGTACCTAAGGTGGAACTAGAACTCACGGTCTCCTGGTTTCTAGCCTGGTCCTTAACCACTACACCAAACTGGATCTCTTTTGGGTATCTAGCAACCCCTTAAAAATGAATCAAGAAAACAATTGATCATTGCATTATACCAGTGTTTCTCAACCTTAGCAACTTTAAGATATGTGGACTTCAACTCCCAGAATTCCCCAGCCAGCATGCTGGCTGGGGAATTCTGGGAATTGAAGTCTACATATTTTAAAGTTGCCAAGGTTGAGACACACTGCACTATACACAATGATTTACCTGCCTACCACCCAAGGGGAGGACCAGATCTTCAATATGTTATGAATGGCTGGAAGGATTGGGGCAATCCAGCTCTTATGGGGTGGGGGTGGGGGAATGCTGTTCCATAGGACAGAGAAGACATGACAGGATAGCTACAACAGAGAAGACATGCTTCCAGGTCCCACCAGATGCCATTGTCTATAAAAGGGACTTGGAGCAGGTTCACCTTGTCAGCTTTTGTGGGATGGGCAGAAATATTTGGAGACTGCAGATGATCTGGCCCTGTGCCATGAAGGGTTTTCCAGGTGACAACCAGCACCTTGAATTGTACCCGGAAGCCCGCTAGGAGTCAGTGCAGTTCACAAAGTGGCAATGTTGTACTCACCTTGCTGCATTCCAGACCAGCTGTAGTTTCTGAGTGGTCTTTAAGCACACTAACGTCCGTAGTTAACAGCTTTAGCAAGTTTCTGGCTCATATGGAGAAATGAGAGTCAGAGCTGGTTATTGACTTTTCTTTCGCACCAGGTGCTCAGATCAGAACTTTAAGTGCAGGATGAACATAGGAGCAAGGTTGTAAAGGCAAATGAATGAATGCAAGGAGTAATCTTTGGTTTGCTTTAAATGATGGATCTGGCGCAGTGATTTCTAATGAAGAAGGAAAGGGACATAACATGGAGCCAATTTTTGGAGTTCTGATATTGGAAAGGTGGTGAAAAATGCCTCCTGGTGTGCAAAAAACTTAAACTTGTAAAGGCAAATGAATGAATGCAAGGAGTAATCTTTTGTTTGCTTTAAATCAGAACTTTCCAAACTTTTCACATTGGTGACACACTTTTTAGACATGCATCATTTCACAACACACTCTTACAGCAGGGAACAAGGCAGGCACTAGAACCTGCGCAGAATCCTGGCAGGGCAGGATTGGAGGCAGCAAGGCACAAGGCAGGCACTAGGACCTGCGTGGAATCCTGTCAGGGCAGGATTGGAGGCAGCTTGGAAAACAGCAGACTGTGTGACTAAAGATCAGCCCACCTGCTGTCTCTGAGTCAAGCTTTCATTTTTCTTTTTTAAAAGTAATTTTTATTATAAGAAGATTTTACATAGGTGTAAAAAGCTACAGAAACATAAAAGAAAAAGTGGGAAAAGAAAGAAATTATAAAAGGGTAAAAGAAAAAGTGACAGATAACAAAAAAGAAAGAAAAAGAAAAAGGAAGATATCTAAAGAAGTGACTTCCGATCTTTGCAGCAGTTACATAGTAATTAACATCTCCATCCTCCCAAATTACATATCATGGTTCCCTTCTTCCCATACACAAACCTTTTCAATCAATAAATCCTGAAATCACTAGTTCACGGTTATCCATTTTCAGCAAAAAGTCCATAAAGGGTGTCATCTTTGATAAAAGTAATTGTAGTTCCCCCCTTAATCAAACAAGTCAGTTTAGCCATTTCTGCAAACTCAGCCATCTTCACGTTCCATTCCTCCGTTATGGGTGTTTCTATAGTCTTCCACCTTCATACATATAATAGCCTCACTGCAGTTACCATATACAGAACCAGTTGTCCATGACCCTTTTCTAGTTGGCTGTCCATAAGTCCTAATAAGAAAAGTTTCACTTTCATCTGAACGTTAATTTTTAAAATTCTGTGCATCACCATATGTATTTGTATCCAGTATCTTTTTGCTTTTTCACAAGTCCACCATGCATGATAAAATGCCCCTTCATGTTTTTCACATTTCCAACAATTATTAGAAGTACCTTTATTTTATTTATTTATTTCTATCCCGCCTTTATTTTTTTATAAATAACTCAAGGCGGCAAACATACCTAATACTCCTTCCTCCTATTTTCCCCACAACAACAACCCTGTGAGGTGAGTTGGGCTGAGAGAGAGTGACTGGCCCAAAGTCACCCAGCTGGCTTTCATGCCTAAGGCGGGACTAGAACTCTCAGTCTCCTGGTTTGCCATTGGCTCCTTCCTAGGGCTGAGAGAGAGTGACAGGCCCAAGGTCACCCAGCCAGCTTTCATGCCTAAGGTGGGACTAGAACTCTCAGTCTCCTGGTTTGCCATTGGCTCCTTCCTAGGGCTGAGAGAGTGTGACTGGCCCAAGGTCACCCAGCCGGCTTTCATGCCTAAGGCGGGACTAGAACTCACAGACTCCTGTTTTCTAGCCCAGCACCTTAACCACTAGACCAAACTGGCTCTTTATACATCTTAGACAATTCCTCTGGTGTCATATACCAATAGTACATCATTTAAAAAAAGTTTTCTTTTAAATTGTAAGACAATGTGAAGTTCAAACCTTTTAACTGCATTCTTTCCCATTGATCCATTTGAATATTATTACCAAAATTCTTGGCCTGCTTTACCACAGACTCTTTAACTTGCTCGTCTCCGCTTCAAATCTCAACAAAAGTTAATACGTTTTAGCAATCACATGTTCATCATTTGTATATAATTCATTTTCAAATTCCATTTTACCCATATTCTATTCCTGGTACTTCCAAGATTTCATTTTCCCTTGTAGAATTCACTATGAGTCAGTTCCTGATAAGGAAACGTGGCAAAGGAGAGATGGGAAACCAGTGCATGTAGTTTTTGGATTGTTTCAACCAGCCCGTATATTAAATATTAATGGAGGGTTGCAATATTATTTTATTTATTTGATTTATATGGCTGGCCATCTCACCACAGGGACTTGGGGCGCTGTAGAAGGATTAAAACAACAACTATAACATATTATCCATGTTGCCCAGGTTTAAAGCAATAAACCCCACATCACCAAAAAACAAAACAAAAACAAAAGCAAAAACAAAATATCAAAGATCCAACACCAAAATATCAGAGGAGCAACGTAGTATATGCAATCCAGTGCAGTGAGGAGTGTTCTGAGCTCTACATTGGAGAAACCAAACAGCCTTTACACAAGAGGATGGCCCAACACAGGAGGAGCAACACCACAGGACCAGAATCAGCAGTTTACCTTCATCTAAAAGAAAAAGGAACAGGGGCGCGATGGCTCAGTGGGTAAGACGCCAGGCTTGTCGATCGTAAGATTGCAAGTTCGGAGGTTCGAATCCCTAGCCCCACATGTCGGAGTGAGCTCCCGCACTTGCCCCAGCTCTTGCCAACCTCGCAATTCGAAAGCATGCAAATGCAAGTAGATGAATAGGTACCACTTCGGTGGGAAGGTAACAGCGTTCCGCGTGCGTCATGCGGCCACATGACCGTGGAAGCGTCTTCGGACAGCTCTGGCTCTTCGGCTAAGAAACGGAGATGAGCACCGGCCCCTAGAGTCGGACACGACTGCACAAATGTGCGGGGGGGAACCTTTACCTTTAAAAGAAAAAGGACACTTATTTGAGGACATTAATGTTCACATTTTGGACAAGGAAAATAGGTGGTTTGAGAGAGGGGTGAAGGAATCCATTCATGCCAAAGTGGAAAATCCTTCCCTCAAGAGAGGCGGAGGCCTCAGGCACAACTTGTCCCCCGTCATGCTGCTCTTTCATTAGGAAGATTAAGACCACTTCACAAGTTCACCAGCAAGGCCACATTTAATGATCCTCTTGGGGATGAATAAAGGTTTTAGGAGTAAGACATCCCAAAGACTATCTACACCTCAATTGCCCAATTAACAAGCCAATCAGGCGTAAGGTCAATACAGCCACCCTGGAAGACATATATGGGGTCCCCTCACCAACTTTTGCCCAGACTGAAGAAGCAGCGAAACGTTTCAACCAAAAGAAAGAAATCCAGTTGCCATGACTCAACCTACAGACAATTTCACCTGGATGACTGAGAATCTTCATCGACATCATCAGAAGACCTTGCCTAAGCTCCTGGCCAAATGCACATCGTATTCTTCCAAAGCAGTGAGTTTTTCGGCAGGAGATTCCAAAAACCACTTCCATCAGCCACAGGGGGCAGTTCCATACTTTCAAGTCAGTGGTCCAGAATAGAAGAAGAAACTTGCTGAACATGATCCTATCATCCTGTCAATGGCAATATACCGAGATGAACCTTGAAACTTCCCCCTAAAAAAAAAGAGCCTTAAAAAAATGTCTTGGCTGTATTTCATGCATACTTTCAAGGACACCATGCATTAATTTTGAAGAGCCATTGACTTGGTTCCCTATCTCCAATAAATTATGGCAGGTAATTAAGCTGTTCATTTTCACTTCGCTCTTATGTCCCCAGTGTCCTTGTAAGATTTCATAGGCTGGATTGATTTGCAGCTGGAAATTAGTGGTAGTACAGCTTGTTGATCCATGGTTGTTGATAAGGGAGGCTAAGTCAGAGTGTTGGGAGGTAAGACTATTAACTTCTTGAAATATTCATAAAGGCCTTGATAGTTCATTAAAAGAAGACGATTGCACTAACAGGCTTTGCTTTTGTTCTTCTTTGTGGAGCCTGATTCTTAGCAAGCATATGCTCCCAATAATCATCCAATTCTTCCTAGCTTCTGTCTCTTTGTACTGCTGTATGCCACACAACGGTGATATAAATTTTACAAATAAAATAAATAAATAAACTGGCTGTTTCAAGGACTCACAATTTGTCCACCACTTAAAGTTGCATCCTGCCTTTTAATGCTTCCTCTACTGCTGTACTCCAACAACAGTGGGCAATGTGAGGGATTGCGAGGAGGCTGGGAAAGGAATGGAAGGGATATAACCTTGTTTGTTTAGATGTAACAATCAAGCAATAGAAGAGGGGCATGGTGGCTCAGCGGGTAAGACGCCAGGCTTGTCGATCGGAAGGTCGCAAGTTCGGAGGTTTGAATCCCTAGCCCCGCGTGACGGAGTGAGCTCCCGCACTCGCCCCAGCTCTTGCCAACCTAGCAATTCGAAAGCATGGAAATGCAAGTAGATTAATAGGTACCACTTCGGTGGGTAGGTAACAGCGTTCCGCATGTGTCATGCTGGCCACATGACTGTGGAAGCATCTTTGGACAGCGCTGGCTCTTCGGCTAACAAATGGAGATGAGCACCGGCCCCTAGAGTCGGACACGACTGCACAAATGTGCGGGGGGAACCTTTACCTTAACCTTGTTTGTTTAGATGTAACAATCAAGCAATAGAAGGCAAATACACTGGTAGCTGAGCTCATAAACGGCAGATCAGCCCAGGTGGCGAGAAACCTTGGAAGAAGCATTTCAAAGAGACTCCATCTTAATGAACTGACTATAAACGAGGGTTGGAAATTCGTCTCACAGTTTTCAATGTTCTGCATTTAATCCAAATACTAGCGTTAAGGACACCTTCCTGAAATCTATGTAGTTCTACCTTGATCTTGCCCAGCTGTGTGGGACTTGATAAGCAGGGTGAGACCAAAACTCAAGTTGAGTGACATTTCCATTGAATTAAAATTAAATATCTCTCTCAGCCCAGCTCACCTCACAGGGTTGTTGTTGTGGGGGAAATAGGCGGAAGGAGTATTTGGTATGTTCGCCACCTTGAGTTATTTATAAAAAATAATAATAAAGGCAGGATAGAAAATAAATAAAATAAAAAATAAAATAAATATGGAAAATGATGTTTTATTATTAATGTTATGGTTATTTGTTTAATTTAAAACATTTTTATCCACTTGAAATTCCACCATGATTCAAAAATGCAAATTAGCAACTTACAAGAACAATCAGTAAAAAGGTAAAGGTTCCCCCCCGCACATTTGTGCAGTCGTGTCCGACTCTAGGGGCCGGTGCTCATCTCCGTTTGTTAGCCGAAGAGCCAGCGTTGTCCGAAGACGCTTCTGCAGTCATGTGGCCGCATGACGCGCGCGGAACGCTTACCTACCCACCGAAGTGGTACCTATTCATCCACTTGCATTACATGCTTTCGAATTGCTAGGTTGGCAAGAGCTGGAGCTAGTGCGGGAGTTCACTCCATCATGCGGGACTAGGGATTCGAACCTCCGAAATTGCGATCTTCTGATCTACAAGCCTGGCGTCTTACCCGCTGAGCCATCACGCCCCATACTAAGACATTCTAAGACAGAGCTTTCCAAACTGTGTGTCGGGACACGTTGTTCTCCCAATAATGGGGGCGCTAATGCACAAGGGGGTTCAAGGAGCTTGCAACCGCCTGACAGCGAGAGCACACAAATCACCTGGGGAACCTTTACCTAATCTAGTGAAAGAGCTCCAAATGCAAGAAGATTAAGAGGACCATACAATCATAGAGCTGGAAGGGTCCTTAAAGGTAAAAAAAGGTAAAGGTTCCCCCCCGCACATTTGTGCAGTTGTGTCCGACTCTAGGGGCCTGTGCTCATCTCTGTTTGTTAGCTGAAGAGCCAGCGTTGTCCGAAGACGCTTCCACGGTCATGTAGCCGCATGACGTGCGCGGAACGCTGTTACCTACCCACCAAAGTGGTACCTATTAATCTACTTGCATTTGCATGCTTTCGAATTGCTAGGTTGGCAAGAGCTGGGGCTAGTGCAGGAGCTCACTCCGCATGCAGGGCTAGGGATTCGAACCTCCGAACTTGCGATCTTCCGATCAACAAGCCTGGCATCTTACCCGCTGAGCCACCACGCCCCTTTTGTCCTTAAAGGTAATCTAGTCCAATTCCCTTCTCGGTGCAGGATCGGATAGAGAAGGGCAAGGCCAGAGTCAAAACCAAGTGTGGGTCAAGAAGTCCATCTTAGGGAATGTGGTGAACATTCTGGGAGTTGATCACAGAGTGAAGACATTGTTTCCAACACTGGATAAACTGGCCAGCTTTATCATCGAATCATAGAGTTAGAGGGGCAATGTAGAGGTCATCTAGTCCTCCAACCTGCTCAGTGAAGGATCCACTGCAGATGACCATGCAGTCTCCGTTTGAAGGACCTGGGCATCAAACCTCTGCCTTCAACCAGCTTGACTTCACCGGCTCTCCTCATCCTCTGAAGGCAGACCCTCAGTAAAGGCCATAGCAAATGTATAATCTGGAGCAGGTCCCAATTTCATTATTTCAGTGAGAAACAGGCCCATTTGCCGACAGAGAGATTAACTTGTGAAAATAAAATCATGCTGCTTATTGATTTTTTGAGTCTCAGAAGCCGAACCTGGAGACCATAAAACATGATAATGGAGAGTGGAAAGGGAAGATACATTCATTTTTTTTTGAGATAATGGAAAATGAGCAAACTTTATGGAGGAAAGCAAGGTACCTTGTTAACCAAGTGAGATAGTAGATGTTCTTCTGAATTCAACTTTTGTGTATCCAGGGGATGGTTATGCAGAATTTATCATGGCCAGCTGGCAAATGGCCATTTCCCAACGGGGTCGATAAGCAGAGCATCCAACCCAAGTACCTCTTGCAAATAGTGATGAACAAAGGAGGCCTCCACAAAATTCTCTTCTTGCAAGTCCAAGCTCTGCTTGCTCCAAGCAAGACAATCCATTCCTCCTCGCTCTGCCCTGGATGATGATAATCTACCCTCCTTAGGCAATGAGTATTTTCAGTTCTTCCTAGACTTTCCATCAAAATGGTTTCATGTTTTCTGGAGTATGCTGATGTCACACTCTGGCTTCTTATTGTCCCAATTTCAACTTAAATACTTCTGTCACTTAGAAACATAGATATTCAACATGCTACACTCTTTGGGGATAGGTAATGCTAGGCAAAGCTCAGAAAGCCTATGTCCTGCTTCATTTTGTTCTCCCAGACCATGCTTACCTGTAATACCTGTAATTCCAGGTGTCATTTGACTACCCACCTTAGCATTCCATTCTCCTGTAATGAAAATAACATCTCTTTTTGGTGTATTATCCAGTAGGTGCTGCAGATCCTCATAGAACTGATCTACTTCTGCTTCTTCAGCATCTGTGGTTGGGGCGTGTATTTGGATCACTGTGATGTTAAATGGCTTACCCTGAATTCGAATTGAGATCATTCTATCGTTTTTTGGATTGTATCCAAGCACTGCTTTAGCCACTTTATTATTAATTATGAAGGCTACTCCATTTCTTCTGTGGTCCTCTTGTCCACAGTTGTAGATCTGGTGGTCATCTGATGTGAAGTGGCCCATTCCAGTCCATTTCAGTTCACTGACACCCAAAATGTCTATATTTAATCTTGCCATCTCGCCAATCACCACATCCAATTTGCCCTGGCTCATAGATCTTACATTCCAGGTTCCTATGGTGTGTTGATCTTTAGAACATCGGATTCGTCGTTCACCACCAGCACTGTCGGCCACTAGCCGTCCTTTCGGCTTTGAGCTAGCTGCGTCATCACATCTGGGGCTAGTTGAACTTATTCTCTGTTAGAAGGGCTCAAGAGGAGGCTGAAAAAAATGATTAAGGGGTGCATTCAACTCTAGAGTTACAGGTTAATCCTAATTTAGAGTTTCAATTATTTAATTGCCTAAAACACCATTGATTTTTATTACTGTGACCTGAAGATAATAAATGGAGAAATGGAGGATTCTTTGCTTGACTGATGACCCTCCTTGGTCATCACACTGAACAAGAATGATTTTAACCAATCACATCTAATCATTATAATCCCTTCCAAGTGCAGGGATATTTGTTGGGAGAAAGGATCATCCATGTGGTCATGCTGCAAAATGTTTCTCTGAATTTCCTTTAGGATTGCTCTGTCATCCTTCCATAAATACGCTGTTTAGGATAAAGATACTTGAGCATGGTCAAATGGCTAAACCAGAGCTTTCCAAACTGTGTGTCGGGACACATTAGTGCAGAGCTTTCCAAACTCTGTGTCGCGACACGTTAGTGTGTCGGCTGCAGTGTCTGGGTGTGTCGCGGCTGTTGCTGCCTCCAAACCTGCCCTGCCAGGATTCCGCGCAGGTCCTAGTGCCTGCCTTGTGCCCTGCTGCCTCCTAACCTGCCCTGCCAGGATTCCACACAGGTCCTAGTGCCTGCCTTGTGCCTTGCTGCCTCCAAACCTGCCCTGCCAGGATTCCGCGCAGGTCCTAGTGCCTGCCTTGTGCCTTGCTGCCTCCAAACCTGCTGTGATTCCATGCAGGTCCTAGTGCCTGCCTTATGCCCTGCTGTAAGAGTGTGTCATGAAAGGATGCCCTGCTGTAAGAGTGTGTTGCGAAATATTGCATGTCTAAAAAGTGTGTCACCAACATGAAAAGTTTGGAAAGCTCTAGTCTAGGGTTTATGATCTGAAGAAACTTCATAACTCCGATTTGCTAAATCTAAAAAGGCTTCCAAGATCTGGATGGAACCCAGTGCATACTCCCTTGAATCCCACAATAAAAGAAAGATGTACATGAATTGATATACTGTATCCTAAAAGGATCTGGAATTCCTGGATAGATGATTTTTTTTAAGGAATTCATTTCTTTTTAGGGCTTATATGCCTTTCCAATTAAGAAAAAAAAAAGTACACTTCACTATACACTAATCAGATTTAAAAAGTACAATTAAGGCCACAATCAACATATTGGCAAAGGAAAATTAAAACAAACAAGGTAGAACAAAGTAAATCATCAACCAAAATGAAAACACACCTCATCCTTCACACTCCCTACTGGCATCACTTCTTCATATATCCATACAATCCCCAAAGGATTGATATTAAGCCAGGTCTTAACAGCCCTCTGAAACACAAGCAAGAAAGAGGCCATCTTCATCTTTGGGGGCTCCTCTCTTCTGGATACGCCAAAGAAGGCTTGCCCTTGATTCTGATACTGTGTAGAGGTTGGGCATGCAAAAAAAAAAGAAAAAAAAAAAGCATGCAAATGCAAGTAGATGAATAGGTACCACTTCGGTGGGTAGGTAACAGCGTTCCGCGCGCGTCATGACCGCGGAAGCGTCTTCGGACAGCGCTGGCTCTTCGGCTAACAAACGGAGATGAGCACCGGCCCCTAGAGTCGGACACGACTGCACAAATGTGCAGGGGGAACCTTTACCTTTTACCATATCTGGGTTGCAGACATCACCACATTCCCTAAGATGGACTTCTTGACCCACACTTGGTTTTTGACTCTGGCCTTGCCCTTCTCTATCCGATCCTGCACCGAGAAGGGAATTGGACTAGATTACCTTTAAGGACAAAAGGGGCGTGGTGGCTCAGCGGGTAAGACGCCAGGCTTGTTGATCGGAAGATCGCAAGTTCGGAGGTTCGAATCCCTAGCCCCGCGTGACGGAGTGAGCTCCTGCACTAGCCCCAGCTCTTGCCAACCTAGCAATTCGAAAGCATGCAAATGCAAGTAGATGAATAGGTACCACTTCGGTGGGAAGGTAACAGCGTTCCGCATGCGTCATGCCGGCCACATGACCGCGGAAGCATCTTCAGACAACGCTGGCTCTTCGGCTAACAAACGGAGATGAGCACCGGCCCCCAGAGTCGGACACGACTGCACAGATGTGCGGGGGGAAGCTTTCCCTTTTTAGGGGTTGGGACCTACAGCAAGCCTGTCCTACTTGAGCAGACCATTAAGAAAACAGAGCTCAGCCCAGGGAAAGAGGACAAAATAAGAAAGAAATGTGAAGTTGCTTTGATTCCCTTTGATGTAAGAGGGAGTTAAGAAGAAATGCTATCAAGCTTTCGAGATTCTGTTATATCAATGAAGCAGAGTTCAACTATTTCTTGTGGGGGTCAGTTTCCTGACTTGGCCTGCCTCAAAGGGCTGAAAGGAAGATTCCTCCCAGAAAAGACAATTGTCACATACCCAGGTCTTGGGCCGTACAGGGTTTTAAAGTTAAGAACTAGAATTGCACCAGAATTCTCTAACAATCAGTTCATCTCCCAAAGTAACAGTGTCACATGGGCAAACCATCTGGAGCCCATCACTTCTTAGACCTCTGCACATTTCTCCCTACATTTTTGGGAAGGTCAAGGTGAGCTGCACAAAATTCAGGAAACTGGAAATATCTGCATAGAATTGCATTCTGCTTTGATGACTGCAAATTGTATTTATTTGCAATCGAATGCATTTCCTCCAATGCCTGTTTTGGAACTCAACCCTGCATAGTTTCATTAGTGGACTACCTGGCAGAGAATTATCTACTGTTCATACCTGAAATCAGGAAGTGAATCTGGGTCCTTTTCACCCCATCTCACTCACGTCCTTCCATTAAGCTACACACTTCCGTTCAGGACCACGGACAGCTCTTTACATGTCTCAGTGACATTTTCCATTTTAGTTTGCCTCCCCAAATTTGATTTCAATGGAGGCACCCAAATGTACAGACATTCCTGACTTTGCTTCAGTCACGGAAGCAATTAACTCTCTACTGAGGTGGAAAAAGAGCCTTTGACTTGTATTTATTGATGAATAGATTCCACTATAGTGTGATATTTGAAGACAACTGCCATAATTAAGAGCTCTTTGAGGGACTGGTAAGCAAAATGCAAGGACGGAAAAGCCACAGAAAGAGCAAGTTCACTTACTGTATATTGAATGGGATGAGCTAATCTATATGACCCCTGTGCCCAACTCCTGCCTCATTTCTCAATTAAATACATACAGGCCCCTCAGGCTGTTCCCTTTCAGGGTAAGCAATGTTATGTAAAGGGCAGAATGTGAATAAAAATAAAAAACCTAAGAAATCAAAGATATTTAATTTAAGATAAGCAGAGATAGCTAAATCTAGCTGACACCAACACCATTTACAGTACCCACCTCCGTACCATTTTATACTTGATGCAGATAGTCCTCGCTTAACGACCACAATTGGGCTCAGAATTTTGGTTGCTAAGTGAAGTGGTCGTTAAGCGAATCCAATACAATTTTACAACCTTTTTTGTGACGGTTGTTAAGCGAATCATCACAGGTGTTAAGCAAACTGCATGGTTGTTAAGCAAATCATGGAGTTCCCCATTGATTTTGCTTGCCAGAAGCTGGCCGGGAAGGTAGAAAATGGTGATCACATGACCACGGGATACGGTCATGGTCATAAATACAAACCAGTTGCCAAGTGCCCAAATCATGATCATGTGACTGTGGGGACACTGCAACGGTCATAAGTATGAGGACCGGTTGTAAGTAGTTTTTTCCAGCACTGTCGTAAGTCTGAACCATCACTAAACAAATGGTTATTAAGTGAGGACTACCTGTAACTGTTGTTTCAGGCTGAGCATGCACACACCAAATGGATTTGCAAATAGTAGTAATAGTGATGATGATGATGATGATGATGATGATGATGACGACTTATTAAATTTATATGCCGCCCGACTCCCAGCGACTCCAGGAACAAGCAATTACAAAGACAGGTGAGTGCAACTGCACACATGCTTCAGCAACATATACAGGAGAGCATGTTCAATCCAAAGGTAAAACAGAGCGCAGGTATGCTTAGTCCACAATGGCTCAAAAGTCTGACTAGTCAGCCAGCCCAGGGTTCAAGATGCACACAGGAGTCACAAATACAGGCGCACGGAGCCAAATAGGTGTGGTTGCTCCCGGCTGGCTGCTGGTGGTTCTAATATAGGCTGGCTGCAGGTGTGGTTCAGTTATAGCCATTCACATTTTTGCTTTTTGAGATGTTGAGGAGAATGGCTCTGCTCACCTCTTTGGAGTTTCTGATGTGTCCTTGGGCTGGATGGTCTTCCAGAATTAGGGCCCTCATCAGCTGACTCCTCTCATACTCGAGTCCTTTTCAGATAGTTCCTTGCTTACTGAACTATGAAGCTAACAATCTGCTGGAGCAAGTCCCTCAACCTCTGACCCCTCCAAATCAAGGAGACCATAACACAAACCATCTTTGCTGTCACTGTGTATACCCATTGCTTTGTACATTGTGTTTTGTTCTTTATATTTTTACTTCTTTGGAAGTCTCATTCACGCCTTCCAACCACAACTTTCTCGGCCTTCCCCTCTCCCTATTCACTCTTCCTTCATACATTTGTTTCACAATTTCATCTACTTTACACTTAAAGCAACACCTCACATTTTAATCAACATGAAGACGAAGAGAAAAGGGAGGAAGAAAATAAGCTGAAATACCCTACGCAATGCAAGGGGCAGTTTTGTGAAGGGAGGTGGCAAACAGGAATTAGTTCTGGTGAATCCTATGAAGAGACCCTCTCTACTTCTTCCTGTGAATTAGCTGGGTGGAATTGTTGCATATGCAGACCACTGGAGGAGCTGATGAACCAACTAACCATTGGTCTCAAATGAGGAAAGTGTTGGAGTCTGGAATGTAGTAACAGGACTCCAGGCAGCGCTTAGCAATTTTCAGCTGAGTGAAAGCGTCCCAGAAAGGCTTGCACATGAGGCTTAATTACGTTCAGGAAAAATAAAGCAGTCTTCAAACATTAGTTAGTGAAAAACAAAATAAAGATAGCTTACATTTTATTCAGCAGATCTTGGTTACAAGCAGTTTCATTGTAGAAAAGTTCTGGTCTGTGTGTGTGAGGTATTTTCTGACCAGACCCACATCGCCATGTGGCCCTGTTGCTGTGCACATGTGCTTAGGAAGGAAGGAAGATGGAGAATGGCCACGAGGGCCCCAAAGAGAAAGAGGAAACAGGAAGTCAGGTGACAGGCACCTCCCACGAACACGGCAGAGACACACTTCATAATAAAAGTCACGTTTCAGTAGAAGAGTCCCTCCCCTTATGTTCGTGAGACAATGCACAGTTGAAACCTGATATTCCCAACAGAAAGAGTTTTTGCTGACTGGCCTCTTCTTCAGAAGCAACCAGTTCTGGAAGAGGACTCTAGGATCAGTACTAGTTGCTGGACAGCAAACATGGAGAGCATTCAAACATGGAGAGCATTGCTGTTTTCACCTCTTGGATGTGGACTTCTGGAAAACATCTACTTGACTATGGAATCAAGATACTGAACTAGATGGATCCTTGAACCGATGCAGTAGAGTTTTCCTTAAATGCCCTGGGCAAAGCTACTTATGAAAGCTATTTAACAAGGCATTGAACTCCATAGGGTGGAACAGAGTGCCTGGATTTGCATTCACAAAACTAGATGGCCTGTGGTGTGACAAGCACATAGTGCAAATAACATGGTGTGCACATTGTCAGTTCATGCATGTGTATTAGCAGCCAAAATGAAGATGGATAGTTCCATTCACTTCTGGTTTTATTATCTCTAGTAATGGCAGTCTGTCAAAAAGATTTGACTCCTCTTGACGGCTACTATAATCTTAAGAGAGGGATGGGCAACATGCGGCCTGTTTGTGGCTCAGAGCCCAATTTTGCAGAGCCGGGAGATTCTCCAGGTCACCCTGCTGAAATCTGATAGCATCATTTTTTCACATTTCCTCCTTCTCCCTCCCTCCTCACCCCAAAAATCAAGACAAAAGTAGGTAGTTAAAGGCTCTGTTAGGCTTCCGACATCTGTTCTGTGTTTAACCTCCACCCTTACCAAAACAAGTCTGAAAGTTTCAGCTCCGATGGGTCCTTCACCCCCTCACAAAGGCAAAGTAGCAATTCAGCAGGTAAACATGAATAAATGAATTGTTCCCCCAAGTCACAAAAATGTTGCCTGCCTATGTCTGAAGCCATATAAACTGGTCAGAATAAATGCCCTGATGGATTCGCAGATTCACTGCATTGCCACTTTTATTTATCATTTTTCCAGCTTGTAGAGAAGGGTCATGTTTGTAGGTTTTACAGCAGATTGAAGTGATTTATTTTCATTTTACTTCACCGGTGGGGATTTGGCAAGATTATCTCCCTCCAGCACATAAACACTAACAGAGTGGGCTTTCCTCTTCTCCCTCTTCACATGTCTCACTGGTGTGGCACGGATGGCTAGCTCCAGCCGAAATGGCACAAGATTGTCTCCTCATTTTCCCCAGAGCCACTCCACCTTCTTTGACCTTCAGCTGGGCACCTATAAATCTAGGTTTGGTTCTTCCAAGGTAGAGTAACAAGAGGCAGAAGTGCAATTCGCAAAGAAGGTACACGAACCATTCTTTGAAATAAAAAAGAAGTGTGGAGATGTTAGACTTGTTCTTCTCTTCTGCAATGTTAAGTATGGTTATGGTATCATCTGTCCTTCACTGGGATAGGATGATGATGATGATGATGATTGCAATTCTCAGCCAGCAACATGAAATTGTTTCCAAAAGCACAGCAATTTTGCAGAAGGCTATTTCTCCAGCCAATCTCCTCCTTGATATTTATTTATGTATCCCACCTTTCAGATTGGGTTCATGGTAACTGCCTTCTGTGTATTTCTTACAAACCAGGGGCATGGCAGAAGAAAGAAAATGACACTAATTCAACACCACTCACATGATTGTGGCCAAGCTGCAACTATGCCTTCAAAATCAGGCCATGCCTGGACAAAACCTACACCTGCATTTTCATGTACAGTATATTTAAATTGAATGTCATTTATAGTAGTTTAACTTCCCCAGGGACTGATATTTCTTTTGTTGTTGTTGTTATTTTAAACATTGTCATTTGGTAGCAACTTTTGGAGGTGCCATTGGGACTCTCATCTGATGCTTTCAAGGGCCACAAACCTCTGATGGACTGAGCCAAAAACAGACTTTTACTACTAAGCAAAAACCAAACCAAAACAAAGAACGTCCTTTATGTGGCTGGATTACTCTGACAGTTCTGTCTCCTCCCACATTTATTTTTCATCAAACTTCCACTCAATGAACGGAGGTATTTGCAAATGTTGGTAACTTGTTAACAAGAAATCAGGAGAATGCAATTCTAACCCTACCCCTGGCTGTAGGATCCACCCTGGATATAAGACCTAGCCATCGTAAATTAAGTTTTCCACAAAGAATCGTAGAATGTAATGATTGTAAATGGTCTTGGAGATAATCTAATCCAGGGGTGGGCAACGTCAGGCCCGCGGGCCGTATTAGGCCCGTGGGGCTCCCGCCTAAGGCCCGTGGGGCTCCCACCTGCAAACCCCACCCCTTCCACGTTATTGGCTCCCACCCGCAAACCCCGCCCCCCAGTGCTTGTGATTGGCTCCCGCCCACAAACTCCGGTCCCCGGTCCGCGGAAATCCCAGAAACCCCGCCCTCCACCGCCCTGGTCCCCGGTTATAAATATCCAAATGGCCCTTGGCAGAAAAAAGGCTCCCCACCCTTGATCTAATCCAACTACCTTCCAATGTAGGAATCCACTACTACAGCATCTCTGACAGATGGCCATCTAGCCTCTGATTAGATATCTCCAGTGTAAGAGAGTCCACCACTTCCCAAGCAGTTTATTTCACTGTTGAACAGTTCTTCCCATTATATATACTATATATACTATAGTATATATAAAATATACTATATTTTTTCCTAATGTCCAACCAAAATGTACTTCTTCATAATCCCATTTTTCTGGGTCCCATCTTCTGGGACAATTCTGTCCCATCTTCTACATGACAGTCATTCAGATACTTGAAGACAACTATCATATCTCCCTGTAGTCTTTTCTCTAGGCTAAACATTCAACCATTATGTGGCTTGAATCATGTCAACTGGATTTCTATTTTTTCAGTAGAAACTCTTTGACCTAGCCCCAGGTACAAGGTCACACAGCCACCCTAGAAACATATTTAAGGATTCCCTTACTAACTTTACTCAGACTGAAGAAGCTCCTTGGATAAGGAGTGAAACGTTTCTACTGAAAAAATAGAAATCCAGTTGACATGATTCAAGCCACAGACTGTTCCACCTGGATGACTGAGAACCTTCATCGACATTCAACCATTATGCCCTCAACCATTCCTTATAGATTTTTTCCCCTTCCTATCATCTTGGTTTCTGCCCTCTGGACTTGCGCCAGTTGATCAAATGTCCTTCCTAAAATGCAGTGCCCGGATTTGGATAGATTATTCTAGCTGCGATCCAAACAGTGCAGAATAGAGAGGAACAATGACTCACTTTTGCATATTACTGTGGATGCTGGCTAGAAATACATTTGCTTCGTTTGCAGTTGCACCACACTGTTGGCTCATGTTCAACTTGTGATCAACCAAGACCCTCAGACCCTTTTCCCATGTCCTGCTGCCCAGCATGGTCTCCCCCGCCCCACATCCTATATTCCTACCTTGGACTTTCCCTCCCCAAATGTAGGACTTGCATTTATGGCAGCTGAAATACATCATGCTGGTTTCTGTCCATTGTTCCAGTTAGTTACGATCCTCCTGAATCTATCTTCTATTTTTTAAGTTGTTTGCTATTCCCCCAATCTTTGTGTCTCCTTCACATTTGATAATCATATTTTCTAACAACTCACCCAAGTCCTTTATCAATATATTGAAGAGCATATTTCTTTCTCAGCTCTTTGCTTTTTATTTACTCTCAAAGTGTACCAAAATAAGGAAATAAACAGTCAAAGCCAAAGAGAAGGAATAAACACAATTCTTCTAGGATTTTTTTATGTATTCGCTTTCTAAGGCTTCCTGATTTGGTTTATAGGCCTGGAATTCCCTGATAGGTTACTCTTCAAGTATTCATCAGTCTTACCTGGCTCTGTTTGTGTGTGTGTGTGTGCGCGTGTGCGTGCACCTTTGAGTCAGTCTTGACTCCTGGTGACTGTTTGCAAGTCCCTGCCGTTTTATTAGCAGCATTTTTGGAAGGGCTTTGCCATTTCTTTCTTCCTGGGGTGAGAGAGATGGACTGGCCTAAAGTCCCCCAGCTGGCTTTGTGCCCAAGGCGGGACTAGAACTCTCAGACTCCTGGTTTCTAGCCTGGTGCCTTAACCACCACACCAAACCAGCTCTCCCTGTAGCAATTCTGGGATGCTAATACCAGAACTCCACGCAGCTTCTAATTAGTTTAGTTTAGCAGAGCAGAAGCATCCCAATAAACTTGCACAAGGCTTAATCAGTTCAAAAAACACAAAATAAACACACTTCACACGTTAATGTAAAGTTACAGAAAAATAGTTTAAAATTTTATTGTAGATCAGATTCATGGTAGCAGAGGATGGTTCATGCATGCGAGCGATAGGTGCTGACCAAACCCACAATCGTCTTAATGTGGCCTTGCTGAATGGAAGTGTGAGCAACGTGGACAGCCATAGCTGACCATCATCCTTGGTAGGAGATTCAAACAGGAAGGGGAGAAGAGAAGGGAACAGGAACAGGAACAGGAAATCGGGGTTCAGCCCCTCCCACACAAAGCAAGTAATATTAGGTTACAGCAGAGGCTGCCTCCTCCTTCAAGCTTGTGTGAGACATGCTTGGTTGAAACCCGATATCTCTAACACTCCTTACCTTCCTTTGCTTAGCTGATGATTAAAATAAATTTTAAAGTAACAGCCCCTCCTTGAATTGTGACTTCAGCATCATTCAGGTGATATCTGTGGTTTTCTTTTCAAGTAAACAAGAGTGAGAAGTTCTATCCTGAGGTTGGAAATTGGGTAGGTGAGATCCTGGACTTTGGTTAGAGCTTTAAAGACATAGGTGTGTTTAGAGTGACTCTCAGCCCATGTAGCAACCAAGGGATGTGCTGAATGGCAGCTGGTTGACTCTCATTACAATGAACTTTTCTGAAATGGGCAGATTTTAAAGCTCTGCTTTACATCATGGTGAATTATATGTATCTCAAATACAGTCATCAATTATATAAACTTCCCAAGCAAATAGTTTGGGGTGTATGTGTGATTCTGCTATCTCAGCTGCTGCTTAAGGGTGACAGAGAGAAATGGCTTGTCTGGGATGTCTTGATGAATGAGTTTGTTAGCTCCCAACACTGGTGTTTTCTGGTGTAAGCCTACCTCCCTAGGCTGTTCTTCTCCAGCCATTAACACTGGCCTTTTAATGAATGATTATTCGGAATAATATTCTGGTGTGTATGTGTATGTGTATGTGTATGTGTATGTGTATGTGTATGTGTATGTGTATGTGTATGTGTATGTGTATGTGTATGTGTATGTGTATGTGTATGATGGAGGGATGCCTATTATCATCTGGAGTATTTGTGAGTCCAGGAGTGGAGGCTAATGGACTTGGAGACTCTGGGGGCTACAGGGCAGGACAGGCCATTGAAGTGGTGATGGGCAGGGGATATTATGATGGGAGTTGGAGGGCGGGCCATCGTAGGGGAAGACGCCCCCGGTGCTTATTACCGGTGGCGTGTTCCGGCCCTCCACACTCATACCTAGGCCCTGGTCAGCAGACGCGTGGTTGTCCCGATTTCCAGCTGCTGCTATGCAATGCCAGGTCAATAAATAACAAGGCCCCCCTCATTCACGATCTGATTTTAGAGGAGGGGGCAGACCTGGCATGTATTACCGAAACCTGGCTGAGCCCGGAGGGAGGTGTTCCTCTCTCTGAAATATGCCTGGCCGGGTTTTGGGTTTGGCACCAGCCGAGATTTCGGGGCAGGGGAGGAGGAGTGGCTGTTGTCATCAGGGAATCTCCAGTGGCCGTCAGGGGCCCTGCTCCGCAAGTTACCGGGTGTGAGACCTTGTTATTCAAGTTGGGTTCTTGTGAACAGTTGGGAGTGTTGCTATTGTACCAGCCTCCCTGCTGCGTGGCAACCTCCCTGCCTGAGCTGCTGGAGGCCATCTCGGGGGTGGCGGTTGAGCTCCCCAGGCTTTTGGTCCTGGGGGACTTCAATCTGCCCTCCTTGGGACGGGCCTCAGAAGCGGCTCGGGAGTTCATGGCCACCATGGCGACCATGGGCCTGTCTCAGATTATCCAGGACCCGACTCGAGATAGTGGCCTCACCCCGGATTTAATTTTCTTGTCGGAGCAGTGGCAAAGTGATCTGAGGGGAGAGCTACATCTTTCCCCGTTGTCATGGTCAGATCACGCCCTGGTGACCGTGATATTTTCCTATGCCGCCCCCCTCCGCAGGGAGGCGGGACCTATTCGATTGGTCCGCCCCCGGCGACTGATGGACCCGGTAGGGTTCCAGAGGGAGTTGGGGGTTATACCTGGAGGTCTGCTGCACGGTCCAGCGGAGGCCCTGGCGGCCGCCTGGAATAGAGAGGCGGCGGGGGCCTTGGACAGGATCGCGCCTATGCGGCCTCTCTTGTCCAGTCAGGCCCGAAGCTCCCCCTGGTTTACGGAGGAGCTGAGGGCTTTGAAGAGGATTAAGAGACGCCTAGAGTGCCACTGGAGGAAGACAAAGACTGAATCCGACCGAACACAGGCTAGAGCCGCTATTAAGGCCTACCTTGTGGCGATAAGAGCGGCGAAACGTCAATATTTCTCCGCTCTTATTGCATCTGTGGAATGCCGCCCGGCGGCCCTGTTCAAACTTACCCGATCCCTTTTGGGGAAAAGGGAGGTAGAAATTCACCTCCAGGGCCGTGCGGAGGAATTTTCTCGGCATTTAGTGGATAAAATCGCTCGGGTTCGCTTTGGGTTTGATTCCGAGTGTGAGACAGAGTCTGTTGAGATACCCAGGGAGCGTGCTTACTTCGTTAACTGGGAACAGTTTGAGCCTGTCGGACCTGAGGAAGTGGACAGAGTTCTCCAAACTGTTAATGCCACCACCTGTCAATTAGATCCATGTCCCTCCTGGCTGGTGAAAGCAGCCCGGGAGGTGACTTGCAGTTGGGTCCAGACGATGGTCAATACATCGTCAGGGGAGGGGGTGTTTCCAGCAGCTTTTAAAGAGGCGCTGGTACGCCCTCTCCTCAAGAAACCATCGTTGGACCCTACTGTACTTGATAACTTTCGTCCAGTCTCCCACTTCCCCTTTTTGGGGAAGGTGGTTGAGAAGGTGGTGGCGTTGCAGCTTCAGAGGATTCTGGAGGAAACGGATTATCTGGACCCCTTTCAGTCAGGTTTCAGGCCTGGTCATTGGTCGCGCTTATGGATGATCTTTGGCGGGAGCGATATGGAGGTAGTGCATCCATTCTCGCTCTTCTTGACCTCTCAGCGGCTTTCGATACCGTCGACCATGGTATCCTTCTGGAGCGGCTCAGGGAGTTTGGGGCAGGCGGCGCTGTATTGCGCTGGTTCGCCTCCTTCCTCCAGGGCCAGTCCCAGTCGGCGTTGATTGGGAGCGAGAGATCCGGCCCGCAGGCCCTCTTTTGTGGGGTCCCGCAGGGCTCGGTACTCTCTCTGCTCCTTTTTAACATCTACATGAAACCGCTGGGTGAGATCATCCGTCTCCATGGGGTGAGATATCATCAGTACGCTGATGATACTCAATTATACATCTCCATCCCAGGGGAAGTAAGTGATGCAGTTTCTACCCTGTCCAAGTGCCTGGGGGCTGTAGGGGCCTGGATGGGGAAAAACAGGCTTCGACTGAACCCTAGTAAGAGGGAGTGGCTGTGGATTAATGGCTCCCCGATTTCTAGGAAGTTGTCATCTCTAGTTCTGGATGGGGTAGCACTGCCCCAGACAGACCCGGTATGTAACTTGGGAGTCTTCCTGGACTCACGACTCCTGCTTGAAGAGCAGGTGGCAGTCGTGGCCAGGAGGGCCTTTGCACAACTTCGTGTTGTGCGCCAGTTGTGACCTTTCCTGGAGCGGGATGCCCTTCGAACAGTCACTCATGCCCTGGTTATCTCACATATAGACTACTGTAATGCGCTCTACATGGGGCTACCCTTGAAGAGTATCCGGAAGCTCCAATTGATCCAGAATGCGGCCGCACGAACCATCTTAGTAGTCCCATATCGGACTCATGTGACACCATTACTACGCGAGCTGCACTGGGTTCCAGTTTGCTTCCGGGTGCAATTCAAGGTGTTGGTTATGACCTTTAAAGCCCTTCATGGCATGGGACCAGGTTACCTAAGGGACTGTCTTATCCCCATTACATCGGCCCGTCCCATCCGGTCATGCAGGGAGGGCATGCTACGGACCCCATCAGTTAAAGAATTCCATCTCACAGGGTCACGGAATCGTGCCTTCTCTGCAGCAGCGCCTGCCCTGTGGAATATTCTTCCCCCAGAGTTAAGACAGTCCACCTCGCTCCTGGGCTTCAGGAAACAACTTAAAAGTTGGCTTTGTCAACAGGCCTGGGGCGGTAAGGAGGGCAGAAACTCCTGGGGATGGCTAGTATAGTAAGATAGTCCTAGAATAGCCCTTCCAAGGCTGAAAGAACACATCGCCTTCTTAATTTTTATATGTATGGTATTTTAAATGGTTATTTTAATGTCTTAATCTTTAAGATTCGTAATTTTGATGATTTGTAAACCGCCCAGAGTCCCTTGAGGGAGTTGGGCGGTGAGAAATCGAATAAATAAGTATATGTATATGTATATGTATATGTATATGTATATGTATATGTATATGTATATGTATATGTATATGTATATGTATATGTATATGTATATGTATATGTATAGGAGCCTTACATGGCTCCCTACATGGCTCAGGGCCTGGCCATCTTCAAGACCTCCTGCTCCAACACAAAACTATTTCTCAGATCTGGGAGAGAAGCTTTGCTGACAATCTCTCTGAAAGAATTTCATTTCCAGGAATTCCATCCCCAGAGCAAGACCTTCCCACTGGTGGTGCCCTCTTGGGGAACAACTTGTCCCCCACCCCCCCATAACTAACTCCTTCCTGCAGAGTTTCCAAAAATAGGTGAAAATTTGGCTCGGGAAGAGAGCAGTTGGGGATATTAGGTTTTCTTTCATGATCTACCTCTGCTGGCTAGTGAGATACTGTATATCACGGTTTTGAACTTTTTATTTCTGTTGTACATCCCTGCAAGCTGTTTTGGAGTGACAAGGAAGGAAGGAAGGAAGGAAGGAAGGAAGGAAGGAAGGAAGGAAGGAAGGAAGGAAGGAAGGAAGGAAGGAAGGAAGGAAGGAAGGCAGTAGGATTTAGGATAATAATTCAGGATTCTTTGCAAGGAGAAGAGCTATAAACATACTTTTAATAAAACAACAGATAAAGATGAAGTCTCTAAGCCAGTGCTTTCCAAAGTGCTGCCGCTGGCCACACACCAATGGTGGCAGTGGCGGCGCAGGGGCGTGGGCGTGCACGGCAGCGGTGGCAGCCTCTGCTAAAACACGGAAGCGCTGATGGTGCGCCGCTGCCGTTGTTGCTGCCGCTGCCGTGCACACTACCGCCACCATGCGCGCCGCCGCCGTGCACGCCCCCCCACCGCTTCCGGGTTGTGTTGCGGCACAACAAAGTGTGTGTTGTGACACACTAAAGTGTCGCGACACACAGTTTGGGAAGCTATGCTCTAAGCTGTTCAAGCATGGTTCCTGGTGACTTCATGGATGTGTCCATGCTATTTTCTTGGCAACAACATTTTTTAACCAATTATTTATTTAGTCCTTAAATACATGTGCTGTTTCATTTCCCAAGAAAGAAGTAGTTTAGCACAGCTTTCATCTGGGACAAGCTCCCAAGCTCACGTATCCCCAAATGAAGTAAAAATTAGAGCCCAACCGTGTGACATCTCATGTGTTAACAAGGGGGTGTGATGGAAAGAGCAAATTATTAACATCTCAGCCCATGTGGGAAGGTCTCATGCTGCATATATACCAAAGATGCTCTGAACCGACCAATGTTCTAGCATAGCCGCATATGTATTAAATTAGGCTTTCTTTATTCTCAACATCTCCAATTCTCTGTATTCTCCTGTTGATTCTGAACAATATTTAATAAAACATGTTTTCTCCTGTGGCTGACAAGGAGCAACAACAAGATCATAATTACATAAAAATCCTGCAGGGTTGTTTATTCATTCTTTGCTTTGTTTTGTCTTTAAAAGAAGGCAATTGCTTTGAGGAAGGATTGCATTGCCTTCAGTATCGTGATGGCGTGCTAAAAAATTCATATTTCCCCACTGTTAGTTACTGAATGTGAAAATACATGTAATACACCAACAAGTTCTCCAGTGAAGATGATGGGTATCTCAATGAATTAGCAGTTGGCAATGTTCCCCTTGAAGGATGAAGTCTGAAGTCAGTTATCTATGGTGTCCTCATAATTAATCTCTCTCTGTTTTCTGGAACCAAACGGGCCTTCTGCATTTTAAAAAGACGACTGTGGTCTTTACCAGTAAGTCAATCTCTGAAATGCGGATGCTCTTCAGTGGTGCTGCATTACCTCTTTCTGTATTGACCCAGCTATTAACTGATGATCAAAGACTTTCCTGAAGCCAGAAAAGTCTTCTTTCCTCCCTATTGATGGCTGGCTGCAATTTGAAACTTGGCCACAACATAGAGAAACACAATTGCAGTTTGGCACTGGGAGGCATCAAACAATGCCAATCCTCTTTAGTTGCTTCATTTTGTAAAGGTGGAAAATAAGTGTCTCCCAAGAAAGCAATGGTGGCTAAAAGGTAAAGGTCCCCCCCACACATTTGTGCAGTCGTGTCTGACTCTAGGGGCCGGTGCTCATCTCCATTTCTTAGCTGAAGAGCCAGCGCTGTCCGAAGACGCTTCCACGGTCATGTGGCCGCATGATGCGCGCGGAACGCTGTTACCTTCCCACCGAAATGGTACCTATTCATCTACTTGCATTTCCATGCTTTTGAATTGCTAGGCTGGCAAGAGCTGGAGCTAGTGCGGGAGCTCACTCCGTTACGCAGTGCTCGGGTCTTGAACCGCCAACCTTCCAATCGACAAGCCTGGCGTCTTAACCGCTGAGCCATCGCACCCCTTCAAATAAACAAACAAACAAGGTTATCTAAGTATAATTGCTATGTTCACATGCTATGCACATACAAACAAACCACAGTCTAATGTGCATGGTGATCTAGTCCACATAGGATGCTAAAACTAAGGCTTTCAGATCTAGGCTGTGAAGTTCCTGATGACCATTTTTTAAAAATCCATTAAATCGTGTCCAATTCTCAGAGACTGCCTGGACAAGTCCCTGCAGTTTTCTTGGCAATGTTTTTCAGAAATGGTTTGCCATTACCTCCCTCCTAGGACCAAGAGAAAGTGACTGGCCCAAGGTCGCCCAGCTGGCTTTGTGCCTAAGGCCGGACTAGAACA
The DNA here is from genome assembly GCA_023362775.1 of Charina bottae. Classification (NCBI taxonomy): domain Eukaryota; kingdom Metazoa; phylum Chordata; class Lepidosauria; order Squamata; family Charinaidae; genus Charina; species Charina bottae. Next base: position 3,899,960 of record JALMGJ010000048.1, on the reverse strand, counting down.
CACGGTCTCCCGGTTTCTAGTCTGATGCTTTAACCACTATACCAAACTGGCTCTCTGATGACCATTAGATGACAATGAAAAGTTAAAAGTTTTCTGTATTTTTAGACCCCAGATATGGTAGCTATAGTTAAAACAATGGCTGGCTTTTCACAAATGCTAAACCACAGACTACTTTATCTCATTTTAGCTTTTTTCAAAGAGACTTTGTATTGAACAGGGCAAGAAAACTACTAATTGTGGCCCTGTTCCACCAATGCTTGTTCATATGTTTTTCATCATTTTGTATGAACCTAGCTAGAATGTTCCTTTTCTATCCTGCAAGTACCTTTTTCTCTTTTATTAATGAAAACTTTGGAAAATGAATTGTTTATATTGTGAATTATGTCTTTGAGCTGTTTCCTAAAACTGGTAAGGCCTCATCCGGCTTTGGAGCCATTGACATCTCCATAAATTATATTGTTCAGAACACTGTGATGGGGATCAAGCATTTCACTAACTTTTGTCAATGTTCATAACCCGTCAAATGATTGATATTTACATTGTGGCTCATCTAAAATGTTAATGCAAATCATTAATTCCAGTCTACAGATTTCTTCCAGATTGTTAAGTGAAACTTGGGGAAAGGAAGAAAATGAGTTGCTTTTTAATGAGGCTGCCTTTTGCATGGATTAAAGCTCGCACAGTTTAATCTTGGTCTGTAGCGTGATTGATCTAAACTATAATTGGAGGAGGGAGTATCAAGGCTCATCAAATTATAAACCCCCCCCCAAGCTTTGTGCCAAGTGTTTAACCTGATCTGGTAGAACTTGGAGAGTTGTCACGATCTATGGAAGTTACTGTTAGGAGTGGTACCTGAAAATTATGGGAACCGAATGTGACACTTTCTGAAGGCAAAACCTGTACGTTATTCTGCACTACAGCTCATTTCTGCATTAGCATTTTTTTCCCCTTTTTGTAAAGGTCACATCCTGCATTGACCTTTTGTTCTGTGCCATACCTGGCCTTTTAATGGATGTTTTTCTTGTGTTGTGCTGGCATCTTGATAACGAATGCATCTTGGATCAGGAAGCCACGAGTTCCTATGGAGGAGAGCCACAAATTAACTTGCAGGATCTTCATGTAGTGTTGTCTGTGTGGTGTCTACAGGATCAGGAGTTCATCAGGAGGAGAGTAAATTCGAGAAAATACCAACACTATGTATGTACAGGTCGTCCTCGCTTAGTGACCACAGCTGGAACTGTGTTCCAACTAAATGAAATGAAATGAAATGAAATGAAATGAAATGAAATGAAATGAAATGAAAATAAATGAAGTGAAAATAAATGAAAATAAATAAAGTAAATGAAACATCACGTGACTGCAACAGACTTATGACGTCACTTCCCATTTGGTTGTTAAGTGAGTCACCGCAGATCATAAAGTGAGACATCACATGACCGTGACTTGCGATTTTACTGCCGGCTTCTCCATTGACTCTGTTGGAAGCCAGTTGTGAAGCGGACAAATGGTGTTCATGTGACCATGGGATGCTGCGACGGTTGTAAATGCAAGGACTGGTTGTAAAGATACTTTTTCAGTGCTGTTGTATCTTTGAACGGTCGCTAAACTGGGCAGTCATTAAGTGAGGCCTACCTGTATTTGTTGTTCCATCCTGAAGTGGTTGACTGCAGTCCACAAAGGACCCACTTCCCCAGCCTTTGCTGTCAGTTTACCATTGTACTAGACTTAAAGAACCATGGCCATTTCTGAAACTTGAGAGCCTTGTGGTTCAGAAATTGGGAAGGTCACCCTCTGAATCTGAGGTAGCAGAAGATTGGAGGGCTACCTCTTCAGGCTAGAATGGTTTCTCATGGTCACTGTTCTTTTGCTGAACCCCTGGCCCTGTAGACACCATACAGCATAGCTTTCCAAACTGTGTGTCACGACACAATATTGTGTCGCCTGCGGGGCCGAGGTGTGTCACGTCAAAACCCAGAAGTGCTGATGGCACGCTGCCGCCGCTGCGCACAACCACGCAGATGATAGCGGTGGCGGGCCATCAGCGCTTCTGGGTTTTCACACGGCACACCAGGCGCGCAAAAATCCGAAAGCGCCACGGCGGCGCGCAAAAACCCGGAAGCGCTGCCTCCACTGCTGTGGCGTGCGAAAATCTGGAAGCCCTGCGGTGTCGCCTGCGGGGCCCAGGTGTGTCGCGTCAAAACCCGGAAGTGCTGATGGTGCGCTGCCGTGGCCACACGCACAGCGGCGGTGGTGGGCCATCAGCGCTTCCGGCTTTTCACACGGCACACCAGGACACCGCTGCCACCACCGCTGTGGCACGTGAAAATCTGAAAGTGCTGTGGCAGCACACGAAAACCCAGAAGCGCCACCTCCACTGCCGCGGCGTGCAAAAAACCGAAAGTGCCACGGCAGTGGTGGCGCTTCCGGGTTTTTGCGCACCGCCACTGCTGCGGCGCTTCCGGGTTTTCTCGCGCGCCGCCATTGCTGTGTCGCCACGGGAAAAGTTTGGAAAGCCCTGCCATACAGACTACGTAAAGATCCTGCAAGCTAATTTGTGGCTCCTCTCCAAAGAAGCTCCACTCCAATCCACAGGCACTTGTGACTCCCAGGTCTCTGTGTTCTTCATCTCCTAAATTCTAACCTCCTCCTCCTCCTCCTCCTCCTCCCACCTACTGCTGCAGACACCATATCTCACATTATGTTCACATCTTCAGTTTCCAACCTTGATGTCATTTTCCCTTTTTGTTTGCTTCAGTCGCCCACCTTTTCCTCTGCAGAATGCTCTGGGCCAGGGATCAAAGGATCTTAAAGCAGCTGGAGGTTGGAATCGTACTGTTTGCCAGCTGCCCAAGATAATGAAAAAGTTTTTAGAACTAACTACAACAAAATAAAAAAAATAAAAAATAATCAGGAAGGCTACTTGGACCTGGGAACCACGGAGAGCTATTATCACGCCTACGAAGAAGCATAATAAACAAGTATCCTTGGTCACTTTGTAAAAATCCTACCTGCCAATTAATGGGTAGGAGAATAAAATTCTTCAAAGCCTCAAATGTTATAGGCATGTGATTTATGTTGGAAATCTTTGACTTTTCAGCCAACTATGAATTTTGCTGTTCCTGATCAGAAGAGACTTGTAAAAATCAAGGAAACCATGCTAAATGGTGAACTTAGAGGTTTGTTCATACATAGATATACTGTAAATACGTAAGAAAAATAATGATGTGTAACAAGTCTACATGCTACTTTTCAGAAAGCTGGGTTTGGGCTCCTGCCTGTAGGAAGAAGGAGGTGACTTTACTGGCAGGTCATGTAATATCTGCTCTGCAGCCAAGTATCTTGCATGCTAATAAATTCTTTATCTGGAAGGTTTTATGTGAACTGCTGCAGCTTATTGGAAGTGAACTCAAAGCCAGTTTTCTGGCTGGTCTTTAGAAAACCTGAAGCCATTTCAATCTATGAGATGTACCCATGTGTGGAATGATGGGCTCCCTGTGAATGCATTATTTGAAAGAGACTCAATTATTTTTATTTATTCTGAGTGTTTAAGAAGAGATTTAAGCACCACCTTGTAAAATGCAGTATTTTCTCCCAGCAGCATCTAAAATATAATAGCTTTTAAACACATCATCAAGAAAAATAGTTAACCATAGGCAGTACAATTATATCGTTTTAAGGCAACCTTTTGTCTATGAGATCTAAAAATGGAATCTCTAAAAGCAATGGAGGGGTAACCTATCCTTTTAAGTTAAAGGAAGTTCTGAAATGAAAATGTTGCTAATGCACACCTAGAATGTAATGGAGAGGAAGTTTATATCTTGGGAACAGATTAATGATACAAAAACTGATTAATCATACAATCTGGGAAATACATGAGGAAAACCTGTGGAGCAGATTTCAGTTCTCAGGGAGTTTTAAGTGATTTTACACAGTAACCTGGTCCCCAAATAGTAAATTCAACATTAGCAATTTGGAATTGGAATTAGCCAACAGGCTAAGGGTGCCTGATCTGAGTTGCAAAAACCTAGGTTTTTTAAGGTTTTAGGTTAAATTGCAAGAAGGAGTTAGCATTTTCTATACCTCTATACTGCCATCTAGTTTTTAATTTATTTTTTAATTTTAATGTATTTATCAGCTGCCCAATTCTGGGTGGCAATCTTTTGGCCCTAAAATAGACAACCAAGGAGGTTAATGAAGACATAGGAAGCATGTATCAAAAGTTTACCTGCAATTAACATTCATTCAACCCTGACTGCTCATTCGAAGGACAGATACTGAAGCTGAAGCTCAAATACTTTGGCCACCCAATGCGAAGAGAGGACTCCCTGGAAAAGACCCTGATGCTGGGAAAGACTGAAGGCAAAAGGAGAAGGGGACAGCAGAGGATGACATGGTTAGATAGCATCACCGATGTAATGAACATGAACTTGAGTAACCTCCGGGAGACAGTGGAGGACAGGAAAGCCTGGCGTGCTATAGTCCATGAGGTCACAAAGAGTCGGACATGACTAAATGACTGAACAACAACAAACATTCATGGTCACTGAAGACTCAAAACCATCTTCAAGCCCAGCCTCATTTAGAAAGCATTATTATAGTCTGGTCAGAATATAAATGTTTTGGATCCATGAGTAGCTGTGTCAAGATCTACTGAGTTCAAAGAAAGCCCCAATTGTGTTATCAACTAGGCTGAAAAAAATAGTGCCATCCATAGTTCTATAAGTAACATTGCATCTAGGTGGACTTCCATGATATGAATTTGGCCTTTCAGAGAGGTGAACTATACCCAGAACTGGTTGAGCACCTCAAATGAAACAATCCACTTCCCTTACTTGCAATATTTACATCTTATCTGGGTTAAACTTCAGTTCCTTTTCTGTGGTCTACTTGGTATTTTCTAGCTGGGAAAAACTAGGTGAATTGCGTGCTTTCCAATCAGCATAAAACATTTTGTTTGGAGAATAAATGAGAATCAGTTGGCCAAGTAAACACCTCCTAGAGGTATTTGTTTCTAAGTTGTTTTTCTTGGTTCATTCCTAGGGATAGATTGAGGGATAAAAGGTAAAGGTAAAGGTTCCCCCCGCACTTTTGTGCAGTCGTGTCCGACTCTAGGGGCCGGTGTTCATCTCAGTTTGTTAGCCGAAGAGCCAGCGTTGTCCGAAGACGCTTCCAAAGTCATGTGGCCGGCATGACGCATGCGGAACGCTGTTACCTTCCCACCAAAGTGGTACCTATTCATCTACTTGCATTTGCATGCTTTCGAATTGCTAGGTTGGCATGAGCTGGGGCGAGTGCAGGAGCTCACTCCGTCACGCGGGACTAGGGATTTGAACCTCCAAACTTGCGACCTTCCGATCGACAAGCCTGGTGTCTTATCCACTAAGCCACCACGCCCCTTTTAAAAAAAAATTGATTGATTTTTTGATTGAGGGATAGATTTTTCCAATTTCTATCACTGCCCATCTCCCCAGAAGGGGGGACTCTGGGCGGTTTACAGGCCTCTGTAAGGAGTGACGTTGGGAAAAGTAGCTGTAGCCAGGCAGAAATGCTTCTCACCCCATTTCCGTCATACATTCATTCCTTAACTCACAATTTTACTCACAAGCATCCAAGCCGGCATTCCAGCTGCCTGTGATAATTGAGCCACACCCTGGAGTTTTCAAGGATGTGCCCAGATCCAGAGGCAGCCTCACCCCACCCAGACTCTTGGCTTACAAAAGCAAATGCTAAGACCGGATGGGGAAGGTGTGTGTATGAGGAAAGGTGATAAGCAAACAGCATAGAGACGGGGAAGCAGAGGCAACGTCTGGAGATTGGCAGCTATTCCAAGCAGGCAAGAGGACTATCATTCAACTGCTAGGACCACAAGTTATGGTGAGCAGCATATCCTGGTGGAAGTCCTGCCTGGAGCTTTGCCAGGAGCTCAGTAGCAACTGGAAGAACCACACGGAAGCAGCACTTCATCCCAGCCAGAGTAAGAACATCTGGAGGGAGGCAAAGGTTGTATGCCACTTTACAGACTGAAAGACTTTTGCTTGAACGAAGTGTTAAAGGACTGAGTATTAAAGACATATTTACATGGCAACATCACCTTGCAAGTCCTAGATGGGTGGAGAGCAATAGTGTGTTGTTGGGGAAGGTGTGTGCTGCAATAAAGCATTGTGTACAGATTTCCTACTCTGGGGTGTGTCCAGTCCTTAGAAAGCAAAGAACCCTCACAGCCTCAAAAAAGATACTCTTCATTTAGAAGATGCATGAAAATTTTGTTGTTCAGTCGTTTAGTCGTGTCCGACTCTTCGTGACCTCATGGACCATAGCACAGCAGGCCTTCCTGTCCTCCACTGTCTCCCGGAGTTTACTCAAATTCATGTTCATTACATCGGTGATGCTATCTAACCATCTCCTCCTCTGCCGTCCCCTTCTCCTTTTGCCTTCAGTCTTTCCCAGCATCAGGGTCTTTTCCAGTGAGTCCTCTCTTTGCATTATGTGACCAAAGTATGTCCTTCCAATGAGCAGTCAGGGTTGATTTCCTTTAGGATTGACTGATTTGACCTCCTTGCAGTCCAAGGGACTCTTAAGAGTCTTCTCTAGCACCACAGTTCGAAAGCATCAATTCTTCGGCGCTCAGCCTTCCTTATGGTCCAACTCTCACAGCCATACATTACTATTGGGAAAACCATAGCTTTAACTATACGGACCTTTGTCGGCAAGGTGATGTCTCTGCTTTTTAATATTCTGTCTAGGTTTGCCATAGCTTTCCTCCCAAGGAGCAAGCGTCTTTTAATTTCATGGCTGCAGTCACCATCTGCTGTGATCTTGGAGCCCAAGAAAATAAAATCTGTCACTGCTTCCATTTCTTCCCCTTCTCTTTGCCAGGAAGTGATGGGACCAGATGCCATGATCTGGGTTTTTTTAATGTTGAGTTTCAAGCCAGCTTTTACACTCTCCTCTTTCACCCTCATCAAGAGGCTCTTTAGTTCCTCTTCACTTTCTGCCATTAGGGTGGTATCGTCTGCATATCTGAGGTTGTTGATATTTCTCCCGTCAATCTTAACTCCGGCTTGTGATTCGTCCAGCCCGGCATTTCTCATGAGCATGAAAATATCTCCCTGCAAATTAGACCAATCAGTTACAATCCTCATTTTATTTATTTATTTATTTTCTATCCCGCCTTTATTATTTTTTATAAATAACTCAAGGTGGGGAACATACCTAATACTCCTTCCTCCTCTTATTTCTCCCACAACAACAACCCTGTGAGGTGAGTTGGGCTGAGAGAGAGTGACTGGCCCAAGGTTACCCACCTGGCTTTCATGCCTAAGGCGGGACTAGAACTCACAGCCTCCTGGTTTGCCATTGGCTTCTTCCTAGGGCTGAGAGAGAGTGACTGGCCCAAGGTCACCCATTCGGCTTTCATGCCTAAGGCGGGACTAGAACTCACAGCCTCCTGGTTTGCCATTGGCTCCTTCCTAGGGCTGAGAGAGAGTGACTGGCCCAAGGTCACCCAGCTGGCTTTCATGTCTAAGGCGGGACTAGAACTCTTAGTCTCCTGGTTTGCCATTGGCTTCTTCCTAGGGCTGAGAGACAGGGACTGGCCCAAGGTCACCCAGCCAGCTTTCATGCCTGAGGCGGGACTAGAGCTCTCAGTTTCCTGGTTTCTAGCCCGTTGCCTTAACCACTAGACCAAACTGGCTCTTTACCAAAACCCCAACACAGAAATAGGTACAAAAGTGCTGCATTTTGCCTCTTCTTACCTTTAAATATTTAAAGCTAAAGTATGAACTTTAACCCAAAAGTGAGTTTCACCTACCCAGACTGGGGGAAAAAAACAGATGCTGGGGTTCTTTATGCTGATGGCATGCCTCTCTCTTCAACTATATAGACAGGAGAAGCTCTGAATGTTGGCAACATATTGTGGCAAGGAAAAGCTAACTACTTACCTGAAAACCAGGATTATGATGTTTTCAGAAGTGGTCTGGTGCCATAAACATAACTGGCAAAAAAAAATGGAAACCTTTTAGAACAAATCATTTTCTTCAAGTATCTTAGATTGGTTTTTCATTCCTCTGGATCATGAAGCAAACAGAGACGGTTGGTTAGATCAGATGGGACTGCAAAGGCTCCACTATGTTGCTTATATTCACGGGAACAATGTCATATACCAGCTGCCATTAAGAACTTCAGAGCCAAAACAATTTTCCAGATGCTTTGTGATTCCCTGGTGTGTGCCTATGAAAAGTTCAACTTAATGAAGAACCATCCAATCTGAATTGTTAAGACCTTTATTGCTAATAATGCATCCATGCAATTGAATCTGGGTTGTTTCTCTTGTGTCAGCTCAACTATTGGCTCAGTCTAAATTTTACCAGGGATTCCTGAACTGCTCTAAAGAATAGTTTCAGACAATGAATGAACGAATGAATCTGTTTCTCTTGATAATTTAAAGGCAACTTGGAGATCCAGCTCTAGAAGGATCATTGTTAGTGTGGCTTTTGAGTCAGTGTTAGCTCTGGGGTTTTGTAGGGCTAAAGTTGAAATAAAATAATGTGCTATAGATGTAGACTTTCAGAAAGATCGTGGAGCTTTTGTTAGAGCAGCAATAGATAAATGCAACTTGTGTGGCAAATGAGTCAATCCTTTCTTCTATTTTTCATTGGCAATAAAATCATTCATGAACTTATAGAATTCTCCCTACAAGTGGTTTGTCTCTATTTTAGTTACACGGGGCACATAGCATGCATGTTCTGAGGAGCATGACCAGTAGATCACGTATTCACTCTCAGTAAGTACTTTTGTGTATTCTCAATCCCTTGAAGAACCTCTCAACAGAGAAAGAAAATCAAGGCGGGTTACTGCTTGCATCCTTCTTCACTGGATATTCATGGCCAGCAATTTAGAATTATAAGCTGACTTTATCCACATTTAGCACTACATAGAAATGTCAGCTAAGATTAGCAGTAAAACAAATGGAGGCGATATTATCTGGAAGGAATATAAATGTGCATCATGAAGCCATAAGGGTTGGAGAGTAATAGAATCCCGTCAAATTCCTAGAGAACCTTATGTGCTTAAGCTACCACAGAGTTCACTTTAATGCTCTACCTTCAATGGTATTACAGACAAAGCATAATATCAATCCCATCTCAGAATAAATAGAAGAAGCCTAGCCTACATTATTTTATTTATTTATTTATTTATTTATCATCATATTTATATCCCGCCCATCTCCCCCGCAAGGAGGGACCCTGGGCGGTTGCTTGCCCATGGGTGATGCTTTCTCTTTTCACACTCTTCTTTTTTTCCCCCAAAAATATTTCCTTTCTTACATGATCTTTCTCCATCATCTGATATTTGTTTGAATGAAATAAATGGTTTGATTGGCAAAAGTCAAAACGGATTGATCATTATGATAAATCTTTTGTAGTGCTCTGGAATACACCACAGACTAGCACTTGGTAGAGCAGCCACAAAGGACTTGGAAAATATATTCAGATGCTGTGATGTGTTTATACCTATAAAGACCAGAATTGTGCAGGCAGTGGTTTTTCCCTGTGACACTCTGGAAGCAAAACTTCGATTTTGAAGAAGCAGAATAGTTTTGATGCTTTTGAATTGTGGTGTTGGAGAAGACTCCTGAGAAGACCATGGACAGCCAAGAAAACAAACAAATGGATCATCAAACAATCCAACCTAGGTCTATGAAGATTCTCAGTCATCCAGGTGGAATTGTCTGTAGCTTGAATCATGTCAACTGGATTTCTATTTTCTCAGTGGAAACGTTTCGCTCCTTATCCAAGGAGCTTCTTCAGTCTGAGCAAAGTTGGTAAGGGAATCCTAAATATCCTAAATCCTAAAAATCCTAAAATCCTAAATATATTTAGGATTCCCTTAACAACTTTGCTCAGACTGAAGAAGCTCCTTGGATAAGGAGCGAAACGTTTCCACTGAGAAAATAGAAATCCAGTTGACATGATTCAAGCTACAGACAATCCAACCTAGGGTTCTCATTTGAGGCACAAATGGCCAGGCTTACATTATCCATTATTCAATTTATATGACCGCCCAGAGTTCCCCGTTGGGGGAGATGGGCGGTCATATAAATTGAATAAAATAAATAAATAAATAAATCCTACTTGGGCACATTATGCGAAGACCCAGCTCTCTGGAGAAGGCTCTGATGCTAGGAAAGGTGGAAGGAAAGAGAAGAAGAGAGTGACCAGCAGCAAGCTGGAGGGACTCAGTTACAGTGGCGATGGGTGCTCTGTTGAAGGACCAGGTTAGAAATAGATCACCATGGAGAAAATCTATCTATGTGGTTGCTAAGTCGACACCAACTTGATGGTACATAATCAGTCAATCAATCAGTGCTCTGAAATTGAATTCTCTAAATTGCAACCTGGAAGTTCCATTTTGCTGCTCAATTTAATAATACATTCCAAGACGTTCATCAATCCCACTTGACAACCATCAATGCCAATGGTCAACATCAGGGGTGGTATTTAAGCAGTTCACTTTGGTTTTTGGGAAGTGCTTTGATATTTTTTGCTCGCAATAGCACAGCTATGCCAAAAAGTCAACGTTTTCCTGCTTGTTCAGACAGAGTTGGAAGGAAAGCCCATAGATTTTCTGTCAGGGATCAAACTTTGCAAGCTGTCAGGATAGTAATCTGGGTAGCTGGCTTGTCTAGGCAGAGTGGGAAAAATCTGAGCTTCTGCTTCAGCTGCTCTACTGATATTAAACGTAGTGGGACTTAAAGCAAGAGTTCAACTTTTCCTGATTCCTTTAATAAAACCTGATGAACATAGTTATGGTTTATAGATGAAGATCTCTCCCAAATTACTATGTATCCCATATGTCTTCTTTGTTAATGAGGGCTCTGGCCACAAAACCATATACCCAGTTTTAAGTAGAAGTTGGGTAGAGTGTAGAACTGCAGCTCTGGCCTCTAAAATGGCCAAGTGAGTTTATAGCTTTATGTTATATATTCCCTATTGTTTTCAGTCTAATTACTCTATTGCAGTGTTTCTCAACCTTGGCCACTTTAAGATGTGTGGACTTCAACTCCCAGAATTCCCCAGCCAGCAATGCTGGCTGGGGAATTCTGGGAGTTGAAGTCCACACATCTTAAAGTGGCCAAGGTTGAGAAACACTGCTCTATTGAGTGTGTTGGCTGCTCTGAGCTTATTTTTAAAGATGTTTTTGGAACTTATGGAGAACAGCTTAACTTACCTTTTTCCTGGAGTGCCAATATTCTCCATACAGGGAGATTCCTTTGGTGACTGGAGGCTATTTCACAGTCCTTTTCTGGGGAAACCCTCAGATGTGTGCAGCCTGGAACATGTGAATAGGTCTCATAGATCAGTTACAGAACATTGCATACTGGCTTAAGGATAATAAAACATGGTCCCTGCAAAAGATCAGAATCGCTGCCTTGCAGGACCGGACCGAGACGTCTGCCTAGTCTGGCAGTGTCTTTCTAGCACTTTTCTTGAAGGAAACTACTTTTCAAATGGCCCATCTCCAGCCCTTGGTATTCTGTGGGATTGCTGCTATATTGTGGGTGTTGCTATCCTTGACGATCACTATATGGATCTTATTGTGATTGGTTGTTTTTTTATTGATTTTTCAAAAATCCTGTTAGCCACCCAGAGTCGCTGCTTGTGAGATGGACGGTCATATACAGGTAGACCTCACTTACCAACTGCCTCGCTCAGCGACAGTTCGAAGTTCCAACAGTGCTGAAAAAATAACTTTACGACCAACGCCCACATTTACAACCTTTGCAGTGTCCCTCAGTCACGTGATCACCATTACAGTCAGTATGTCCTGTGCTTGACCTGTGGTTTTTCTCCTCCCCCCGCTTTCAGAGCAAAGAGATTGTAGAGGAAGGGATTACAAGAGAGTAGCAGGCACACAATGGGGAATACACTGTTCCCAGGTGCTTTTAAAGAGGCTCTGGTGCACCCCCTCCTCAAGAAACCATCACTGGACCCTACTATATTGGACAATTTTCGTCCTGTCTCCCACCTCCCTTTTTTAGGGAAGGTGGTTGAGAAAGTGGTGGCATTACAACTCCAGAGGATCCTGGATGATACGGATTATCTGGACCCCTTTCAGTCAGGTTTCAGGCGGGGATATGGGGTGGAAACTGCATTGGTCGCGCTTACAGATGATCTCTGGCGGGAGCGGGATGGAGGGAGTGCATCCATCCTAGCTCTTCTTGACCTCTCAGCGGCATTCGATACCATCGATCATGGTATCCTTTTGGGACGGCTCAGGGAGTTGGGGGTGGGCGGCGTAGTTTTGCGCTGGTTCACCTCCTTCCTCCAGGGCCGGTCCCAATCGGTGGTAATAGGAGATGAGAGATCCGACCCTCGCCCCCTCGTTTGTGGGGTGCCGCAGGGCTCGGTTCTCTCCCCTCTCCTATTTAATATCTACATGAAACCGCTGGGTGAGATCATCCGTCACCATGGGATGAGATACCATCAATATGCGGACAATACCCAATTATACATCTCCATCCCTGGTGAGGTAAGTGATGCAGTGGCTACCCTTTCTCAGTGCCTGGAGGCTGTGGGGGTCTGGATGGGGAACAACAGGCTTCGACTGAACCCTGGTAAGACAGAGTGGCTGTGGATTGATGGCTCCTGTAGATCCAGGAAGTTATCATCCTTAGTTCTGGATGGGGTTGCACTACCCCATTCAGACCAAGTGCGGAATCTGGGGGTTCTTCTGGACTCATGGCTCCTGCTCGAAGAGCAGGTGGCAGCCGTGGCCAGAAGGGCTTTTGCACAGCTTCGTGTTGTGCGCCAGTTATGCCCTTTCCTGGATCAGGATGCCCTCCGTACAGTCACTCATGCCCTGGTCATCTCCCATATAGACTATCGCAATGCGCTCTACATGGGGCTACCCTTGAAGAGTATCTGGAAGCTTCAACTGGTCCAAAATGCGGCTGCTCGCGCAGTTATTGGTGCGCCAAGATCAGCACATGTGACACCTCTGCTGCGACGGCTGCACTGGGTACCTGTGTGCTTCCGGGTCCAATTCAAGGTGTTGGTTATCACCTTTAAAGCCCTACATGGCATGGGACCAGGTTACCTGAGGGACCGTCTCATCCCCATAACGTCGAACCGTCCCACTCGGTCATTTAGAGAGGGCATGCTGCGGATCCCGTCGGTAAGGGAGTTTCACCTGACGGGGTCTAGAAAGCGGGCCTTCTCGATAGTAGCACCCACCCTTTGGAATATGCTGCCCCCGGAGGTGAGGCAGGCCCCATCGCTCCCGGCCTTCAGAAAGAACTTAAAGACCTGGTTCTGCCGCCTTGCGTGGGGGGGGGGGAACAGCTCCTCTTGGGGATGGCTGGTGCCATAGAGCCCTTTTAAACATCGACCCATCAAATCTTGGATTTTGTATTTAAATTTATTGTATTGGAGAGTATTTATATACGTTGTTTTAATTGTTGAATTTTAACTGTCGATTTTTTGTAAACCGCCCAGAGTTCCCTCGCGGGGAGATGGAGTGGTAAATACAAGTCGAATTATAAATAAATAAATAAATAAATAAAATACATCCAGCTGCTTACGTAGCACGCTTGGGGCTGCCGGCACCAGCACATTGCTTTCAATGTGTATTCCCCATTGTGTTCCTGCTTACTCTCTTGTAATCCCTTCCTCTCCAAGGAATGTAAATACAGACATTAATTCCCTTCTTGCTAATTATCCCAGTGCTGGGGTAAGCATTCCAAAGGGTGGGGGAGTGGGGAAAAAGGAAGGCACAGTTGCGGTCACATGATTTTCACTTAGTGACCGCTTTGCTTAATGACAGAGCTGCCAGTCCCAATTGTGGTCACTTAACGAGGACAACCTGTAAACCGACTGAAATAATATTGCTATGGCATGGAAATAAACAAGTTGCATCTTTAAGCTTGTTTTAATTATCTGTACCATATCAACCAGATTAAAGAAAGAAAAGAAGGAAAGGAGGGAGAGAGGAAGGAAGGAGGAGGAAAGAAGGAGAAAGGGAGGGAGGAAAGAAGGGAGGGAGGGAGAGAGGAAAGAAGGAGTGAAAGGGAGGGTGGGAGGGAGGAAAGAAAGGAGGGAGAGAGGAAAGAAGTAGTGAAAGGGAGGGTGGAAGAGAGGGAGGAAGGGAGGAAGGAAAGAAGGGAGGGAGAGGAAGGAAGAAGGGAGGGAGGGAGGGAGGGATGAAAGAAAGGAGGTAGAGAGGGAAGAGTGAAAGGGAAGGAGGGAGGAAAAAGAGAGAGGGAGGAAAAAGGGAGGAAGGCCGGAAAGAGCAAGGGAGAGAGGAAAGAAAGGGAGGGAGGAGTGAAAGGGTGGGAGGGAGGAAGGAAGGAAATAGGGAGGGAGGAATGAAGGGAGAGAGGGAGGGAGGGAGGAAGAAAGGAGGTGAGAAATGGTGTCTGATTTTTGGACAGCTACAGTGGAGTACTGAAGAGCCGGCAGTGAAGGCCAGAAGTCAACTTGAATTATTTTTACTCTAGCAGCGGAAGCCTCAAGCTGTGATCAAGAGTGAACTATCTGTCTGCTAAAGACTCCATAAATTTTCTCTCACACAGTTAACCTTCAAGGGCAGATAATCTGCATGGACTGAATGAGCCCTTCTCTTTCCTCCTTCCTTCCCCTCCCAGCGCCTTTTATGCTGGGCAGTCCTCTCTTTCAAAAGCCACCCAAATTGCTTTCTCCTCTCTGACTGTTACGACTCTAACCTAATTTCAGACAATTCCGTGAACAGAAGCGCTGCCTCTATCCCAGGCTATCATTCTATCCATGCAAATAGAGACACTTTCTTCGAGTCTGGTGACTCTCAGGCTTGTATTTAAAAAGGGAAGATAAATCTAATCTACAGAAGCAGGAGGAGAGGAAGGACAATTTGGCTGGTAACAATTGCTACAGTTTCTGACATTCACCCTGGGGCGCCGCGTGAATATTGCTTCGGGCAAAATGCTATCGGCAATGCAATATTTATTTTCTTTCTGCCAAATAGGCTGGAGCAGTGAAGATGATGAACAAGATGGAACTCGTTGTATCAAACGTTTGGCACTGCTACTTCAATTCTGGTAATAGGAGCGAATATTGGGTGTGGCTCAAGCCTGAATCACAGAGTAAACTATAAGTAAAGCCTCTCTCAAGTTATCCCTGACTTCTGGGGATTTACGACCATGGCCATGTAACTAGGCGATCCCTTGAGCCTAACTCAACTCCTGGTGACAGTATGGACATCTTTCTCTTGGCAACTGTATGGATGTGGTTGGCCACTGCAATCTGGGATTTCTTTTCTTTGACTCCCCAAATCTAGCCTCCAGACTGGAGATTTCCTAGTGATCTCCAGCCAAGAACCAACCAGGTCTGACTTGATTAGCTTTTGAGATCAGCTGAACATTGTGGATCACAGTCATTCAGAACAGATTCTAATTGAAGAGAATATTTGTAGCTCAGGGTTGAACTGTGGAGTCCTTGGTGCTCTCTGAGCCTTGTTGTTTTCTTGCAGACGTTTCATTGCCAGGCTACGCAACATCTTCAGTGCGAAAAGGGAGTGGGACTTGCTCTCTCCCTCTCCCTTTTCGCACTGAAGATGTTGCCTAGCCTGGCAATGAAACGTCTGCAAGAAAACAACAAGGCTCAGAGAGCACCAAGGACTCCACAGATTCTAATTTTCCTGAGCAGAGTGGTCTACTCTACAGCTTGGTCCATTCTGTTTCAGACCCTAACCCTATATAAGGACTCTAGACAGATCTTTATGTATCCATTATTGATGAAATTTCCAGGCAGGGAGTGTGATTTCTATTTAATGCTACTTCTTTCGGACAAGGACCCGAAAAATATCCTCCCAGGTTGCCCAGTTCTGAGCTGCCATCTGCACAATACGCCGCACCATCACTTAGATTTAGAATTTCTTGACATAGTATTTTATAGAGTCCATGGTGCTCTCTGAGCCTCTCTAGCCACCATGGACTCTACAGTTCAACCCTGAGCTACAAATATTCTCTTCGATAGTATTTTATTTCGGTTTATTTTGGTATTTTCGTTCTTAATTAATTTCGGATCATATTATACTAAATGTGTGTGTGTGTGTGTGTGTGTATGTATGTATGTATATATTAAGGGGCGTGGTGGCTCAGCGGGTAAGACGCCATGCTTGTCGATTGGAAGATCGCAAGTTCGGAGGTTCGAATCCCTAGCCCTGCGTGTGGAGTGAGCTCCCGCACTAGCTCCAGCTCTTGCCAACCTAGCAATTCGAAAGCATGCAAATGCAAGTAGATGAATAGGTACCACTTCGGTGGGAAGGTAACAGCGTTCCACACGCGTCATGCCGGCCACATGACCGTGGAAGGGTCTTCAGACAGCGCTGGCTCTTCGGCTAAGAAACGGAGATGAGCACCGGCCCCTAGAGTCGGACACGACTGCACAAATGTGCGGGGGGAACCTTTACCTTATATATATATATATATATAGGATTGTTGCTATTGTATAGTTTTATTGTGTCTGGCCTTAGGGCTATAATAAACGGGTTGTTCTTGTTTCAGGCCCTATCTGAACTCTGATTTCTCACAGCTACCACAAAGGTTACTGTGTAGCAGTTGTGCGATGTCGCCTTAAATATTGTCATTAACATAAAAGGTCAGGGTGGAGAGGGGGGGATACATTTGATTCCCTGAGCAACAGACCTTCCCTCAACTCCCAGTATCTCAAGAATTGGAAATACCTTAGTGGTTGAGTTTCACCCCTCTTTCTACCTCTTTGTTCTGGAGGGGTTGAATTCTGGTTTTGTCTGAGCTGAATTAGCTCAGTGTATAGCAACTGCTTTATATAAAAGGTCACTGAATTAATTCATTCTATTTCTACCTAAACTCTCCTAAAATAGTTCTATTAAATTCTGGAAAGGACACCGTCAGTCATTTAAAACCTTCCTTTGCTCACATCCTCAAGCTGTATGCTAAAAGTTGGCCTGGATGTCCCCTACGGAAAGGGGTGCTTTTGCTGGAAATTTCATTTTTCTGACTCAAAACACCCAAATTATGGGCAGAGGTGTCCAATGCTCACTACGGTGGTACCAAAATGACAGAATGGGCATCGTGATGTCTGGATGTGAAGCCCAGCCTTTTGTAGTGTCACAATGTCACATCCAGCTATGTGAGGGGTGGAATTTGCATCATGAGGTCACAAAAATGTTTTTAGTCCTTGTCCCCCTTCCCCCCCCAATGCCTATTGTCAAGAATTCAAAGGAGCATAGTTCGAAGTCCCCACAATGAATGAAGTTGATACATTCATGACTCATTTCCCATTGATTTCATCCCATTTTGATGAAAAGGGCACTTGATAAAAGCCTTTGCATTCTTCCGATGTTAGGCTGTTGAAAAAAAGCTCTGTTTTTCGAAATTTGATCCTTGATTAAGCCTCCAGTCAGATTTTCTTGTATTTTTTACTCTGCTGATGTTCTGAAAACTATCTCAAATAGCAGAGTTGCATGAACTGGAGGCACAGTGATACACTTCTCCAGGGGTCCTGCAGAAATGACTCCTGAATTATAATATATGCAGAGTTGAAACATGCTAGAATAACTTCTCATCTAGATCATACTTTGTACTTCTGGGCATCCTTGACTTCTGCACCACTTGGTCCATGTCAATGCTTTAACCTTTGAAACTTGGTTGTTGTAAAGCAGTGTTTCTCAGACTTGACAACTTTAAGACGTGTGGACTTCAACTCCGAGAACTCCCCAGACAGCATGGGGAATTCTGGGAGTTGAAGTCCACACATCTTAAAGTTGCCAAGGTTGAGAAACACTGCTGTAAAGTGTTGGTCTCTTGGAATCCTCTATTGCAGGGCTTTCCAAAGTTTTCCCGCGGCGACACACCAACCGCCGTTGGTGTGTCGCCGCGGGAAAACCCGGAAGTGCCGCCGTTGCGGCAGCGCGCAAAAACCCGGAAGCGCTGCTGCCGCTTTCGGGTTTTTGCGCGCCGCGGTTGGTGTGTCGCCGCGGTAAAACCCGGAAGCGCTGATGATGATCAGCGCTTCCGGGTTGTGTGGCAACACACCAGACTGTGTGTGGCGACACACTTTTGTGTCGCGACACACAGTTTGGAAAGCTCTGCTCTATGGTCTTCTTTGCCTTGACCAGTATCTGAATTACCTTTCAAATCCAATTTATTGGTAGAAATTCTGTGATTTGATTAAGCATAGATGAGCTTAACGATCTTGCCTTAAGAATGAACTGAAATGGTACCATTAATTTATGATTTTCTGAAAGCTGATAGGGCAGGGCAGGGTAATAAGCTGGATTCAAATTTAATCCAAGTAGATTCATTGAAATCAACAAGATTCTTGTAAGATTGGTTTGGAGAGGCTGGCTCTAGGCAATTTTTTCAGCTCCCAAATGCTATAACAGGATCTTATCTTATATCCTGGTTGTTTTCCCTCATAGTTTTTAAGGATAGCCAAGCACTTGTAAGATTGTGGAGATCCCACCTAGAGGCTGTTAGAAGGAATCTTACCAAGGTTCATCCCAAGCCGGGAATGAATAGATGCAGGCAGTTTATTTATTTTTATTTATACTTATATTTATACCCCACCCATTTCCTCCCTAACGGAGGACTCTGAGCGGCTTACATACATTGTTATACATTTTCCATTATACAATTTTTACTTAATCCGCGCGCAAGGGGAGGGCTCTTCCTGGCTTTTCTGGACTACATGTCCCAAGATGCCTTGCATCGGAACTGGCTGCTGACGTCCTGCAGGTGCTGTTGCTTTCCGGGATCTGCCACCATTCGAAAGATCTTCCATCCAATGGAAACCTGACCCCCGACAGGACAGGACGCCAGCATATTTTCCCACTTAAGGTGGTACCCAATTTATCTACTTGCAAGCTTTCGAACTGTTGGGTCGACAGGAGCTGGGACTAGCAACGAGAGCTCACCTCGTTGCGTGGGGATTCAAACTGCCGACCTTCTGACCGGCAGCCCTACAGCTTCAGCGGTTTAACCCGCTGAGCCACCGCGTCCCAGTTGCTGGAACACAGGTTTGCTCGTTTATTTCCCAAGAGCATATACAGAGTACAAAGTACAGGGTATGCTGGTTGGAAGGTGGCCACACCTGTATTTCCCCCACAGGCCATTTATATGGGAGAGCTTGGTCGTTGCTATGCAAAGGTGTTCCCGCCCCCTAGGAACTTGAGAGAAGTGTAATTTGCCGGATTTCAGGGAGGAGGCGCTCTGTGGTTGGGCCCCCTGCTGTTGTGTTTCCTGTCTGTGTTCCCTGCGGGCTGTGGCTTTGTCTACTACTTGGAATGTGCACCTTGGAAGGAATCTTTTGTTATTTGATTATGGAGATCTGTTTGGCTGGGGAAGAAGGTCTACCTGAATGGGCTGGCTAAGTTCTGTGAATGAGCTGACCTTTTGTGTTCCAAGCTTTCCAATTGAATCGGAAGGGAATCCTTTGTCTGAGCAGTTGGGCTTCGTTTTCCTTCTTAATCTCTGGCATTATCAAACTCATTCTATTCTGTAACCTTTTAACAATTGGGCTTCCTTTACCTGTTCTGGGGGAAGACAACATGGAGGGCAGGGAGAGATCTTAATTTCTTCCAACAAGGTCACATGATTTTTGGTGCTCATGACACTTTGTACCTATGAATACTGCTTTTGGCTTCCATGTTGCCAACTCATGATTTACTTGGAGCATGACTAAATTTGCATCTTATCCATTGGTGAAGACAGTGGCCATCATCTTTCTAGGAACGCAAAGCAGTAGGGCTATCTCCAGGACCACTCCAATCAACACGACTGAGAAATTCATGGCCCCATTGATTTCAATGGATTTTGGAGATGACAACCTTTCACGAATCATTGGATTAATCTGTAACTTACTTTCCCCCAAATGTATTGGTCTTCTCAAGTTTTGAATTCTTTTGATTTGTTTATTCGATTTTTGAAAAAGAAGTTGCGGCACATTTATAAAGTGTTTTTGTTTTCCCCTCTCAGCTGAGAGACGTTTCTTCAAACCAAATTCCAGGAACTTTGAGGGCCAGGCCATCCTTGAAGATAAAATGACAGAGCAAAGGAGAAACTTTGAAAAAAAATCTAATCAGTTATATGTTATTTAATGAAGGAAAAAGGACCCACCTGTTCTTCAGACTCATAAACACAGATTAAAGGCAATCTGATTAAAAATTTAAACACATTTTCTACACAATGTTTCTTTATATTTTAATAACACTCTGAATTATTGAACAGTTATGTAGGCTAAAAAATAATAATCAAAATCCTCTATGCATTATGTTTTTTTTTACCTTCAGATGTGATCACCATGCCAAAAAAAAAGTGAGGGTGATTAAATGTAAGACGATAGCTCTGGTACTTAAAATCTCCTTGAAATTGAGTTTGACTCTTAGTATCTTCAAAGCCACTTCTCTGTAGATTCTTTAAGGAGTACTAGAAAAGCACTTCCTCTTTTCCAGAATATGTTTTTAACTTCCCACTCAACTTCTTTATGTTCTCCCATCCAAACTAGCACTGCTTAATCTCTGACCCCCTTCAAGATGGTCCAGAGGCAGTTACCAGACATTTTGTGGCATCTGAAGGGATCCCAGAAACGAAGTTTGTGGTTCAAGACAAAAGATGGCTTGTAGGGTTGGTTTATATGCAGATGATGTTTGGCATTACTAAGGCTTAGCGTTATGGGTTCAACAGGATAATATGTGAGGAAAAAGGACCAGGTTGAGGGTATTTTCCCAACTTTTGTAAAGAGGCAAAGAGGCTCCAAGAAAAGTGGTGGAAAGAGCATTAAAAGCATCCCTAGATCCAGGCAATAGTCTATTGTTTTTTTTTTTAATCCGATCAATTGTGTCCAATTCTCAGAGACTCCCCAGACAAGTCCCTGCAGTTTTCTTGGCAAGATTTCAGAAGTGGTTTGCCATTGCCTCCTTCCTAGGGCTGAGAGAGAGTGACTGGCCCAAGGTCACCCAGCCAGATTTCATGCCTAAGGTGGGATTAGAACTCACACTCTCCTTTTTTCTAGCCTTTCCCCTTAACCTCTAGACCAAACTGGCTCTAACCCTAACCCTAACTCTAATGTAGCCTTTTCCAAAATGGCGTCCTCCAGGTGTGCTCCAGATTTGCCATGTTCCTGAGGACAAAATGTCCAATTTTTGGTGATGTGACTTTGGTTCCCTAAAAGTAAATTGAAAAATGGCCACACTGAAGTCGCTTCAAGAAAGTCCTTTGCTACTCATGATCACACCTGCCCAAAGTGACAATTGTCTATCCTGTGCATGAAGTTGGTGATGGCAGGATATAGGAAGGGGCCTGATCCAGGCAATTAGTCATCACATACAAATGATGCACCATAGCAGGGTATGGTAAAAAAAAAGTCAAAATGATGGCCATGGTGGTGCCATCAAAGCTTTCCCTGGTTTTTATGTGCTTTGGTTGTATTGTCATGGCCACCATCTTGACTTTTTTTACCATACTCTGCAGACACCCCTGCATCATAGAAGGCAGCCATGGTGGTCCCATGAAATAGGAACAAGGGGCCTGATAGTCAAACATCCAATGCAGCTTGCATGGCTTCTAAATACTCACTGCTGAGAAGGTCCTGGACAGGCCAAGATGATCAAAATATGGGTTGGGGCTGGGGGGTGGGGGAGGAAGCAATAGTCTGATTTAATGAGCCTGGACAGAATTGAGGTGACATATGTCAGAGGCAATTATTACACATGAAGGTCAAGAGAAGAAAAATGCAGGGAAGGACTGTGAAGAGTTAGCATCCTGATACCAAAGGTGTTGAACTTCATTGAAGAAATGATCCATCACTTGCTTCCTTAGATTTTAGCTTCAGGAGGAGTTATTAGCACTGATATCTGAGCTGCATTTCAGGACTGGCGTACAATGGCTTTTTATGTTTCAACCAAAGCCACCAAAATTTCCAGTGAGGGAGCTTTTCGATCCAGCTTTTCGATTTTTGAAGGAGAAATAAAGATACCTTTCACCCACCGTTATATGATTTAGGTGAATGAGAAGATGTTCACTTAGAGGGGACAGTTTGGAACTTGATAGTGATGGTTGCAGGAAGAGTTCACCTTTAATATTTATTTATCTATTTATTATTAAATTTATACACCGCCCATCTCACTATAAAAGTGACTCTGGGCAGCTTACAAATAAAAGTTATAAAACCATTATAAAAATAGAAAAAGTACAAAAAATAGAGGAAGATAAAAGAGGGAAACTAAAAGGTGGAGAGAGCGTCTTTATTTATATTTTATTTTATTTTATTTTATTTTATTTTATGTTATGTTATGTTATGTTATTATTATTTTATTTTATTTTATTTTATTTTATTTTATTTTATTTTATTTTATTTTATTTTATTAGTTATCAAATTTCTCGGCCGTCCATCTCATACACGACGACTCTGGGCGGCTTACAACAATGACTACCAACCACCCCCAGGGTTGCCTGTCCCTCTTGGATCCCCAGGCTAGTTGGCAGAGACAGGTCTTGACGCTCATCCTGAAGGCCAGAAGATTATCACCATGGCTGCCTTCTATGATGCCCAGAGTCCCCTTTGGGGGAGATGGGGCAGTGATAAAAATCTAATTATAAATAAATAAAATAAATAAATACCTTGAAAATTCCAGTATCCAGAAAAGATCACATTGGTTAAAGTGATAAGTTAGCTTTCTTGCTTTACTCAATAGTATTAAGTTTAGATTAGTTTCATACATCACGCCAAGGTTTGTTTCTATCACGGTTTGTTGAAGGAGTGATGAGTGCCAACCGTAGCCATTTATTTATTGGTAAAGGGGTATTTTGTAATGGGCCATTCATAGGCTGTCATGTCTGGGCAACAAACTCTCAGTTGACCACAACACGGCAGTAAAAGGAGAGAAAGAAAATGGTGGCACCCACAGTAGCCTTGATCATGCCCACCATGGCAGGCATTTTGATGACAACCACAGAAAATTGTGCACACTAGAGCCTTTTTTATTTCAGCGTACGATTTGTGGAGTCTTGAGAGGCATTCTTTCTTTTTTAGATGTCAGGCATCAGCTCCTTCCCAAGGTTTTAGTGTGGATTGGAAGTTCTGTCTGTCTCTTTTTTAAAACAACAACAACAACAACAACAACTTCACAACACTATATTGTTTTGCACTTTATGTTTTTTTTTCTCTGATGAATTTTGAATTTATCCAGTAAAGAAAAGGAGGCATAGACATTTTAAATTAGTGCTTGGCATATGCCTTAATGGGAATTAAGGGAATCAATGGGAATTTATTCTGACTGTGGCAAAGCTCTCTTTTTTTGGAAATCCAAAGGCATATGCTGGGGAGGCCAAGATTCTTGGAAATTCTTGCTCTAGAAGGAGCAAAGAGAGAGGCAAAATGGTTTAATTGTGGTTGATGCGACAATTGAAAAATGGCAGAATGCAAGTCCACTTAGTAAAACTGCAGAGTAAAACAAGAGATTGCTTGATGAATGGAAGAATCTCTTGTCAATTTCCCAGCAACTCTAGCCAAAGAATTCTAGCCATCAGGGGGTATTTGGGCTTAACAAACAATAAATCAAATCTATATAAAACTATCATTGTTTGACTTGAGAGGAAGCAAACAACATTACAGTAGGCTTTACATTTATTTATATTTACCTATTTTGTGCCTCCTGGCTAATATCTGCAGTGGTGGGTGAAATATTGACTTTTTCATATGATCTTAGCAGTTATTAAAAGTTCTCTTGGTTAATCCATCATCTCCAGATGAGACAAAAATGAAGATAGCAGAAAGTCTATAAATATCAGGAAGTCAGTTCGGCTTTATGCTGAATAGATGTACTTTTGTTCTTATCCCCAATTTCCCTGCTGAAACAATTACAAAGTAAGTCTTTCACTTTCTTATTGTGACTTAATCTGAAGTACAGGTAGTCCTCGATTTTTTGTTTAGTGACGGTTCAGACTTATGACGGTGCTGAAAAAACCAACTTACAACCGGTGCTCACACTTACAACCGTCTAAGTGTCCCCACGGTCACGTGATCATGATTTGGGTGCTTGGCAACCAGTTTGCATTTATGACCATCACAGCATCCCGTGGTCATGTGATAGCCATTTTCGACCTTCCGGGCCGGCTTCTGGCAAGCAAAATCAATGGGGAACTGCATGATTCAATTAATGACCACATGGTTCGCATAGCAATCGCAGTGATTCGCTTAATGACTGCCACAAAAAAGGTCATAAAATTGGGTTGGATTCGCTTAATGACTGCTTCACTTAGCAACCAAAAGTCCGGTCTCAATTGTGGTTGTTAAGCAAGGACTACCTATAACACATTCTGAATGTGTGTTAGGACACTGTGTGTGCCCAGGGGACTCAAAAAAGTAAAGATAGTGGGTGTGACTGCACGATCAAAGCCCCACCCCTTTTTAACATGTGTGTGACACACATCAAAAAGGGGCAGGCCTTCAATCTTTCAGTCACGGCTGTCACCTTGACTTCTTTGTACCTCCAGATTGGAGGGTTGTGGGCTATAACATTTCTTGTTTCTAAATTACAGATTGTAGTTCACACAGAAAGCACGAACATGCTGATCTTGGTTGCAATTTTGGCAGGCTGGCCAAACTCTACCAAAATAGAATAGTCCTGCCCTTAATGTTAGCAGGGAATGCTACATATGGCAGAGTATGATTAAGGCTGGCACCTTAGTCTACCCCTGTGCTCTCTTACCAGAAAGTATTATGCAAATGTCTTGATTTACTAAAGACGTAATGAGTGGCCCAGGTCAAATTATTTTTTATTTATTTTTCAATTTCTATCACCGCACCATCTCCCCCAAAGGGGACTCTGGGCGGTTTACAAAATACAACAATTAAAATTTATAAATATAACTAAATATTTGCGGGCGTCCAGCGGAGGGTCGTCCTCGATCCGAGAATCCGAGAAAGATCTGGAGAGCGGTGATGGCAGCGGAGGACGACGGATCCGGAAAAATAACAGCTTCCTGGACGTCAGCAGCCGGTGCGGAGCGAGGCATTCTGGGACTTGTAGTCCGATGCCTGCAGCTGAAGAGCCGGTTCCCTTCCCCTCTCCCTATCGCGCGGTAAAAATTTGTAATTGATGTATAATGTTAATGAATATGTACTGAATGCTGTAAGCCGCCTAGAGTCCTCCAGTAGGGAGGGGATAGGCGGGGTATAAATAGGACAAATAAATAAATAAATAAATAAATAAATATAAAATCATACGAATCTATAATCATCAAGATTACTAATAAGTTAAATATAAAAACCAAGAGGCAATAAGATGGTATTTTAAAAGGGCTCTATGGCACCAGCCATCCCCAGGAGGAGCTGTTCCCGTTCCCATCCTAAGCGAGGCGGCAGAACCAGTCTTTAAGTTCTTCCAGAAGGTCAGGAGCGATGGGGCCTGCCTCACCTCCGGGGACAGAATGTTCCAAAGGGCGGGTGCCACTGCTGAGAAGGCCCGCCTTCTGGACCCCGCCAAGTAAAACTCCCTTAACAACGGGGTCCGCAGCATGCCCTCTCTGCATAATCGAGTGGGACGGGTCGATGTTCTGGGGATGAGACGGTCCCTCAGGTAGCCTGGTCCCATGCCATGTAGGGCTCTAAAGGTCATAACCAACACCTTGAATTGTACCCGGAAGCATACTGGCACCCAGTATATCTATAGGCCATCTAATGATGACCAAGATGAAGGATGTAGTAGATATGAATGAAGATTATTTGGTCTCTTGGTTAATCCATCATCTCCAGTTGAGATAAAAATAAAGATAGTAGAAGATCTGGTGGAATAGAGTTGATGAATACATGCAGGAAAGTGAAGGTATAGGTTTAATTATTAATGACAGACCTAAAAGTTAAATCAGGAAGTATTGTGAATTGTGATAGAACTGAATGAAGTAAAATTATTTTAGATGCAGGGTTTAGGACCAAGTTAGTGATTTGCTTCCTAATTTTTAACCTCTCCAAAAGATCAAACAGCATGAAAAGATGTGCACCATTGGAGATGATAATCACATACAATGGACATTACATCTGAATATTTCTGAGGAAAAATCTGTCACAAAAATAGTTTGGCTGCCTCACTTAAAAAGTTGTGTGCAGAATAATGCAAGGATCCTTTGTTTGTTCTCACTTCATTCTCTTCCTATCTTGCTAAATAACTTCCATTTCATATTATTTGGTGCATGTTCTTCAAAACAACACCCTAGCAGGGATCCATAAAAGCAAATAATTCAGCCATTACTTGGGAGATAATGAGCAAACTATTTACAGTAATTTGTTTTGCAGAGACAAACTGGCAAAGTTTTTTGAGATTTTCAATGTGTCTCCCAGTGCCAGTGTGAAGTTAGAAAAAGTAAGTGGTGTTTGTATCATTTCCCCCCCCCAAAGCCTGCTATGAAGAAAAACAGGCTGAAAATAAACCAAAGAACTTCTTCTGAGATATGTCTATGAAGGTATGTCTATGAAGGTATATCTTCTTCTGAGATGTTTTTCAACTTCCCAGTCTAACCTAAACCCTGGGATTCCCTGGGACTCTCCCCTCAAGTGCCAATCAAGTCTGACCCTGCTTCTTCAAGATCAGCCACCTACTGCACCTCAAGCTCAACTGGTGACAACATGGGCATCTCTATTTTCTTTTCTCAGCAAGAATGTAGATGTCATTTGCCATTTTCTGCCACTTCTTGATATTTCCTCCATTTCTTGATCTAGCTTCCATCCCTAGGATTTCCTAATGATCTACCACATAGGGTCCACCCCTACTTAGCTTTATAAAGATCAACCAAGACCAACCAGGTCCTACTAATAGACTTGAATATCATTCTATGATGGTTGGAATTCATTTGAGATCTTATAGTGGGATTCTATATTACGGCTTTATCTCTGTTTTGTGATCTGACAAGAGCGTCCCAGTTACTGGGCAGTATAAAAGGTAAAGGTTTTCCCCTGCACAGTCGTGTCCAACTCTAGGGGGCGGTGCTCATCTCCGTTTCTTAGCCGAAGAAACAGCGCTGTCTGAAGACGCTTCCGTGGTCGTGTGGCCGCATGATGCACGCGGAACGCTGTTACCTACCCACCGAAGTGGTACCTATTCATCTACTTGCATTTGCATGCTTTCAAATTGCTAGGTTGGCAAGAGCTGGGGCGAGTGCGGGAGCTCACTCCGTCATGCGGTGCTCGGGTCTCGAACCGCCGACCTTCCGATCGACAAGCCTGGCGTCCTAACCACTGAGCCATCACGCCCCTTATTGGGCAGTATAGAAAAGAGTAAATTAAATGAATAACTATGATGAATTAACACTGGGCAGAACTTGAATTGTCCTGAATCCATTTCCAGGCCCCAGTCAGTGTTGAGAATGATTGTCTAGTAAAACTATATGGTAGGGTTGTTATGTTGTAAATTTTATTAGCAAAGTTAGACAGCAGGAATCTGAGGGTGTCAGCAGGGGAAGTAAACAAAGTCAAGTTGGTGGCGTTGGCAGCATGATTGAATCGCTACCTCTTTGGTATGTAAATTAAGAAGGATATGTGCACCAAGAGGCAGGGCTTTGATTGCACTGCTATGATCACCATCTTGACTTTTTCGATGCACTGCAGATACCAGCTGGGAAGGGTACCATGTCTTCAAGGTTAGGATTCTGTAGTTGTATAAGTGTTATTTTTATTATGACTGTAAATATATCATGGTACCTATTGATTTTATTGCTTTTGTGTAATTTTAATTCTTCAGTGGCATTTGTGGGTGAGTCTAAGTCAGAGCTTTCCAAACTTTTCATGTTGGTGACACACTTTTTAGAAATGCATCATTTCGCGACACACTCTTACAGCAGGGCACAAGGCAGGCACTAGGACCTGCGTGGAATCACAGCAGGTTTGGAGGCAGCCAGGCACAAGGCAGGCACTAGGACCTGCATGGAATTCTGGCAGGGCAGGTTTGGAGGCAGCCAGGCACAAGGCAGGCACTAGGACCTGCATGGAATTCTGGCAGGGCAGGTTTGGAGGCAGCCAGGCACAAGGCAGGCACTGGGACCTGCATGGAATTCTGGCAGGTTTGGAGGCAGCCAGGCACAAGGCAGGCACTAGGACCTGCATGGAATTCTGGCAGGGCAGGTTTGGAGGCAGCCAGGCACAAGGCAGGCACTAGGACCTGCGCGAAATCCTGGCAGGGCTCGGAGGCAGCAGCAGCCACGACACACCCAGACACTGCAGCCGACACACTAATGTGTCCCGACACACAGTTTGGAAAGCTCTGATCTAAGTAGTAATGTATGGCTGTGAGAGTTGGACCATAAGGAAGGCTGAGCGCCGAAGAATTGATGCTTTCGAACTGTGGTGCTGGAGAAGACTCTTAAGAGTCCCCTGGACTGCAAGGAGGTCAAATCAGTCAATCCTAAAGGAAATCAACCTTGACTGCTCATTGGAAGGACAGATACTGAAGCTGAAGCTCAAATACTTTGGCCACGTAATGCGAAGAGAGGACTCCCTGGAAAAGACCCTGATGCTGGGAAAGACTGAAGGCAAAAGGAGAAGGGGACGGCAGAGGATGAGATGGTTAGATAGCATCACTGATGTAATGAACATGAATTTGAGTAAACTCCGAGAGACAGTGGAGGACAGGAAGGCCTGGCGTGCTGTGGTCCCTGGGGTCACAAAGAGTCGGACACGACTTAACGACTGAACAACAACAACTAAGTAGGCAAGATGAAGGAAGTGGCATCATGATCCAAGTCCTGCATGTGGGAAGGCTAAGAAATATTGGGAGCAAATACATATCATAATTCAAAAGATCCTCAAAGTGAATATACAATTAAAACCAGAACTTTTTCTTCTGGGCTTGATGGACCAACAACTTGAATGAAAATTTGGGACTTTGCTATGACAACAGTAGTAAGACTTTTGTATGCGCAGAGTTGGAAAGATGCACAAATTCCTACAATGGAAGAATGGATGGTGAAATTATTTGAGTTGGCGTAGATGGCAAAATTGACAGCGTTGATAAGAGAAAATACTGTGACTGGATTTGTTTCTGTGGAAACCGCTTCTGGACTATTTGCTTGTAACTGAAAAAAAATGAAGTTTTGATGTCAGGTTTTGATGATTAAATTGTTATTTTTTATAGAAATAATGTTTGTTAAGGTTTTAGTAAGAGTATGAGATTAAGGTATCATAATATGCATTTATATCTGTATTGAAGAAGGTCAGAAGTCACTTTCTTTGTATCTTTTCTTAGCTATTCTTGCACTTTTTCTCTTTTTTCCTTTAGTTCTTTCCTCAAGCTTTGTATTTTAACTGTATTTTGAAACTCTAATAAAGTTCTTAGAAAAAAAATGATGCAAGTCCTGCATGTAACATAGTTAAAAAGGGATGCAGCTTTTATCGCAACTCCACTTCAACCATCTCATTTCTTTTGAGGCTCCTGTGAATGCTCCTGGGACTGTTGTTAGTTTCTACTTGCTAATTTTGATTGTGGTTGGACCCCACCCCAGTGGGGGCTTGTTATAAATAAAAGTTTTGTTTATGCTTGCGTCAGACCTTATGAATTCTTCTCATGAATCAGAGAAGAATATCTGAAAGCTGGGGTGGATTAGAAATTTGTCCATTTGAGAAGAATGTTTACAGTTCCCCAGCCTATATGAAAACTAATGTCCACCCTCTTTCAAATATTTCATCACAATCAAGAGGTGTATGCAAAGTCACTTTATATTATGGTGGTCGAGAATAACTATGAAGTTGGCCTTCTGCATGTGATTTTCCATGCTCAATGTACCAGTCATTTTGCAAATGGGTAGACTCCGCCATCATGGTACACCATTTTATGTGAGTACCTAAAACTCACTCTCAAAATCCCAAAGGGATCAAGGGACCGAAATGGTTTGCCCACCTTCACCTCCATGACAATACTGTAGCTGGTGTATTGTCAAGTGTCTAAGCAGTGATCAGGTGCTCAGGCAATTGGTTCTTTTAGATCCAGAGATAATAAGCACGCCAGTGGGTAAAGAAACTTTAAAGGTAAAGGTAAAGGTTCCCCCCGCACATTTGTGCAGTTGTGTCCGACTCTAGGGGCCGGTGCTCATCTCCGTTTGTTAGCTGAAGAGCCAGCGTTGTCTGAAGACGTTTCTGCGGTCATGTGGCCACATGACACGCGCGGAACACTGTTACCTACCCACCGAAGTGGTACCTATTCATCTACTTCCATTTGCATGCTTTCAAATTGCTAGGTTGGCAAGAGCTGGACTTAGTGCGGGAGCTCACTCCGCACGCAGGGCTAGGGATTCAAACCTCCGAACTTGCGATCTTCCGATCGACAAGCGTGGCGTCTTACCCGCTGAGCCACCACGCCTTCTCTAAACTTTAAAGAAACTTTAGCTTCATTATAAACTTAAGCAAACAGAGTTTAACAGAAAACACAGTTCAAACAGGAACACAGTTTAGGCAGATTATACAAAAGCATATAAATCATAGCATACAGAAAGAAATTCATACATACCAAAGCAAGGTGATACCTTTATTCCCTTTGCTACCAGGAACCTGACCAGGATAGCAGGAATAACCCCAAAAGGATGGCTCTTAAGTCCCACAGCACCCAGTGTCCTGAGTCTGTATAGAGGTTCCCAAACTCAAAAGGCAATCCTAAGGTTTTTATCAAAGTCTGGCCCCCAAACTCCATGACCCCGTTTCCATGGTACTGAAGCTGCATAGCCTGACCTTGACTGGGATTCTTCCTGGGGTCTAGCACCTGTCTATGACATCATCCAAGAGCCTGGGAAGCTATCAGACAAGCAAGTGCTTAACCAAAACAATTTCTTATCTCCCCCCCCTCTTCCAAGCTGCTGGAGGTACTGTTGGGGGAGTGAACCTATGCTTAAACTAACAAGCTTGGGGTAATCTATCTCCCCCTCCATTCGAAACAGAAATAAAAACAAACCAGTTAAACATCAGTATAACTCTAAATAAACTCTAATCTTCTTCATGTGGGGGAAAATCAGAATATGTCACTTAACTCCTCAAGATAACAATGGTCTTCTGCATTGCCACTACAGCTGGTTTAGGTGGCAATTCCATTTTCTAATTCAAATCCCAAACAAAACTCTGGAATTGACCTAGATTTTTACTGAATTTCAGAAATAAAATTGAATTTTGTTAAACTGTTTCCAGGGCAGACTCTGTCTATGTGTATTCTTTTACCAAATGGCTAGAGCTGAGTTTTTGTCTAAAGCAGGGTTTCTCAACCAGGGTTCCGTGGCACCCTAGGGTTCCGTGAGAGGTCACTAGGGATTCCCTGGGAGATCATGATTTATTTAAAAAAGTATTTCAAATTCAGGCAATTTCACATGAAAGAGGTAAGTTTCATTCTTTATTTTTAGTTTAAGAACACTGTTAATGCATATAGACAGGTCTACACATGAAACGAATATAATAATTTTGTAAC
This sequence comes from Charina bottae, assembly GCA_023362775.1. NCBI lineage: Eukaryota > Metazoa > Chordata > Lepidosauria > Squamata > Charinaidae > Charina > Charina bottae. Next base: position 3,868,511 of record JALMGJ010000048.1, on the reverse strand, counting down.
TTCTGGCCTATATTTTATTGTATTTTTATAAAATTTGTGATCAGAGTTATGGAAAAACCAAGAGATAAGTTTGTAGTAAAAATGTTGCTTTATTTAAAACAGAAACATAAGAACAAACCTTGAATCTTCTTCTTTAGCCAAAGCATGGCATGGTTGATTAACATAGCCATTTAGATAGCAGAGAGCAGAATGCAGAGAACAAAAGGACAAAAGGCATTTACATTTTTAAACCTTTACCTGACCAGCATCTGAGTGGACAGGATCCACCATGTGACCAAAACACCTAGGCAACAGATTCCCAATATGGGCAAAGCTCAAACAGCTAATTCTGATTGGTCAGAAACTCTCAGACTGGCCGGCACCCGGGCAAATTAACAATCCTGAGTGGGGGTGAACATGTGCTCCTGAGCCCAAACAGGAAAAAAGTTTTGAGGCCTGGCTTTTTAAAAACTCAGCCACATATTCTACAGACATAAAAAATATATGCAACACTCCCCTTTTTTTTATGACTAGAAAGAATATGGAAACAAACCCAGCTTGATAATTAACTCACAGTGCCTACTGGCAACTAGAGGCTTGGTTAAGATATCAGCCAACATTAATTTAGTATCACAGTACTTCAAAACAACCTTTTTCTTGGCTAGAAAATCTTTAACAAGATGAAAACGCACATCAATGTGCTTTGTGCGATTTCTGGAACTTTCAGATAAAACCAAATGGATACAGGCTTGATTGTCTTCATGAATTGTGACAGGCTGGCTTAAAATGACTCCAATGTCTTGCAACAATTGAGTAAACCAAATTACTTCATTGCACAGTTGTGCTAAAGCATAAAATTCAGCTTCAGCTGTGCTGATGGCTACTACAGTCTGCTTTCTGGAAAACCATGCAATAGTGGAATTTGCAAATTGAATTACACTTCCAGAAGTAGACTTCCTATCACTGAGATCTCCAGCCCAATCTGAATCACACCAGCATTCTAACTTTTCTTCTGTGTCTGTAGCAGACAACCTTAAGCAAAAATCTTTGGTGCCTTGCAAATAACGAAACAGCCTTTTTAAACCAGACTTTGCAGATGTGGGATTTTCCACAAACCTGCTCAAAATGGACACACTGTTAGAAATATCCGGACGGCTGTTATTTGCAATGTAAAGAAGACTGCCAATGGCTGATCTGAAACTATCTCCTTCAGATGACTCACCATCCCCCTTCTCCCCCTCCTCTTTTAGAAACTCGGGAAGCATGGGGGAGGAGACAGACTTGCAGTCCTGCATTTTAAAATCCTCCAGCAGCTTCTTAATTTTGCTGCTCTGGCTTATGAGAAAACTGCCATCTTTTTCCCTCTGAATTTCTAATCCTAAGTAATTGTTGACTGCTCCAAGACATTTCAATGTGAAATTGTTTTTCATACAAACCTCAAAGGAATGCTTCTGTTCATCAGATGAAGTGAGCAGCAACAAATCATCCACATACAAGCACAAGTATATTACACCTTGCTTATCATTTTTTACATACACACAAGGATCAGCAATTCCCTTCTGAAATCCAAATTTTTGCAAAATATTATCCATTTTAATATTCCAACAATGCGCGGCCTGTTTCAAACCATAGATGGATTTCTGCAATTCACACACAAGATGTTTTTCTTTTTCATAACCAGGAGGTTGTTGCATAAACAATTTTTCCTCCAAGTCACCATACAGAAAAGCAGTTTGAATATCATAGTGATAAACAGACAGTTTCTTCATGGCAGCAACCTTTAAAAGCAACCTGATAGATTCAGCTTTTGTCACTGGAGCAAAAGTTTTGTCATAATCCACATTTTTTCTTTGAGCAAAACCTTTTGCTACCAACCTTGCTTTGTACTTCTGAATTTTACCATCAGAATCTTTTTTCAGTTTGAACACCCACCTACAACCTAAAACCTTCTGATTAGGAGGCAAACTTACTAGTTTCCAAGTTTTATTTTCCTTTAAGGAATCCAACTCTTGTTGCATGGCTTCATGCCAACACTTAGCTATTTCAGCTGGCATTTCTTTAATTTCTTCCAGAGACTCAGGCTCTGTGTGAATGTGAAAAACCTTCACAACATCTACTTGATAACGATCAGGAGGAACTCCCTTATTAATCCTTTCAGACCTGCGAGGTAGGACAGGACTTACACTCTGTTTCCCACCATTGCCCTCAGAAACCTCTGACTTTCCAGACAAGTCAGCTTCCTGATCATTGACTTCACTAGGTGATTCCTGCAAATCACCATCAGCAAGACTTTGCTGCTTCCCCATGGATAAATCAACTGAAGAACTAGAGTTTATTTTATCCCAATTCTGCTCAGCAAAAGAAGCACTTTTACTAATTATCAGTTGATTATCCAGTATGAACCTGTAGCTTCTCTGACTCTGTTCATACCCTACAAAGATTGCTTTCTTTGTTCTGGAAGCCCCCTTGCGCCTCAGCTGTTTGGGAATGTGCACCCAAGCTGTGCTTCCAAACACCCTGAGGTGGCTTACTTTAGGCTTCACACCATAGAACAAACGAAAAGGGACATCCTGAATTGCACTGCTAAACAGTCTGTTCTGCACATAACACGCTGTAGTAACAGCTTCTCCCCAATACCTAAAAGGCAAACTAGCATCCTTCAGCAAACACATCATTGCTTCCTGCAGTGTTCTGCCTTTTCTCTCTGCAACAGAATTCTGTTCTGGAGTGTAAGGGTTAGCTAAAATGTGTTCTATCCCTTTTTCTAACAAAAAGCTTTTAAACTTTGAGGATAGATACTCGCCACCGCGATCTGATTGCAAAGCAGACACTGGCCTTGGGAATTTTCCATTCGCCCAAGCCACAAAAGCCTTAAATTTATCAAAGACCTCATCTTTGTGTTTCAGCAAATAAATGAATGTGTACCTGGAAAAATCATCTATGAAGGTCAAAATGTACCTTGCTCCCCCAAGACTAGGAGAAAATGGGCCTATTACATCAGAGTGAATTATCTCTAGAGGCCTAGAGGTGGATCTATCAGAAAACTTCTTCACAGGAGCTCTAGTAGTCTTATTCTCCTTGCAAACTGCACAGTCTAGATACTTATCACAAGGTTTCAATTTTAAATCAGCAGAATAACTAGGCATTTGAGAAATGTATTTAAAATTAGCATGAGCAAATCTCCTATGTAATAAATGGATGCACTGGTCGTGTATGGGCTTATTTTCAAAAACAGCCTTAGCTTTAGCAATTTGCTGCTTTTCAGCCTTTTGTACAATGTACAGAGAATCTTTCTGCAAACACTTTGCAACTATTTTGCCAGCCTTTCTAATATCACAACCCTCTTTCTTAAAAGTTACTACATAACCTGAGGCTACTAGCTGCCCCACAGACAAGAGATTGCTTTGAAAATTAGGCACAAACAAAACATTTTTAACAGTTTCCCCCAAACATGGAAGATTAATCTCACCTTCACCCACGATCTTGGATACAGATCCATCTGCTAAGGAAACTTTTTGTTTGTTAGTTTTAGACAAAGACAGAAAAGAATCTTTATTGTGACAAATATGAGAATTGGCCCCACTGTCAAGAACCCACAAATCTTTATTATCAGAGTTCTCAACAACTGTTGCATGAAGAATCTTCTTTCTAGAAGTCTCTTCTTTCTTGCGAGAAGTCGTCTTCTTTTGAACACAGTCCTTTTGCAGATGAGCAGGGGATCCACAGGTAAAGCATCGCCTACTGGATAATGCAGAAACTTGGAATTCAGAGCTCTTCCGCTCCCTCTGCTGGCCACGAGAAGACTTTATTGTAGAAATGGAGGCAGCTTTTTCTTGTCGCTTCTCCCACTCAGCAAGCAACCGGGTAGACACAAATGATGGATTTAGATCAGCTTCTGGGATTCCCTCCATGGAGCAAATTAAAGTGTCCCAGGACTCATTCAACGAAGAAAGCATAATGTAGGCTTTCATCAGGGGGGTAAATTCCATCCCACGTTCCTGAAGTTCCACAAAATAATTCTGAAGCTTGTGGAGATGATCAGGCAAATTTCCATTCTCAGGCAAGTGAGCCTTGTACAGTTTTTTTGTTAAAATAACCTTGCTGCCTGGACTAGTTTTCACATATAAATCACGCAAATAGTCCCATAAGTCTTTGGAAGTTTCTTTGCCTCTCACGTGAATAAGCTGATCATCCTGAACAGCCAAAATAATGGAGGGTTTGCATTTCTCATCTTTCCTCAACCAGGCTTGATCTGGATTCTGAGGAATTTGTTCAGAAATTGCAGACCATAAATTTTCTCTCCTCAAGAAACTTTCCATTTTCAAAGACCAGTTCAAATAATTAGAATTAGAAAGCCTTTCCAGGAGCATACCTTGAAAATTTGAAACTCCAGCAGCAGCCATGGCTCCTTCTCTCCCCTGTTGTAGTAATCCAAAAAAACACCACGAGGCTTGCAAACACGAGGCAAAACTCCGCCTCCAATGGAAACTTCCTGTAACTGCCGGCAAGTTTCAAAAAACAAAGGAAGCCTCTCCAGATGCAGACTAAAACAGGTCAGCTTTCTTCTCTCTTTTATTTTTCCATAAGTTTTGTCTCTGATCCAGAAGCAATTGCTGGGCACAGAACCTATTGTATTTTTATAAAATTTGTGATCAGAGTTATGGAAAAACCAAGAGATAAGTTTGTAGTAAAAATGTTGCTTTATTTAAAACAGAAACATAAGAACAAACCTTGAATCTTCTTCTTTAGCCAAAGCATGGCATGGTTGATTAACATAGCCATTTAGATAGCAGAGAGCAGAATGCAGAGAACAAAAGGACAAAAGGCATTTACATTTTTAAACCTTTACCTGACCAGCATCTGAGTGGACAGGATCCACCATGTGACCAAAACACCTAGGCAACAGATTCCCAATATGGGCAAAGCTCAAACAGCTAATTCTGATTGGTCAGAAACTCTCAGACTGGCCGGCACCCGGGCAAATTAACAATCCTGAGTGGGGGTGAACATGTGCTCCTGAGCCCAAACAGGAAAAAAGTTTTGAGGCCTGGCTTTTTAAAAACTCAGCCACATATTCTACAGACATAAAAAATATATGCAACATATTTGAGCCAGAATGTGCCGGGATTCCCTGAGGCCTGATATTTCAAGGGTTCCTCCAGGGTCAAAAGGTTGAGAACGGCTGATCTAAAGCCTAGAGAAAGCATTTATTGTGTATTTGTGGTTTTATTCTTGATTGTAAGACATCCAGATACAAATGCTTTCAATAAATAAATAAACAAACAAAGTGCCATTAATTTTTTTTCCTCACCCAGGCTAACATTTGTCACAAGTAAACCTCTAAGCTGGTAGACTAAAACTTGCTTAAAAACGCAAGAGGATTTTTTTGATTCATCTCGTAAAACACATCAAACGTTTTCAAATGTTCCATAATTATGTCTGAAGGCCAGTATAATCACAGAACAAGCGGAATTAAAACAAAATGCTGACAACTAATGTATTAATATTTTATGGATGTATGCACTTAATTACAGCTAGATAGACATTAGGAATTCCTCATCTGGATTTTTCCTTGGCACTAAACAGGTTCACGTGGTGGACCTCCTGGGTCTAATCTTCCTTTTTTTCACAATTTATTCTTACAAACCAATGGGGTGCAGAGGGGCTGGGTGGACTGGGGAGATTAAGAGAGAGATAATGGACGACAAAGATTAAAACAAAATCAGCCCTCCTATAAATTCTCTTATAGAAGGCATTCCTTATAAAGTAACATTATAAGCAACCGAACCACATTAAGACTTCTATTTCTAATCTCCATAACAAAACTTGCTTAGGAGAGGAGGGATGGGGGTGGGTGGGTTGGATATGAATATATTAATCAAAGAGAATATTTGTAGCTCAGGGTTGAACTGTGGGGTCCTTGGTGCTCTCTGAGCCTTGTTGTTTTCTTGCAGACGTTTCATTGCCAGGCTAGGCAACATCTTCAGTGCGAAAAGGGAGTGGGACTTGCTCTCTGTTTATATCCCATGGCTTGTCCTGCTTGTGTTGGTGGGGGTGTTGTTCTCCCCTTAGGAGTTCCTTGATTGGGCTGTTGTTTGCTGCTTGGTTGATTGACTGAGTTAATAGTTCCTTGATTAGGGTATAATGTACTGTTTGATTGTTCATCTGGTGTTAATCTTGGTGTTAATCTTTGCATATTTGGGTGTTGATTGCTGGCGAGGAAGTGTCCTGGTCTTTTGGCTTTTCTATTGTCTCTTATAAATGGTATGTAAATGTTGTTTATCTCTATGTGTCTGTTGATGGCTGCTTTGTCTGAGTGCCAAGCTTCCAGGAATTCTCTAGCATTTTTGGATTTGGCTTGGTCCAGGATGCTCACAGTTTCCCAGTTGAAAGTATGGTTGAGTCTCTCCATGTGTTGTGAGAATAAGGAGTTTTCATCGTGTCTTCTGACTGCTAGTTGGTGTTCGTGGATGCGCTCTGCTCGTCTTCTGCATTTCCTTCCTACATAGTGGCTGCTACGGTCCTTGCACTGTATGTTGTAGATAACTGCTGTTTTTTCTTCTTGGGCTACTGGGTCTTTTGGGTTACTTAAGATGTTCTGAAGGGTTTTGGTTGGTTTATGTGCTACGGTGATACCATGTGGTTGTAACAGTCCGCTGGTAGTTTCTGAGATATATTAATATGAATATATTCAATGTTTAAACAAAATAGGAAGTCTTTGTAGGCTCCTAGGGAGTTGGATTAAAAGCAGAACACTTGGCAGAAGGAGAAATGGAACACCTTGAAGCCATCTTTTGGAATGTCTTCTTTCAACTTCAGCTGTTTGATGGAAAAGTTGGAGTGGAGGGGACTGAACATCTGGAGAACCTAGTTGTCTCCTCCTCTCATTCTTGGCCAAGTAAGTTCTCTTCATTGCTGGAAAATCTATAGACATCTTAGCAAGTCAATGTAGTTTGTGCCACATACTGTGTGGCTCACTGTCACATTTATAATAGCTGCTGATATGTATGTTTTCTGGGTTTGGATATCTGCTCACACGTTCTGATGCCGGAAATGAGACCATTGATGTAGCTCTGCTGAGAGCCAAAGACCTAGCAGTTGCATTCTCACAACCTACTAAACTTGCTTAATGTTAATGTTAATCTTGGTTAGGGTTCTTTGGGTGGCTTAGTGTGTTCTGCAAACCCACTGACCTTGGGTTTGGTTGATCAACTGTGCAAGCTCAGAAAGGAGGCTGATTCAGCAGTCCGTGTGAACACAGCCACCTATTCTTGAGAGGCAAAGGGTTGAGGCAGATCCTAAGAAATAAGGAAATAAATAACTTCTGTGCCTTATTCTTCATTGTGCTACTTCTGTAAGTGTTTGTATATAAATATCCATCACATTCTCCTAATATGATCATCTATCGTAGCAGGCATGTACAGATGTACCAAGCAAATAATTGAACAGCGGGCAAATATGATCAGTGCTGAGTAAAAGGGTTTGGCAGAGCTTGAAGGAAGCGGCACACAGCTGAGCTAGGAGAAGGAAAACTATAATGCAAAAGATTGAAAGCTCAATTGAGGTTTTAGACTGTTGGGACTAATGTAGCGTTCACCGGCACAAACCCTTGTATTCTGAATTAATTACAATTACATTAAAAGGAATCTTCCTCTCCCACCCTCTCAGCCTGTTGAAACATCAACATGGATTAATCGCTTGCCACTGAGTTAAGATGCATTTACAGGATCACTGATGGAGCTATGGTGAACTGACTTCTGGGGGGAGGTATGGAGAACTGAAGAGGGCTCTGCGAAAGCGGAGTCAATTACCACGTCAAAGACCAAGGAACTGATCAGCAGACCAGTTCCTTGGAACCTCTCCAGATAAGGAGAGGACAGGAGATCACCCACATGTGCTCTGAATGGCTGCTCCTTGCGAGGAGACCGCAGGATTGTGGTCTTCCATGGGTTTGAGCACCGGGAGATGAAGGGATTAGCCACTTGCTTGCAACCACGGCAGAGCCTTTTAAAGGAGACTAAGTTCCAATCGAAGAGATATTTATAGCTCAGGGTTGAACGGTGGAGTCCTTGGTGCTCTGTGAGGCTTGTTGTTTTCTTGCAGATGTTTCATTGTCAGACTAGGCAACATCTTCAGTGCAAAAAGGGAGTGGGACTTGCTCTCTGTTTATATACCATGGCTTGTCCTGCTTGTGTTGGTGAGGGTGTTGTTCTCCCTTTAGGAGTTCCTTGATTGGGCTGTTGTTTGCTGCTTGGTTGATTGACTGAGTTAATAGTTCCTTGATTAGGGTATATTGTGTTGTGTTGTTTGATTGTTCCTCTGGTGCTAATCCTGGTGTTAATCTTTGCATATCTGGGTGTTGATTGCTGGCGAGGAAGTGTTCTGGTCTTCTGGCTTTTCTATTGTCTCTTATGAATGGTATGTAAATGTTGTTTAGCTCTGTGTGTCTGTTGATGGCTGCTTTGTCTGAGTGCCAAGCTTCCAGGAATTCTCTAGCATTTTTGGATTTGGCTTGGTCCAGGATGCTCACAGTTTCCCAGTTGAAAGTATGGTTGAGTCTGTCCATGTGTTGTGAGATTAGGGAGTTTTCATTGTGTCTTCTGACTGCTAGTTGGTGTTTGTGGATGTGCTCTGCTAGTCTTCTGCCGGTCTGTCCTACATAGTGGCTGCTACAGTCCTTACACTGTGTGTTGTAGATAACTCCTGTTTTTTAATTCTTGGGTTACTGGGTCTTTTGGGTTACTTAAGATGTTCTGAAGGGTTTTGGTTGGTTTATGTGCTACGGTGATGCCATGTGGTCCTAAGGGGAGAACAACACCCCCACCAACACAGGCAGGACAAGCCATGGTATATAAACAGAGAGCAAGTCCCACTCCCTTTTCACACTGAAGATGTTGCCTAGTCTGGCAATGAAACGTCTGCAAGAAAACAACAAGGCTCAAAGACCACCAAGGACTCCACAGAGACTAAGTTCGCTAACCTCGCTTCTAATCATTGCCTATTAACCATCCTAAAGCTATTAGAGACTTTCAGAACAATAAGTTTGAAAAATTTTCATTGGGTGAGTTTAGCTTCAACTCTGAACAAAAGAAAAATTAATTACAAGCTTAAGAACTTAAAGAATTTGAAATAAACAGCAAAAAGCTAAATAAGATTTTGGTCTAAGAAAGTTATAAATGGATGAAAGGTCCAGATAAATTTGGAATATTGACTTTTCCTAAAAGATTTTGGAATTAACTATAAAAAATAAACTATTTTTTATAAGAATTTTATTTAAAGCAATGATAAAAGCTACAGAAAAACAAAAAACTACAAAAAAAGAAAAAAGAGAAAAAACTAAAAAAGTGTAGAAACACAAGAGAATTTTTTTCAAAATTACAAAAAGAGGTGACTTACGACTTTTAACAGCAAGGATATACAACAATTTTCCATAATCAATTCCTTACTCTATATTAAACCAAAATCACATTATTTCTATAAATCATTCCATTGGCACATTATAAAAATCACTAAATACAGTTGCTCCCTCCCCTTATATTAAAAGAAAAGAAAAAAATATAAACCTCCTAATCAACTCCCCCCCCAAAGATAACATTTATTTAATTATTTCCTTCCTACTACTATTCTATACATTCCTGTCTATAATAAAAATCCAACTAAAAATCATATAAATTGTCTGCCATTGTACTTGATAATACAACAATCTTAATAATCTTAATCATATTAAACTCAAAACCAGACATTTATTATTTTTTATTATACCTTAATAATCTTAATCCAAATAGTTAAAAGATAAATTAAATCAGCCAAACCCTAAAAGCAATCCAGATAAATATTCTTAAATCCTTATCCCACTTCAAAATAAACCGGAGCATTTACATATCTCCACAATGCGCACAGAGCTTTTTTCTTAAAAAAAACCAAACAGCCCAATTGCCCCCCTCAAAAACTCCAACTTCTCTTCAGGAGACCTCCCATATATAATAACCCCTTCTTTTCCATGGTGTTCCATCAGAATATCAATTTCACTTATGGCTTGCAACTCGATCTCTCCCTTTAATTTCTTCAACTCCACTATCCGATCTTCATCCAGCATTTCAACAGAAGTCCCGATCTCACTCTTAGAAGAGACATTTATGTCACTGTTAATTTCCTCAGTTTCATCCATGACATCCCCAACCAGATGACACATTTTAGACCTCATATTTTCTACAATGTCCTGAATGCCTTGCATAAAAACTTGTAGGAATCAGAAAGAATCTGTTTAAAATCTTGGTGGAAGTCAGAGAAAGTCTGTTTAAAATCCTCCATGTCTCACGCAGTAGATTATGGCGCCCCCTAGGAGCTTAACCAGCGAAAGTCAAAGATATGAAAGAATTCCGGAATGTGTTTACACAAGCGAAAGTGAGATATGCAGACAGTTCTCCAGGGAAAGTAGAAGCAGAAAACTGAAAGTTCAAAACAGCCGATTCAACGTGTAGGAAAATGCTACTATCTTCAAATTTAGTACAAAAATAATAACAGGGAGACAATTATTTACTCTCAATCCTCCTTAATATTTGGATGGAAAACAAAGTCCAAAACTTAAAAGGAATTTTTTTAAAAAAATTGATCCCCAAAATAACAAGAAGCACCAAGAGAACCCACTTCTCCTTGCTGTAGAAAGCCTCTCTTAGGGTACGCGTACTTAAAAGAAATATAAATTGGGTGATTTAGAAATGGGGTGGCCGGTCTTAGTGTCCCTTTAAGGCTACAGCGCAGCTTGGAAATGATGACATCCCAGCCTCCTGGCTGCTCTTACCAGTCGAGTGCAAAATGCTGTTTGTGATCTTCTGGCTGCAAGCAGCCGTCCAGAGGACAGATGGGGTGATTCCAGATGTTTTCCTTTTTCCGGAAAAACAGTCCTGGGCTTCAGGAGAAACCTGCCTGAGCCCGAAAAAACTGCCACGTTGTCAGTTCTGCCCACTGAGCCCGCGGGCACAGCTGTTCAGTCCGCCATGTCCCGACTGGAATGAACAACTTCTCATGGGAAACAGACTTATTTTGTCTACCCTGTCTATTGCAAGTGATAACAAAAGACAAGTGATGGTTTTAGAAACTGGACACTAGAAGGGACTAAAGATTTTAAACAGAAGAAAAATAAAATAAAAACTTCTTGATGTCAGTTAATACTGGGACTGAACTGTTGTGCAGAGAAAGAAATTCCAGACTATTTCAAAATAAGGTCATTCTAAAGAGAAGTTGACTAAAGTGATAGATCATCATAGAGAAAATCTATCTATGTGGTCACTAGGAAGCAAAAACGACTTGATGATACTCAATTCATCAATCAATCAATCAATCAATCGGAAGTTGACTTTAGCAACTGAGCGTGAAAACCGAATCTTATTTATTTATTTATTTATTTATTTATTTATTTATTTATTTATTTATTTATTGAAGTCTGGATCAAGATGATTTAACTGCTTTCACCGAGACCATCAATCAATCCCTATGAATCAATTGTGGAGGAATTGTCATACTGTATATTGTTTAGTTTTTTAAATAGTTCACTTTTCTTTCAGGAAGTCAAGGCAGCATGCCTAACATTATCAATCCATTTCCCCCCCATGACAACCTGGTGAAGTAGGGTGGGTTGAGAAAAGGGCATAAAGGTCATAGATGGATGAAATCATTGAGCTTGGGTCTTCCCTGGTGTGGAGAAAAAATTGATTCATGCCTTACGGTGTTATACTCTATTCCCGGGTTTACATTCTACCTACTATATTGTATTACATAGCTTGTTAAAAAGGTTTGTTTGTAGCTTAGCTAATGTAATTTGAATGACTTGAATTTCTGTAGAATTTATGCCTCTCATAGAACTGTTACATGCTCAAAGATGTTGATTAATTCCTACTTTCTGGAAAGAAGTAGAGGTTCAGTTTGTTAGAATCACAGTTATCTTTGTATATCAAAGTAACAACTCCGCATTTCAAAGGACGAAGCTATTGTATCTTCTCTTCCTTTAAATGGTACCCCTGTTTCCTTCCTACTGGCTTCCTTACCCATTGTAAAAAAATTTCTTCCTTCTAGTTATGGTATGGTATATTCTAGGGTATGTTAATTGTACACAAATGCTCAAGCTGACTTTGATTAAGATTTGAAGAAGAGAGGGTTGAGAGGGGACACCACAGCTGTCTTCAAATATTTATTTATTTATTTATTAGATTTATCAACGCCCATCTCCCCCGAGGGGACTCTGGGCGGTTTACAACAGAATATAATTCATTAAAATACAATTATAAATAGACTGAAATACACATTAATTAACATTTTATAAATATAATACAATCCAAATGGCAGAATCTTCTTAAGTCCATGGGGAAGGGCACTCCAGGGCCACCCTAAGGCACTAGCCATCCCCAAGAGTGTACTTTCTCCTTCCCGCCCCAAGCATATTGACACAACCTCCTTCCGGGCCCAGCCAGGTTTCCGTAATACATACCAGGTCTGCCCCCTCCTCTAAAATCAGATCGTATATGAGGGGGGCCTTGTTATTAATTGACCTGGCATTACAGAGCAGCAGCCGAAAGTCAGGGCAACCATGAGTCTTCTGTCCAGGACCTAGGTTTGGGCACGAAGGGCCGGAACACGCCACCGGTAATAAACACCGGTGTATTATACCGGTGTGTTTTGTTTTGTTTTGTTTTGTTTTGTTTTGTTTTGTTTTGTTTTGTTTTGTTTTGTTTTGTTTTGTTTTGTTTTGTTCTATCTATCTATCTATCTATCTATCTATCTATCTATCTATCTATCTATCTATCCAACTTATATCACCGCCCATCTCCCCCCAAAGAGGGGACTCTGGGCGGTTTACAATAAAGTTAGTGATTAAAAACATATAAAATATACAACACAATATATCAAATGAAAAATTAAATATAAATATATAAATATATAAAACCGGTGTAATACCTGAAAGGCTGTCACCTTGTAGAGGGTTTGGACTTATTCTCACTTGCTCCTGAGGGTAAGACTAGAACTAATGGGTGGAAACTTCAAGAATGTAGATAGAGATGAGACATTGGGAAGAACGTCTTGACAGGAAGAGCGATCAATCAGTGGAATAGGCTACTGCATTGAGTGGTTTCTTCCCCTTCACTGGAGGTTTTCAAAGGGAGGTGGATAATCATCTATAGAGGACGGTGTAGTGAATCCTGTAGTGTGCAGGAGGTTGGACTTGATAACCTCTTAGATCCCTTCCAACTCTATGATTCTACGATTAATATGCCATATCAAATCTATGTAACCTTGTAGCCTCTGTGTACAAAAGACCAGTGACTCACTATAACCTGCTACTTTTGAAAGAATTAAACAATTGATAGATCCTCTCCAGTTGTTGGCATTTCTTGGGTGAGTTTTCCACCACACCTGGTCCTAATCCAACTCATAACCACTACTCTAGGCTGGCAACTCTTCTTAAGGTTTTATAAGGAGGGGAGAAATTATTAAAGATTTTTCTCAAGTTGAGTCTCGCTATTAGCAGTGGTGGAGATGCTGTTTGTCTTCCACCCAAAGCTTTTCTTCCCTCTGGCTTCTGTTTGGACCTGTCTGGACACTCCTGGCTTTGTAGAATTCCAAAAAGTATGTACAGTACATGTGTGGGAAGATGGTGGACATCTACCTGTGCAAATGCCTACCCTGAGAAAATGGTGGAGAATTTACTTAAAAAATGATGGTGATCGTTTTGCTGTGGGGTTCAAGTGGGAAGTTGAGAAAAAGGAAGCAATGCAAAAATTATTTCAGATAAATTTTCGAGGGATTTCAGCTCTGATTACAAACCTAAATTACACATCCAGATCAATACAAAATCACTGTATGAAAGATATGCTGATTAGAAACATGCAGATCAGGAGAATTTCAGTCTCTTCAACTGTCTGCATTAGTGGAACAAAAACACCAATTTGTCATGTTATAGGTAGATCCCTAACACAGAGAGCTTTTGTATGCAATTTCCACTAATGTACACAGTTTTTTAATATCAGTTCCCCAAGAAACATTTCGAAAAGGCACATTTCCCCAAAGTTGTTCTTTCTTATGTAAATTTCCCCACTGCAAGCTTTTAAAATGTTAATTTCTCTAGAAGCTTTTTTTTTTAAAGGAATGCAACTATTCTTGAATGCATCTTTCATAAACAAATAATCCTTTTAAGATTCATCTTGCACAAACAAATATGGAATTGGGGTGGTGGTGGATTTTTTTTTACTTGGGAAAGATGGATGCTAGCATTTTTTCTTCTTTCTGTGCTTGTGTGTACCAATGACAGATGCAGATCAGCTCAATAGAAATTTTCACAGATATTTCCTGGGGGGTGATGAACTGCATTTTGTATATCAAGGGCTGTGAGCTTCCTTCCAACTTCTTTGAGCCCTGAATACATTACAGCTATGCAGAGAAAATTTGCAATTTTCTACCAGTTCTCATTCAATATTATGCAAGAGAATTTGCTTTTGAAATTACTTTCATAGGGAAGAGGATTCTAATTCTCACAGGTGCAGTGTGGTGCTATTGCAATTTTTGACTAAACAAAACATGGAAAAAGGAGAAAGTAGTACCAAGGATACATATGACTTCCACTGGACACCTATGCATATTCACAACATGCTTAACACAATTACTGAACAACTTATTGTGTGGGTTTGCACAATAGATTAAACCATAAATTAACCACATGGCCTGGGTTCATGTAAATCACTAACATACAAACACACAGACATGCACACCAAGGTTTAAAAAATAACCAAGCTTAGATTGTGAAAACACAGCCACTAGGTTTGTAACTGATCTGGCCACACATGTTGTGTGAAAGCAGCCATTTCCTTAAATAAGGTAAAGGTAAAGGTTTCTCCTGCACAGTCGTGTCCGACTCTAGGGGCCGGTGCTCATCTCAGTTTGTTAGCCGAAGAGCCAGCGTTGTCCGAAGACGCTTCCACGGTCATGTGGCCGGCATGACGCACGCGGAACGCTGTTACCTACCCACTGAAGTGGTGCCTATTCATCTACTTGCATTTGCATGCTTTCGAATTGCTAGGTTGGCAAGAGCTGGGGCGAGTGCGGGAGCTCACTCTGTCACACGGGGCTAGGGATTCGAACCTCCGAACTTGAATGAACAAATATCCTTTCTTTCATTTGTGTTGGTGGTATACCCTACCTGGATTCCTACACAGTAGGATTTTTAAATGAATTCCTATTCAACAGACTTTGGATGCAACAGACACATCCTGATTTTGTAAATGTATGTAATTAACATTAATTGCCCTAAAGCATGTACATTACAAAAATAATAATAATAATAATCAAATTTAGTATTTGTCTTTAACAGATACCCCTTCCCCCTAGCTGGTCTATTAAATTGAGATTACTGTCCTTTAATTAAACTCCAGGGAAAGAACACAGGAGAGAATATCTCCTAGTTCTGTTTTTTTTTTTTCCTTTTAATTTTTTTCCTGGTTGGGAAGTATAGCCAGCTGGGGTGGCCTGAATGATGACAACTTGTGTAACAACACCATCTGCTTTCTATGAAAAAGGAAGCTCAAAAGCACCATCACCAAGAAATTCTCAAGGAGAAAAAGTTAAAACAACAACAAATGCAGCCTCTTTGGCAGGGGAAGAAAACTTTTTAAAAGTTCTGGCCCCCATTCCTTTGCCCAAGTTAATTGACCAACCTAGGGCCATGTCTTAGAAAATAGTTAAGCAAACTGTGTGGGTGTATGTGTGTACTGTATACCCAGACAATGGAGAGCATTGATTCAGCCCGGTTGGATTCTGTAGGAAACAGGGCTGTGAAGATCTATAGATCGTGCAGGAAATACCAATATGCAAATGCTTAGTGTCAAGACCACAGCCCAGCAGATGGCATTAACATTCCAAGGAACCCAAATCTTGTGAAGAGAGAAACAATTCACCCACCAGTCTTGCTCAGTGCTGTCTTTGTGAAAACGAAGCGGTCTTGGCGTTTGCCTCCAGCAAGGAGAGCAATAAACACAACTTCAAGACAGACAGAAAACAACTAGTTTGTTAATAAATGTGCTGTTCCTTGAAGTCTTTCAGCTGGTTGGCATAGCAATTCTTTCCTTTTCATTTTAGGTGGCATCGTGAGTTTGGAGAAAGCCTAGCTCGTGAACCAAATTGCAGCTGATAGTGAGAGCGACGGGGACATTTCACCGAATGGGATTGTTGGGGTTTGAATAAATACCCAGAATTTACAGATAGATTAATTAGACAGGAGAGGTAAATAGGTGAGAGGTAATACTTTCTGCAAGTCATTCAATTAGCAGCTATTGTTGAAGTAAGTGGTGACACATACTGCAGCTGATATAGATTAAGCTGGGTGTGGCAGATAATTTGTTTGACCTATAACGTGATTGGTTGATATTTGTATAAAAGTAGAGAAGTTCGGGTGTTCATTCTTCTCGTTACTATCTTCTCATCGGTATCTGTGTTGGACGTTATTGGACTGTATTGTACTACGTATGTATATAGAGTAAATAGATTATTTTATCTAATCTCTTGTGAGTGTCTGCTTACTCAATAGAACGTATTGCTCTGAGGACTAGAAGGAACATTGGCAGCCCCAGCGCTGTGTACTCTGACAGGGATCAAGTACAGCTCTACCTCAATTGACGTCTTACTCGGGCGAAAGCATTTCTGGAGCATTTTGATAAGCTCTGGGCTCATTTGAGAAATAGCCTGAGGTGGTCATAGCAAGCTCAGCTCTCTTGCCTTAGGGCTTTTGGCAAATCAAGGGTTGATCTCAAGATAAGAGATTGTCCATGGCATCATCCATGGCTCCATTAGAAATCGGCAGATCTTGGTGGTTCTCATTTAGGGGAAAGCTTAGAGGCGAAAAATGCTGGAAACTGGAACAATATTTTTGTGTAAGATCAAGAGAACTTAAGGTGGAATTGTAAAAGGATGAGGAATCTGGCTATGTCCTTGGGGCTGGGGAAATCTGCATTGTTACAGATGGGAGAAGACTTTCAAGCTGCCATTTGTACATGGACAATTGGTGATATTGTGTTGCTTGGGGCTAGAGTTGTCTGCAGAAGAGTAACTCAGCATTTCGTTGATCCAGAACAACATGACCGGTTGATTCCCAAGCTTGAAATGAAGCAAGAACTGGATATTTTTCTTAGAATGTTTCCCTACCAATGGATCTGCCTGGGAACATTGACATCTCTGTTGGCCTTCTTCCAGGTTTCTCCAGCAGGTGAAGCTAGAAGGACTGCTGCAAGGAAGGGGGTATTCTTCTTTTCAACTCTTTTTTCCCCTTCTTCCTGATACTGCTGCCATCACCAATCCCAGCAAGCTTGCCTCTCCAACAGCCCCAGTGAGCCTTTGTGTTCAGGCAGCAGCCCGACAAGAACTGGTTCCTTTTCTCATGGGTGGGCCCCTCCAAAGGTAAGGCCATGAGAAGGAAGGATGTGGGTGATTCTGTCACCACGGCTGTCCCCTGACAACCACTCCCAGTTGTCCCAATCCACATGAGACTTTCTGGTCCTCAACCTTCCCAAGATTCCATGGGAAGCTGCAGGTGACAGGAGAGAGGAAAGTACCGTGAAAGAACACTTGCACATTCCCCATGGTCCCCTTGTAACCAAAGTAAGATCTAGAATCCTGCCTTGCATCCATGAGAATTTTGCTCATGCTTTCTTCTCCCTTGAAAATAATTTTGACAGCAAATTCTCTGCTTTCAAATGGAGAGAAATGGGTTGAAAAAAAATGCAGAAGAAACATAAAGGAAGTGGATTAGTGTATTGTCGAAGGCTTTCACGGCCGGAGTTCGATGGTTGTTTTGGGCTGTGTGACCGTGTTCTGGAAGTTGTGGTTCCTAACGTTTCGCCAGCATCTTCAGAGGGCAGGAGCACAGACTGAAGTTCTGTCTGTGCTCCTGCCCTCTGAAGATGCTGTCCACAGATGCTAGGAACCACAACTTCCAGAACACGGCCACACAGCCCGGAAGACCCACAACAACCATGAAGTGGATTAGGATCTCCTTTCCCCAAGTGAGTGTCCAGATGACAACCTGAAAAATCCACATTTCTTCTGCCTTTTGTTTTTTCATTGTAAAAAGATAGAGGAGAAGGTTGGTTTCATTATTTTAATAATGTATCACAAATACACACACAAACACACACTATTAACCAATTGACCAATTGACAGCAGTTGTCGAAATCAATCCCAGAGCAGAGATGGATGAGGACCCTGTTTTGTTTCAGAAGGACACTGAAGAGGATCTTAAGTGGTTGACATTATCCTTGTGTGTCCTACAATATTACCTAGATGTGTTATGAAAATTAAAGAGTTCCAAGACCAGAACATCATTACTTCTTCCATTACCTTGTTTCATGGGGTTATTGACGGTACAGTTGTCACTCTTTTTTTGGGGGGTCTGTGTGATTAATGATTGGGTTGTATGGGAGCGGGGAGAAGGAAGAAGATGGATAGAGTTTCCAACTATTTTTTAGAATGCACTTAAAAGGAGAGTGGGACACTTATTTTTATTTTTATTCAAGCTACTCTTGAACCCTCAGGGCATTTCAAAATTGATACTGTGAACTCGTCCAAAATGAACAGACTAATCATCTAAGATCATAGCTATGGGCTACCTGGCTAACACAAAAAATGGGCTTTATTGATTTATTAACCGCCCAGAGTCCCCCGTTTGGGGGAGATGGGCGGTAACTTATTTATTTATTTATTATTTATTTATTTATAATTCCATTTATATAACCGCCCCATCTCCCCCGAAGGGGACTCTATAGTACAAATTTAAATAATAAATAATAAAATAATAAATTTATATTTCAATTTTTACACTGTAAATAAAACACATACACATATAAATAAGTGTAAACAATATATTTATTATAGTATTACTTTTAGCAGACACCAAGAAGATGTCTTTATTTTTTATTTTTCATCCTTATCATATGTCTTTATGTTATCAAAACAGAGAGCCAGGGTTAAGATGTGGGTCTAGCAGTCGAGTACAAATTCTAGTACTCCCCGCCGTGCCGCAGCTCATAGGATTGTTGTGAGGAACAGTAGGAGGAGAGATCCCCATGTTTGCCACCTTGAGTTCCTGTCCAAAAGGTGGGCTACATATCTAACAAATACAAAAATTTATTTTATACAAGTGGAGGACCAATTTAGTGGAACAATGGGAGGAGGATATAGAGAAATATGGAGGTGGCCCTCATGAAGGTATTCTTTTTTTATATATAATTTTTATTGAAGATTTTAATTACAATAGTAAAAGCAAATACAGACTATGCTCAGAGAAGAAGAAATAAAGAAAGTATAAAAAGTTCAAAGAAAGAAAAAGAAAAGAAATACAGGTAGTCCTCGCTTAACAACCACAATGGAGTCTGGAATTTCGGTTGCTAAGCGAAGCGGTCATTAAGTGAATCTGACCCAATTTTACAACCTTTTTGCAATGGTCGTCAAGCAAATCACTGCCGGCGTTAAGTGAACCATGTGGTCGTTAAGTGAATCACGCTATTCCCCATTGATTTTGCTTGCCAGAAGCCAACCAGGAAGGTAGAAGATGGTGATCTCATGACCATGGGACACTGTGACGGTCATAAATGCGAACCGGTTGCCAAGTGCCCAAGTCATGATCATGTGACCGTGGAGATGTCACAACACACATGTAAAATGGGTGTGTCTCCCAGGGGTGTGCAAGTTGGGGTCAAAAACATAAGATGGCAGCCATGATGATGCAATCAAAGCTCCACTTGACCTTTACGTGTGTTGCAAGTTCTGCTTAGAGAAATGGGGCTTGCATTCAAAGCAAGAGTATAAACTCTTGGGGATGGCTAACACCTTAGGATGGCCCTAGAATTGCCCTTCCGATGTTTTAAAGAAGACATCACCATCTTGATTTTATTATATTTATTGTATTTTTAAATTGTCTATTTTAATGTTTAATGTTTTATTGAATTGTAAACCGCCCAGAGTCCCTTTGAGGGAGTTGGGCAGTGAAAAATCGAATAAATAAATAAATAAATAAATAAACAAACGTGAACAAAGGAACAATCTTCACAACTGTGATACCCCGTGGTTGTAAAACCCTGGAAAAAAAAAGTTGCTTTACAAGCCAGAGAACAAATAACCCTTTGTGCATAAACCATATTCAATATTTCTGCAATGTTTTAGAAGCTTTCATCCTATCTCATACAGGTAATAATTCTGAAGCTTGATTATTAACAGGGATGCTCGAGATCCAAGGAGATATCTATCATTCTCCGTCTTTCTCTTTCTTTGTCCCTTTTTGGCAGAGAAGCTCAGAAATGTTCCTGCTTTAGTATTCCCTTTTCTGCCTGGAAAGATATGTGAACATTTATTCTGTGAAGGAGTCAATGAAGTGGATTCTCTGAGATTTATTGTAGAACACTGGGAATCTTTGGGGAGGATGGAGGTATACAAAGAGGGTTAAACAAATAAATAAATGTGGAAGCAATTTTAAAACTGTAAAGGCTCACCTCTGTTCCCACATTTTATTGGAAAGTGCTTTATTTTAAAGAGAACCAATGCAACGAGGCAGAAAGAATGAAGCATCAAGAGCATTTCACATCTCCTGCAGAAATAAAGCGTACTCCACACAGGGTGAGATGAGAATAATTTTGTTAGTTTTTAATGGTTCAGAAGACTTTTATTTATTTTCCCCCCTGGATCAGACTAATGCAGCCACTCTCTGGAAAGCCAAATTCTGCAGTATAGAAAGAACCCATTGTCTTGAATGCTTCAGTCTGACTAAAGGTGCAATCCTATATATGGGGACATTCCATGAGACCTGATGGGGTTTCCACAGATGTATGTTCCTTTTTAATCCAAATTCCATTAAATTGTTTACATCGTGTGGGTCTTTTGATGTGGATTTCTATTTCAATCCACGGACTTAGACTAGTAGAGTCATGAATATTGGGGGAGAGGAAAGAGCAGATGTGATGCAAGTGGAGAGAAGAAGCTTGCTGGGTGAATAAATCATCTTGAGCTTGCAAGAAGTCTAATTAGGAAGATGAGAAGCTGCTTTGTGCAAAGACCATGGAGCCAAGTAACACTGACAATGAGTAACAACAATCCTCTGGGGTTTCTGGTTGGAATTTTTCCAGCCCTATTGATGATGCTGGGGAAGAACTGAAGTTGGGAAGTTCTTTCTGCATTCAGAATTGCAGCCTTGAACCATAAACACACAAATATGTTGCTGCTGTTGATATGAATAATGAGACTTGCAACAAGAAGTTGCTAAGTGTCCTCCTGTCCTAATAGGAAGACTGTTTTTACGAGCTCCTGTTAGAGGTAGGAACACCTTTCGATGGAACAACATTCTGTAAGGTTTGGGTCAACTAACATTGATGGATTCCAAGAATGGATAAGCAACTGGGTGCTCTAAGGTTATGGGGGCTCCCATTAAGGACCACTGACCATACTAGGGATTACTGGAGTCCCAGGTCAAAAATCTGGAGGGTTGTCAATGGTCTGTACATGCTATAAGTTCTAAGGAATCCTACAGCTGCATTCACTCAAGATATTCTGTTAGGTGTAAATAGGGTGGAGAATTGAGGGTGCAATATGTTGTTAAACTCAGCCATGGGATAACCCACACCATCATGATAAACTATAACACAGCCTTTCTCAACTTTTTGACCCTGGAGGAACCCTTGAAATATTTTTCAGGCCTCGGGAACCCCTGCACATTCAGGCTCAAATATAGGCCAGAAGTTACAAAATTGTTATATTCGTTTCATGGGTAGGCATTAACAGTGTTCTTAAACTGAAAATAAAGAAGGAAACTTACTTCTTTAATGTGAAGTTGCTAGGTTCACACATAGTGTAAAGACATGGCTTGTTTTAATCATAGTTGTTTGAATGACTGGTTTCACACATCTTACTAAGGAATGAGCAAACTTTAGGTGAACAAAGAGCCCTATGTACCATTTTTGGAGGACAGAGATGATGGCCAGTGACCCCATGATATTATTGCAGTTGTGAAACTGATACTTTTTTTGCACAGATGGTGGTGATTTGTTTTAAAATATGGGCCTTAAACCTTGCAGATTGTAGTCTGCAAGAATAACCAACCAGTCCTGGACCAAGTCCAAGCTCAAACTTTCCTTAAGTTGATAATCAACAAGCAGAAGCTCACATACTTTGGGCATGTCGTATGAGCAGAGGATGGACTATAAAAATGGTCAAGGTTGAAGCAGAAGATGGATAAGGTGAAGACAGATCAGAATGGCAAGCATCTGTCCATGCAGGCAGCAGAATCTGAACCAAAATCAACAGCAACTACTAGTTAACTATGCCCCAAACTCCCATTTTGTAAGGTTTCAGTATTTTAAAGGAGTGTTCCTTAGCACCCTCAAAACCCAAAGAGTAAAAAATGTCAATCCCATTGTCTCCTAGAGGCCTATGGGGGTTTAGGGGTGGTATAAAGCAATAGGTCCCTACATGCAAGTTGTGGGTCATGGATGGTCATCCTCATCATCAACCATAGCAGCTACATTACCTGGAGAAACTGCATTCTGGCTTAACCTAATGTATGAATGGAGAGAGCTGGCTTGTGGAATCGCCAAGGGTCGGATACGACTGAATGGATAATTCGATTCGAATGTATGAACCAGGCAACATTGGTGCTGTCTAGAACACTGAATTATGCAGGCATGTAATTCCCAAAAAATCCTCAAGATTCTCCAGTGAAACTAGTTTGCAAACACCACTGGCTCAAAACATAAACCTGTTAGCCTGCTAGTTTTATGTAATCTTCTTTTTCTAAAAGAATCCATGCCATTTCCTATACAAACAAGTCAGGGAAGGGTTTAGTTGCCCATTAAGTAGCTAAGGCAGTCACCATTCTGGATTATGGCAACCATGAGTCTTGCCTCAGGACATGTAGTCCGTCTTCTTGTTGTATCCTTTAGTATTAACTTGTCAATTGCCAGGCTCTACAAACAAGGCGACATCACCTTGCCGACAAAGGTCCGTATAGTTAAAGCTATGGTTTTCCCAGTAGTAATATATGGCTGTGAGAGTTGGACCATAAGGAAGGCTGAGCGCTGAAGAATTGATGCTTTCGAACTGTGGTGCTGGAGAAGACTCTTGAGAGTCCCTTGGACTGCAAGGAGGTCAAACCAGTCAATCCTAAAGGAAATCAACCCTGACTGCTCATTGGAAGGACAGATACTGAAGCTGAAGTTCAAATACTTTGGCCACCTAATGCGAAGAGAGGACTCCCTGGAAAAGACCCTGATGCTGGGAAAGACTGAGGGCAAAAGGAGAAGGGGACGGCAGAGGATGAGATGGTTAGATAGCATCACCGATGTAATGAACATGAATTTGAGTAAACTCCGGGAGACAGTGGAGGACAGGAAGGCCTGGTGTGCTATGGTCCATGAGGTCACAAAGAGTCGGACATGACTAAACGACTGAACAACAACAAACAAGGCACCAGCTGGTCTGTCCGTCTGTGTGCCTTTCTGCCTTTCTGTCTTTCTGTCTTTTGCATGTGAGCCTTCAGCTTTTCATTCCTTGTGCCTCGAAATGGCTTGTTAGGGGAAAAACTGACACGTCTTTTCTCAGTTTTCTTTTGAAAAGTCTTGAAGAGCAGAACATGAAAGCTGCTCTTTAACATTAAGGAACTTCTGCAGCATTCTGACAAGTCATTTTCAAATTGGAAATAATCAGATGAAAATGGAAAGATAATATCTGCTACCTCTTTAATTCGATCTGCAGCCATGCTTATAGGAAGAGTAATTCAAATTTCTCTCTTTCTTTCTTGCTCTTTTTTTCCTCACCCATGAATTAATGATTGGGTAAAACACAATGGCCTCTCTCTTCCATCGCTTCCGCTGACATTCACTGATAAATGTTACTTGGCTTTGATTGAAAAGTGCACTGAAAGAGGCAAACGGGAAGAAGCGAGATGTGTTAATAAACCTGGTTAAATTGAAAGCTGTTTCCATGGGAAATGATGTCATTAGGGGAGAGATGGGGAGGGTGCCTTGCCACCTCAAACTATCAAAGGCAATGTTTTCAGTCCATCAAGGTGGAACCTCAGCAGAATATGAAGACCTGTCTTAAGAAAATTGGCATGGAAATAGCTACAGGTGAATGTATGGTAGAGATTGTGAAATCCAACTATTAATGGTTATTATGGAATATACTGTATATCCTTATGAAAGACTGCATATATCTGTGGTGTGTATGTGTGTGTGTAAAAATGCAAGAAGGTTCTTTATTCCACGCTCTGTCGTAGAATCCTAGAATGCCAGAATTGGAAAAGGACCATAGAAGTAACCAAATTCAATCCCCTACCCTGAGCAACCATCCAGGTTCAGCATCCCTAACAGATGGCTGTTTAGTCTCTGCTTGAATGCATCCCAAAGACAGCCCAGTCTGAGAAATTATTTCATGTCTGTTCACCTGGATGATAGCAAACAGGTTTCGGCTCGCTTCTGTGTGACACCCTTTCAGGTATCAAGTACCTTCATTCTTCGCAAGGCTAGATTTTCCCAATCTCTCTTTGTAGGATTTACCTCCTAGGCCTTTGGTCATCCTTCCAGCCTTCCTTTGAACCTGCTCTTATACAGTATGTCTGCTTTTTTTTTTTTTTTAAGTATGGATGTTCAGAACTGGGGACTACAAAACCACTTCCTATTGGAAGAGACTATGTTACATTGAGATAACTGAAAATGTCAAGGTTATGGAAGTCCTGGCTTGCAATCTATGAACCAGGAATTGAGCTCCATTCTTGCCCTGCTGGCACTCTCGTGGAGAAAGCGAGAGCAGAGACAAAGCCAATATGAATGTGCACTAAAAGATGTCAAGACACATACTTTCAACCAAACCCATGAAATTGCAAAATAAGAGTTGTTTATTGCATACCTGTTTTCCTTTAAGTGTCCAATGTGTCATTATCATATAACAAACTGTTTTAAATTTTCATTTGTTCTACACTTGATTTCCATTGTTAGCTGTCTTATTTTTCTGGGGCAGAAAAGTGGGACACAAATCTAATAGTAATAGCAGTTGGAAGATTTCTGGTGTTTGAGGGTTCTACCTTGTTTCAGTTATGCCCTAGACTTCCTCTGGTGGACTTTGTTCAAATTAAACTTGCACATTGGGTCAAACCTACACGAAGTATATAAATGCAGCCTACGTTTTGTTTCCTTGTTCTCGTCCGCTTCCATGTCTCTTTTTGGAGGTCAAATCAGTCAATCCTAAAGGAAATCAACCCTGACTGCTCATTGGAAGGACAGATGCTGAAGCTGAAGCTCAAATACTTTGGCCACCTAATGCGAAGAGAGGACTCCCTGGAAAAGACCCTGATGCTGGGAAAGACTGAGGGCAAAAGGAGAAGGGGACAGCAGAGGATGAGACGGTTAGATAGCATCACCGATGTAACAAACATGAATTTGAGTAAACTCCGGGAGACAGTGGAGGACAGGAAGGCCTGGCGTGCTATGGTCCATGGGGTCATGAAGAGTCGAACACGACTTAACGACTGAACAACAACAAAATTTAGCATCCTTCTTCTCTTAGCAACTAGTTGCTATTAAACTAAATTCACAAAGAACTCATTGATTTTAGTTTAAGGGGAGAAACAAACACAGGAAATACAGTAGAAGCATAATGGATTACTGAAAGGAGGATTGGAACAATTTATAGAGGTAAAGCTGTTAATGGTTCTTAGGCATGAGGTTATCACTGGAGCAAGAAGTTTTTCTCCAAATAGTACTTGGACGAAAATAATAACAGGAGAGAATCAATGCCCTTCTATTTCACTCGTGGGCTACCTTGATGCCTCTAGTTGACCATTTAAGGAAATAGAATGCTTGGTTTTCTTCTGGTGTTTGCTCCCAAGAGAGTTCATGCACTCTTTCCAAGTGTGCAGGAAGTCATGGAAAAAGAGTCATGCAGGCTAGCCTTGATTGTACGGCTATCTCCTGACCGTTGGGTGTAGGAAGCAGAAGGAAGGAGAGCCAAGGAGAAGCTATCTGAGCAGATGGCAGACATGCAATGGGTCAGGAAGGGCAGAACAACAGCTTGGAGGCTGTGCCTGGGATATGATGACAAGTTGGCATTTATTCCTGTCGGCAGCCAGTGGAACATCTGCCTCCTCCCTGATGCTTCGGTGGGGTCAGTTATGAGCAATCATCATTTTTTTTGTCTACACAGAAGACTTTTCATCTTGAGGAGATCAAGGTTCTTTTCCTTATGTTTCAGCCTCTTTCCTTAATTAGGCTTAATGGTGTTCTTTCTCAGCCCACTGCTTGCCGGAACAGCTGTCATGGGAGCTGGAACCTTTTCTACTCAAAGTTTAATGACACATCAATTAGTACGGAAGGTGGCACCTGCAAGAGCGGCTCCTTATGAGTATGGATTGGGCTTTGTGTGACTGGATTTTATTGGTGTTTGAAGGAAACTTTTGTCATTTTCTAGAAATGGGAACAAATGGTAGGAAATATGACAAGGGTGGGAAGAGAATTCTGCTCAGCCCGGAAAGAAGCTGACCTTGAGAATGGGGCTTAAGCAACAACCAGACCATCCCTGCTGTATATGAAATCAGCTGTAGAATTACATGGGCTAGCTAAGTTCATAAAACTTGTTTAACTAGGGAACACTCTCAAGATCTGCAGGCCCATCTCTGCTGCAGATTTTGAAAGTCCTAGCTAGAATACAGGTAGTCCTCATTTAGCGACCACAATTGGGACCAGCAACTTGGTTGTTAAGCAAAGCGGTCACTAAGTGAAACTGTGACTGTGCTTATGATCTTCCTTCAGCTTTTCTTTGCTTTACAGGCCCATGAAAGTCGTAAATGCGAGGATTGGTTATAAAGTTACTTTTTCATCACCGTCATAACTGCAAATGGTCACTAAATGAGGCAGTCGCTAAACAAGGACTACCTGTTCTTGCAAGCAAAGTACATCTGGAGATGATGGCATTCTTGGAATGGATTTGTGCTTCATTTTTATCCTGAAAAATATTATAATAGATAGATGATAGAAGTTTGACTGGTTAGTTTTCTACCACAACTTACAGAACTCTTTCAGAACTCACTAAACCAAACCAAAATGAAATAAATCTCCATTACTTATTTTTCCTCAGCCTACTCTTGTCTTCTCTCGAAACTGTCAGCTTTTGCACTGAACTTGCATTGAACAGCTTTTGCATAGTTTGAAGACATCCTTAGAAAAGGGAGCAAGAAGGATATAAAATATGTCTTTTTTTAAGAAAGAATTTGCTGGTACTTTGTGAACAGTAATTTTCGTAATGAAGGAAGATACTAGATACAGTATGTACTAGATATTAAATTTGTTTAATTTTAAAAGATGAAAATAATCAGTTTATTTATTTATTTATATTTCAAATTTCGTCACTGCCCATCTTACTCACAGAGCGACTCTGGACGGTTTACAATAAAAACAAGAATAAATACTAGTTAAAAATACAATAAAACCATTCTTAAATAAATAATATAGTCCCAGGCATAGATGTTAAAAAATTCTTAATTGTTGTTCTTTTTTATTTAGCCCCATTTCCGCCCCCAGCCTGGAATGGGAGTTTCCCATGGTTGGATTGTATTAAAAAAAATAGAATCATCAAACTACTTTTTTACATTATTACCACTCAAGCCAAACATGAACATTTTCAAATTTCAGGTATCTTCTGAGCTGCAACTGTCGTGGCCTTGTTCTTTTTCTCCTTTGTTTGCCCATGCTGAAAACATCGGTGATCTTTCTTACTTGTCATTTTAAAATAGAAGATGGCAGAATTTTTATGAGTGTCCTGTTTGAATGGTAGGGGATATCAGTCTTGCTTGGCTATCAACCCAGTTAATCATGCATCACATCATTATCGCTCATTAGGACCAACAATGGAAACTGAAGCACCTCACACCAATTTCAGAATTAGAGAACATCTGATGCTCTGTATTAGTCACACCTTTCACAAAAAAGGAACTTTTTCATCATGGGACCAGCAGAGTGGTGACTATGGCACGCATGTCAGCCTCAGCTGGCATCTGCTCCCTCCCTTTAAATAAGGGGTGGGGAACCTTTTTTCTGCCAAGGGCCATTTGGATATTTATAACCGGGGACCGGGGGGGCGGGGTTTCTGGGATTTCCACAGACCGGGGGCGGGGTTTGCGGGCGGGAGCCCCACGGGCCTTAGGCAGGAGCCCCGCAGGCCTTATATGGCCCACGGGCCTGACGTTGCCCACCCCTGCTTTAAATGAATGTTAAATCATTTATTTACAGTAAATAAAACTTTTGTAATCAGATTGTAGTGGGTAAGCAGTAGAAAACATCCCTGGGAGGGCCTGGATGACTTCAGATGGTATAGGTGAATCTGAAGTGTGTTTTGCAGTGGTGACTTGGTACAGTTAGTCCTCGACTCATTTAGCGACCATTCACAGTTACAGTGGTGATGAAAAAGTAATTTTACGAACAATCCTCGCATTTATGACCTTTGCAGGTCTGTAAAGCAAAGGAAAGTTGAAGTAAAATCATAAGCACAGTTACGGTTTCACTTAGCAACCACTTTGCTTAATGACCAAATTGCTGGTCCCAATTGTGGTCACTAAACGAGGAATACCTGTATTAGATTGTGGGTGGATGCCTGCCTGCTTCCTCCCTTCCTCCCTTACCACCTCTCCCCTTCCCCACTTCCTCTCTTTTTTAGGAAAACAATGCCGCAAAGCAAATACTATGGTAGAGATGGGCAGGGATAAATTCAAATAATAAACAAACAAACAAACAAACAAACAAACACATACATACATACATACATACATACATACCCACCCACAGATTTTTTCTGGAAAATTACAGAATCTTGGAAAATGGAATAGGAATTTAAGTGGTGTCTCTTTGAATGATCTGAAATGCTCCTTCCCAGAATTCTCTCCATGTGGCCTAAGTTGTTGTTTATGTGATCGGAGAGGTGCAGACGGAGTCTGGGGGAGGCGTGGAAGAACCTTTTAGTTACAAATAAATCCCCCTTTCCCAAAGTTTCATTGTATTGTTTTCATTGTACATTTGTATTCATTTTGGTGTCTGGATTTTTAGGGGAGGTGTGTACATTAAGATTACAAAGGGAGGTGTGATGGCAAAAAGTTTAGGAACCCCTGGTTTAAGTCTTGTGTTTTTGTCCATTCCTTTCCCAGCCTCCCTGTAATGGTATGTGGGAAAGACCTTGGGAGACTGGGAGATGTTGCCAAGGGAACAGTCAGATAAGAGGCAGCATAGCCCACAGCTGGATAATGGGCAGATCAAGAAGCTCAGAAGGGACCATCCCTAGCTTCTTGGGCTGTAAAAGAGACAGCAAGAGATCTGTACTTTCAGACTTGCAAGATTCTGTTAATGTAGCTTTACAATAAAGTAGAATTAGCTTATCTGGTTGTGTTTCCTGTCTGGTCTACCTGGTAAGGCTGACACTCCCTACAATCTCTCATATCCCCAGGTAGAGAGCCTTTTCTGTGGTAGCACCCCTTTTATGGAATGGCTTCCTCAGAGAGGCTTGACTGGCACTCACATTAGAAAGGGATGTGAAATATTCCTAAACATTCTCCTCCCAATGATTCATCCGACGTTCCGTTGGAATATTTGCCCCATTCTCAAAACTGCCAAAGTGACTTGGGCCAAATATATGGATCCAGTGTTATGATCGAGACCGTATGTGGTGGGACTTGAATAAAAAGATCAGTTGCCACACCAAGGAAGCAATTCAAGATGGCTTCCCCTCCATCCAGAATCAACTGAGTTGCTTCAGTTCATGGGTGTCTGCCAGGAGGAGTTAGATTAGTCAAGATGGCAACCACAACCAATCAAAGCCCCACCCTTTTTTACATGTGTTGCTTCAATCACATGGTTGTGGCTGCCACACTGACTTTTTTGACCCCCTCCCTGCTGACCCCCTGCTTCAGTTGGTCCAGACAGCACCCCCAAAGCAGTTGGAAATAATAATAAAAGAATTACCAGGATGCTGGTTTCTTCAGTACATGACATTTACAAGTCCTTCCCTTCCAGACTCCTTCCTCCATTAGCAAACAGTGGCAACTGATTGAAGACATCTGCCTGAAACATCAATCCACTCTTTTTTCCCAAATGCATCTTCTCTTCTGCTTGGAAATGTGACGGTTGCTATTTGTTATTAAAATATTCCCAGTGGTGCCCCCTATTAGAGTGGAGGAGAAGGAAAAAAACACAGCAGTTTATGCCCACTGTTTTTTCTTACCCTTGCTAACAGAGTGTACAAATGAACAGTGATTATGTCATTCATTCCCAAAATGTTCATTTTTATTTATAATCCAAAAGCAATTAAATTCTCTTTTATATCACATTGTCCGGGTGACAGATGTGTGCTGGATGGTTGACGGCTGACATAAATCATTGCACGATCAAAGTGCCTGTTGACTCGAGAGCCAGTCTTTTGTGGCAGATGCCTCCCCAGACGTGGTGACAAGGAAATCCTTCATGGCGGGTCTCATTTTGGTTAACCTCTGTGCTTCAGTCTGACTTTGGAAGCCGACAGCTTGATTATTTTTTATGACAGCTGGGATTTTTCAAACAGATATTTACCAAAGATGGCTCAGGGTGGGAATTTTATGGCTTCAACCAAATCAAGTCTCCCCTCTCTAGCAGGTCTATCAAAATATACCTGAAAAACATGAAAGGGCAAGAAATGGGGGGGGGGGAGTGAGTGAGCATAACTTGCTTCCTCCTTTTGAGTAGAAACTTTGAGACAAGAACACATTTGGACAAGATCAAATCAGTGTTTTGTTCGTTGTGTGGGCAGGCGGGGATGGATTGTGTAGCCAGAAATGTGTCCCCTTGGTTTTTGGAACCAAGTAATGATTCTGCATGCCTGTGGTGATCAGTTGGTAGAGCAGGCTGCAAAGTGTCTTTTGGGCCACAGATTGCAGCTGATATGCCAGAAGCAAAAAAACGGAGAGACAAAACCCAGGTTTGGCTCTAAAAGAACCCATCTTAAATTAACTCAAATGCCTGCTGGGAAAATGATTAGGAGGATTTGGTTGATTGATGATGTGCCATCCAGTCAGTGTTGACTCTTTGCAACCACAAAGACTTTTTCCATGCTGGTTTGTCCCTAACTTGATCTTTCAGGTCTTCCAAAGCTGTACCCATTGTCCATCCACCTTGCTGCTGGTTTTAATCTTCTCTTTCCCTCCATCTTTCCCAGTATTGGAGCCTTCTTCAGTCCAAAGTAGTATAATTTGTGCTTCAAGGGACACCTCTGGGCTGATTTGTTTGATGATCCATTTGATCACTCCCCAACTGGTCTTTTTAAAATTTATTTATTAAATTTATATTACCGCCCATCTTTCCCATCGGAGGTTTTTTGTTGTCTACTCGTTCAGTCGCTTCCGACTCTTCGGGACTTCATGGACCAGCCCACGCCAGAGCTTCCTGTCGGCCGTCGCCACCCCCAGCTCCCCCACGGTCGAGTCCGTCACCTCCAGAATGCCATCCATCCATCTTGCCCTTGGTCGGCCCCTCTTCCTTTGGCCTTCCACTTTCCCTAGCATCAGCTTCTTCTCCAGGGTATCCTGTCTTCTCATTACGTGGCCAAAGTACTTCAGTTTTGCCCTTAATATCATTCCCTCAAGTGAGCAGTCTGGCTTGATTTCCTGGAGTATGGACTGGTTCGATCTTCTTGCAGTCCAAGGCACTCTCAGAATTTTCCTCCAACACCACAGTTCAAAAGCATCTATCTTCCTTCGCTCAGCCTTCCTTATGGTCCAGCTCTCGCAGCCATAGGTGACTACGGGGAATACCATTGCTTTAACTATGCGGACCTTTGTTGTCAGCGTGATGTCTCTGCTCTTAACTATTTTATCGAGATTTCTCATTGCTCTCCTCCCAAGAAGCAGCATTTTTCTCTGTGTGAGAGAAAGCAGGAAGTGGACGGAGGAACTGCTCTACAAGTGTCACTTCCTGTTTTTTCTCTTTGGATGGAGGGTGGGGAGGGGGTCCTTACTTTACATCCAAGGCCCAGATGAATACTGTAATGGTCTGTAGGAATGACCTTGGGAGACAGGAGGAAGAGCTGCAGCCTAGACAACTGCATTGCAAAAGGTATCTCAGCTCACAGAAGCAAAAGGGGCGTGGGAAGCATCTCAGAAGGGACCCTCCCTAGTTTTTTTGAAAGTAAAAGTAAAGGAGGGGAGAAATACCTTCAGACTTGCAAGATTCTGTTACTGTAACCTTACAATAGGTAAAGGTAAAGGTTCCCCCCGCACATTTGTGCACTCGTGTCCGACTCTAGGGGCCGGTGCTCATCTCCGTTTGTTAGCCGAAGAGCCAGCGTTGTCCGAAGACGCTTCCACGATCATGTGGCCGGCATGACACATGTGGAACGCTGTACCTACCCACCGAAGTGGTACCTATTCATCTACTTGCATTTGCATGCTTTCGAATTGCTAGGTTGGCAAGAGCTGGGGCGAGTGCGGAAGCTCACTCCGTCACGCGGCGCTCGGGTCTCGAACCTCCGAACTTGCGATCTTCCGATCGACAGGCCTGGCGTCTTACCCGCTGAGCCACCACGCCCCTTAACCTTACAATAAAGATAGTGTTAATACTCATGGTTTGCGCTTCTTGTCTGGACTACATCAAAGGGCTGACAAATACATCCAGTACGCTGAATTAGGGCAGCAGGCTGCCAATTCCTGCCTCTGTGTTAAAATTCTGCCAGTCACATAAAACATAACAAAAATTGGGGAGAAAGAGACCTTGATATTGTTTACCCCTTTCCCTCTGGCTAAGAATTGGTCTAAGAAGCCTTCGTATTCTTTAGCGAAGACTGACTGTAAAGTTCTGTTCAAAGCCTGAGAAAGTTTCAAGAAATGATTTGGAAAGCATCAGCCACCTGCACATTACTCAGTTATCTGGGAAAAAACAACAACCCCAACCAGCTTCTGGTTCACGGTGAAGTTGATATCAAGAAACTGAAAAAGTTTCTGCCCTGACAAGCTGTTAAAAAAAAAAGTCTCTACAGTGAAAACAATCCATTTCCTGAAAGTCCTTTAACCTTATCTCTTACCCTTTCAATAAATCTTGTTAAAGAAGACTCTGTGGGAGTCTTCCTTTTGTTGGGTTGGCTACCAAGAGGCTAACCCTAATGTCCATTAGTGATGATGGAGTGGAGGGAAGGGCTATTAACAGTAGCCGGGGGTACTAGAAGGTAGAGTTTGGGAACTGTAATAACGGAAGCTAATTTCTCCCTTGCAAAATTGCTAAGAATTGCATTATAATTACATAGTGACTAGGATCACACAAGACACTAAATTCTAAACGCAGGCTAACAAAACACACTTGCTATGTTTGCATAACATGCTGTACCCAACAAGGAAACCATTCTATGTCTTAATGTGATGGCCTGGTTCCCACTACATTCTGAACCACAAACTATCCAACCCCACTTAGACTAATTTAAAATGTTGTGCAAACCAAACCAACATCCAACGAATGCATGCACTGAATCCACACTTAGATGATACCAAAAAAGCAAACAAACTCACACACAACATGTGAAGGTGTGGTTACTTGCTTATTTTAGGAAATGCTGTAGGAGAAGCTCCTTCTGTAGGTGGGAATTTTTTAAAAAATTGCAGGAAAGAAGAAAAGGGGAACAGCTGCTTCTTGCAACTAAAACATTAGATTGAATTGTTTTAGGCACAATTTATTCTGCTCACCTGGTCAGAACCTCTTGAGAGGTCCTGCTGAGAGTCCTGTCCCCTGTGGGAATTACCAGTGACTTGGCTTGGATGGGAAACCTTGTCTGGAGTATGCTTTCCCGAAAGCTACCCATAGCACCCTTCTCCCTTGTTGTCAGCCTTACCAAGGTAGACCAGACAGGAAATACGACCAGACAAGCTAATTCTACTTTATTGCAAAGCTAGATTAACAGAATCTTGCAAGTCTGAAAGTACAATTCTCCTGCCATCTCCTTTACAGCCCGAGAAACTAGGGAGGGTCCCTTCTGAGCCTCTTTCTCTGCCCATTATGCAGCTGTGGGCTATGCTGTCCCTTATCTGACCATTCCCTAGGCAGCATCTCTTAGTCCCGTCTCCCAAAGTCTTTCCCACATACTATATCATTCCACTTGTTGGATAGATCATCCCCATCCATTAAATTGTTTCTTTAACGGTGCAAAATAGAGGAGGGATCACCTAGTGTCCCACTTTCTGTCTTTTTCCGGCTCTTGCTGTGTACATAAAAGGATTAAAGCTGTGATAACCAAAAGCCATTCTATTTGGAAACATCCATGTTAATTATCTACAATATTGTTTCCGTTGGCTCTGGAACATCCTGTGCCTTTTGATAAACAGATACAGCTATATAAATAATGTAAATTCTTGCCTGTTGTTCATGTCTCTTTCTCTCCATGCTCTGCCAGCCTTTTATCCTGTTTTTCCCTGTTACCTGTTTTTGATGTTTGCCGATGTTTAATAAATAAACATCATGCTGTATTTTTGCTAGCTGATCTGAGTGGTGTGTGCACTTGCTCTGATCTAGATACAGTCATGTGAAGAAAGTAAGAACACCCCATTGATCTTCATACTAACCATTATGCTCCCCTAAACCCATCTAATTATCCTACCCCTCCTTTTAGATTCCTTTTAATTTCGCTTTAGACCAGCCTTTCTCAACCTTCTGACCCCGGAGGAACCCTTGAAATATTTTCCAGGCCTCGGGGAACCCCTGCACATTCAGGCTCAAATATAGGCCAGAAGTGACAAAATCATTATATTTGTTTCATGGGTAGGCCTGTCTATATGCACTAACAGTGTTCTTAAACTAAAAACAAAGAAGGAAACATACCTCTTTAATGTGAAATTGCCCAAATTCGACATAATTTTTTAAATAAATTCTGATCTCCCAGGGAACCCCAGTGACCTCTTGTGGAACACTAGGGTGCCACGGAACCCTGGTGGAGAAACCCTGCTTTAGACTGTTGTTTTTATATATACTTTCTGCTTTCTCTCTCTCTCTCTCTCTCTATCCTGGGTCTATGCTATGTAGCATATCGGGCAGTAAGGGTTTTCCAGATCTTTCGGTCTTGGGCGATTGTTTCGGCGTCTTTCCATGTGATATGCAATGCCTTCAGGTCTTCGATCAGCATTCTTTGCCATGTTATTCGAGGGCATCCTCGTTGTCGTTTAGCGTTAGGAGGGATCCAACTCATTGCCACTTTAGGGATCCGATTGTTCTCCATGCGGAAGATGTGGCCAGCCAGTTGAAGTCTTTTACATGCAACGATGTTATGGAGTTTACATAACACATCTGTTTTATATCTTTTAGCTTTTTATGGTTATGCTTTTTAATTGACTGTACTCCACCCTTCTTATGCTGGTCTTTGACCGTAAGAAGGATTTGATTTGATTTGATCTTCATTTCAACAATTTGTTGTTGTTCAGTCATTTAGTCGTGTCCGACTCTTAGTGACCCCATGGACCATAGCACGCCAGGCCTTCCTGTCCTCCACTGTCTCCCGGAGTTTACTCAAATTCATGTTCGTTACATCAGTGATGCTATCTAACCATCTCATCCTCTGCCGTCCCCTTCTCCTTTTGCCTTCAGTCTTTCCCAGCATCAGGGTCTTTTCCAGGGAGTCCTCTCTTCTCATTAGGTGGCCAAAGTATTTGAGCTTGAGCTTCAGCATCTGTCCTTCCAATGAGCAGTCAGGGTTGATTTCCTTTAGGATTGACTGATTTGACCTCCTTGCAGTCCAAGGGACTCTCAAGAGTCTTCTCCAGCACCACAGTTCGAAAGCATCAATTCTTCGGCGCTCAGCCTTCCTTGTGGTCCAACTCTCACAGCCATACATTACTACTGGGAAAACCATAGCTTTAATTATACGGACCTTTGTTGGCAAGGTGATGTCTCTGCTTTTTAATATGCTGTCTAGGTTTGCCATAGCTTTCCTCCCAAGGAGCAAGCGTCTTTTAATTTCATGGCTGCAATATTGATAGTTAAAGGGGATAGAATATAACAAATATCATGCAGCATTTACATTTTGTAGCCCATTGTGTAATTTAAATAAGCATAAATGCAAATCTATTTATGTTTATTTATATCTACATTTATCACTACCTCAAATACCTAAAATTAGAATCAGGTGCACCAGATCAGGTGCAAATGATTTGAATATTGTTAGAGAGGATCTGGGGGGAACCTGTCTAATTTAAACCTCAGACATTTAGTTTGATTTGCTCTTAGACGTTGAAGTGTGTGATATCACCATGCCTAGATTGAAGAGCTCTCTGAGGTCTTCAGAAAGAATGTTCTAGATGCCGATGAGTGTGGGAAGGGATTTAAAAATTGCCAAACAATTGGACTTCATTAATTCCACTGTCTGGAAGATCATCTACAAGTGGAGAAGATTTCAAACAACTGACAGCTTGCCCAGGCCAGGCCTTCCCAGCAATTTCAGCTGTAGAGCAGAATGCAAGATGCTGAAAGAAGTCTTGAAGACCCCCAGAATTTCATCACGTAACCTACAAGTAGCTCTTGCTACTATTGGTGTCAAAGTGCACGAGTCTACCATTAGAAAGAAGCTGCACAAATTAGATCTACATGGAAGGTGTGCCAGGAGAAAACCTTTGCTGTCCAGAAAGAACATCAGGGCAAGACCAAAGTTTGCTCTAGAACATCCAGGCAAAGACCAGGACTTCTGGAACAATGTGCGCTGGACAGATGAGCAAAAGATAGAGTACCAGAAGACACATTTGGCAAAAACTAAAGACAGCATTTCACAGAAGAACCTGATAGCAACTGCAAAGCATGGTGGGGGAAATGTTATGGTTTGGGGCTACTTTGCTGCATCATGACCTGAGCAGCTCACCATCATAAAATCCAGTATGAACCCTTCATTGTGTCAGAGGGTGCGTGAGGATAATGTGAGACCATCTGTCAGAAGACTGAAGCTCAACCAAAAATGGACCTTGCAACATGACAATGACCCTAAACATTCCAGTAAATCTACCAAGGAATGGCTGTGAAAAAAAATGAAATGGAGGGTTCTGGAATGGCCAAGTCAAAGCTTGGATCTAAATCCCATTGAGATGCTGTGGGGTGATTGGAAATGGGCTGTGCATGCAATAAACCCACCAAACATCACACAGCTGAAAAAATTCTGCATGGAGTGGGAAAAAAATTCCTCCCAGTCAGTGGCAGAGATTGATGGACAGTTACAAGAAACAACTATTTGAGGTTGTTTCTGCCAAAGGGGGCAATACCTAGGCTGACCATATTTCCTTCAGACGAAAATGGGACTTTGTGGATGGCAAAATGGGACAGGGTCTTATGCCACCATGCCGGCCTCCAAACCCCGCCCCCCAGTCCACGCAATTGGCTCCCGCCTCCAAACCCCGCCCCCATCAGCGCGATTGGCTCGGATTTTAATATTTTTTTTCGATTTTTAAAGTTTTTTTTTTCTTCTAGCAGTAAATGGTGCGGCAGAGCTGATGTGTTTGGGGAAGGCCAGAGCACACACACTGTGCACACAGCACCATCATCGGCCGGGGGACAAGGGGCGGGGATGGAGGGGATGGAGGCCCACCACTGCCCCATCCCCCTCGGGCTTGGCCGAGGGAGGGAGGAGAGTTGCTACTGCTGCCGCCACCACACAGGAGAAGCAGGAGCTGGCCAAGCTGGGGGACTTCAGCCATACCACTCCGCCCCTTGCTGCCCGCCAGGAGCTCCCGCAGCCCGGCGGGTGGCAAGGGGTGGTGTGGTGCGGCTGAAGCCCCCCAGCATGGCCGGCTCCTGCAGAGGACGGAGGCTCACCGCAGCCCCGACCCTCTCGGGATTGGCCAAGGGTGGGAGGAGAGTCGCCGCCGATGAGCAGGAGGCGGGCGGCAGCACAGCGCGATGAGGTTGTGACGCCTCCCGGGAGAGCGGTGGCGGTGGTGGAGAGAGGGACGGTTCCAGGCGGAGGCGCTCGCAGAGGGGTTGCTGCTGGGCAGGGGAGGCAGCTCCTCGGGCCCCTCACGAGGAAAGGCAGTGCCATGGCTCCACTGGGCCCTCCTCTCTCTCCTCCGCCACAGCGCCTGACTCACTCTCCTCCTCCAGACACGCTTCAGGCTGCAGCCCAGCAGACGCACGCAGCCCAGCCCCGCGGACCCTGCAGTGGCCAGCGCAGTGTCTCTGCCCCACCTCTCATGCAGCGCTGCCGAGCCCCTTGCAGAACGCCACCCCACCACCTGGCTTGGCCGCCATCCCGCCTCCCCAGCGCTGCCATCTGCGAGGCGAGACCTAGAGCGTCTTGCGGGCAGGATTCTGAGGCAGGATCTCGGCCTTTTAAGGTTGGAATCTTGCGCCGTTTGTGGCTGGGACCCAATTGGCCAAGCAGCGCGCTGATTGGTAGAGGGGCTTCTTGTTCCAGGCTGCCTCCAATCGGCAGCTCTGGTTCGGACCATACCAGCTTCTTCTGGAGGTCGGCTCATCTTCCTCCGACTGAGTCCAAATCTGGCATGGCGACGGGGGCTGACCCACTCCTGTCAGGCTTACTCCTGACTCAGATTTTTGAAAAACGGGACAATATCAAGATTTTGACTATAACGACGGGACGCTCCAGAAATGGTGAAATAACGGGACAGTCCTGTTCAAAACGGGACGTATGGTCAGCCTAGCAATACCAGTACTACAGCCAAGGGTGTGCTCATTTTTTTGTTGAATAAATGATTGCAAAGTCAATTTTTCATAAGTTTTTTTGTTCAGTTTCATCACCTTTATCTTTATATACTGTACGAATGAAGATAAAATATTGATATGTCCATATATATTAAAAAAAACTTTACAGGGGGTATACTTACTTTTTCCACAAGACTGTATATGGATTGACTGAGTGTGTGCTGCAGGCAGACAAAACAGGAAATTTCCCACAAAAATTTTCCAACACCCTTTACCTTCTGCACGTTGGTGAAAACTTTCTTATCCCACCGAAACTTTGGCCTTAACTGATTGACTCTGATGTTCCATCTTTGTAAGTATTATCTGTGTTTACTTTTGTTATTTTCTGTGTTTCAGCCTTTGTTATAGACTACAACTGGGTGGTCTACACTACCAATATTGCAAATGAATGAATTGTTGGAGATTCTGGCAAATCCAGCATGCCTCATCAGCCTATGGATGGCTGCTCTAGGATGCAAGCTCTCCATGCTTTTGAGGAAGCTGTTTGTGGCCACTCCCACTTCCTCTCTCTCTCTCTCTCTCTCTCCTCCTTTGACTGGGAGCAAGCACATGGCTGTGTGCTGCTCCATTCTAGGCCATGGATGGGCCTAGGAGATATTTCCCCCTTTCTACACGCATCTCTTGCAGCAAGCAGGGCAAGAGGTATTAAGTTTAGGGAAACAAAGAAGAAGTGGAACATCATTTATCTACCGAAAATGCTGTACCTGCAGTGAATAAACATAAGGACTCCTTTGTACTTACTTTTCATACCTGCCATGTCTAAGCGCGTGTTTCTTTATGCTTGGGTGGGCTAAAGGTGTAAGATTAACCTAGATCTCTCTAATATGCTAATGGGCTCTGTTTTTAAACAATATTCTTTTTCTGTACACAAACTTTGCAGCTCTGCTCCATTTCAGTAGTTCTAACAGACTGCTGAATGGGCTTCATGAAAGACTGAATGGGATGAGGAAGACTAGCCAGACTTTGTTGCTCTATATTTAAGGGGTGGGGGAGAAGGATATCAAAACTTGGTCCATGGTAGAGTCCTTTTCCATTCCTAGCACAGAGCAAAGCTGAAGTTGTATCTGATATCTTTTCAACCTTACTAGCAGCATCCAGATTCCAGATAAAGAGCCTTTGCAATTAGTGTGCTTCCTGGTCATTTAATGGGAGATGCAAAGCATATGGTTATTCACTGAGTCAAGATTCTGTTCCAGGCACGTCCAGATTCTGTGTGCTGAGTTTGCGTGTGTATAAGAAGCCAGTTGATTAGTCATCCTCAAGCCAATAGCCTACAGATCTGGGCAACTTTATGGCCAGATTAAAAAAGCATATATGAATTTAACTATCCATAAAAAGAAGGGGAAGTGTGAGAGGATAGAACCTTCCTCATCTTCTTATCTAATTAAATTTAT
The DNA here is from genome assembly GCA_023362775.1 of Charina bottae. NCBI lineage: Eukaryota > Metazoa > Chordata > Lepidosauria > Squamata > Charinaidae > Charina > Charina bottae. Next base: position 3,828,382 of record JALMGJ010000048.1, on the reverse strand, counting down.
ATTAGAAAATCAAATAAAATTTTTATGTCCAGCCTTGGCAAAGTAGTCCTTTGTAGATGGTTTTAAATTATCCAATGCTTAAATTGAGTTCATTTTACTGAGGGCATTTTATCAAGCCTTTAATTAAGATTGAACTGTATAGCTTGAAAAGTTGGTAATTTGGTGACTACCCCTTCTAGCCACGTTGATTTAAGCTGACAGAAGTGAGAATCCAATCTAAAATTTTTCCTTTGTTAGGGTTTTGGGGCTCTGTTAGAAAATGGTCAGAGGTCAAGGAATCATTATTAAAATAGTGTCCTCTTAAACTTTTTTTGGGGGGAGGGGGAAGAGTTCATTTCAAAGATATTATCCCACTTACAGCTAGTGATCGGGTTTCACATTTCTCTAAGAAGGGAGGAAGGAAATAGAAAAGGCTCTGTGATTTCTTTATATTTTTGGAAAACTATATTTCACCTTTCCAAAAAAAATAAAAAATAAAAATCCAGGTAATAAATACTTGGGGGGCATGATGCCATATTATATTGTTGTGCTTTTAGTGTGGTTGTGTGTGTATTCATTCTTATATTTTTTTCTTATTCTGAGCTGCCAAGAGTCTATTCATGATTGCAGCAGGATAGAAATCTGTTTAAATAAATAAATAAATAAATAAATAAATAAATAAATAAATAAATAAATAAATAAAAAGAATCAGTTGGTAATCAGTTCAAAGAATAAAAAAGAACAGCAATAATACCCAAAGCAAAACAAAATTTAAATAACTCAATATGCAAAAAACATATTAAGCTATACCCAGAGAACCAAAGAAACAAGAAATATAATGCAATTAATAAAATAAATACTATCAATAAAATGCAATTAAGAACTCAAGAGAACAGGAGTGGGAGTTATGGAGCTGCCTGCAGTCCCTTGCAGTACTATTTTCCTAGGTAAAGGTAAAGGTTCCCCCTGCACATTTGTGCAGTCGTGTCCGACTCTAGGGGCTGGTGCTCATCTTCGTTTGTTAGCTGAAGAGCCAGCGTTGTCCAAAGACGCTTCCACGGTCATGTGGCCGGCATGACGTGCACGGAACACTGTTACCATCCCACGGAAGTGGTACCTATTCATCTACTTGCATTTGCATGCTTTCGAATTGCTAGGTTGGCAAGAGCTGGGGCGAGTGCGGGAGCTCACTCCGTCACGCCGGACTAGGGATTCGAACCTCCGAACTTGCGATCTTCCGATCAACAACCCTGGCGTCTTACCCGCTGAGCCACCACACCCCTTCTTTTTATTTTCCTAGCAACCCATAAAAGTTGGATTTAGTTATTTTCCTAAAGTTAAAAGTTGGATCTAGTTATTTTCCTAGCAATCCATAAAAGATCTAACTGCTGAAACAAGCTATATTCAAACGACACACTGAACAACACACTGAACTAGATGCTCCATGGAGGGAGAGGTGGGCAGCCACCTCTCATGGTGGTTTAATTGGCTTTCCTGCACACTGCACACACATGGTTCTATGTGCACAGTATGTTAAGTATTGCTGGTTTAACCTTGGTTGTTGTTTTTGTGGCTCAGCAGGTTGTGGAGACCCAGCCCATTGGGTTAGTATATGCTTTGATGTATTTATTGTGAGACCCCAGAAAATGGATACATTCCATCACCAGCTTAAGGATGCTGGTGAACCCAGCTGAGATCTTGCCCTCTTTCCTCTTGGCCAAATGTTGGAGACAATTAAGGACTATCTCAAACAGAACATTATTAAATAAGATGAAGATGAAGATGATGATGACCCCTCTCCTTCCATGATTGGGTAACTCTATACATAGCTCCCCAGTGTTTTTGAGCATGGGCATATTTGGAATTGGTAGTAAGGTAAGGTAAGGGGCATGGTGGTTCAGCGGGTAAGACGCCAGGCTTGTCGATCGGAAGATTGCAAGTTTGGAGGTTCGAATCCCTAGCCCCACGTGACGGAGTGAGCTCCCGCACTAGCTCCAGCTCTTGCCAACCTAGCAATTCGAAAGCATGCAAGTGCAAGTAGATGAATATGTACCACTTTGGTGGGAAGGTAACAGCGTTCCACGCGCGCCATGCGGCCACATGACCGTGGAAGCGTCTTCGGACAACGCTGGCTCTTCAGCTAACAAACCGAGATGAGCACCGGCCCCTAGAGTCGGACACGACTGCACAAATGTGCGGGGGGAACCTTTACCTTTAACTTGGTAGGGGGGGCGCTCATCTTCAATTCTTGGCTGAGGGAGCCAGCGTTGTCCGTAGACGCTTCTGTGGTCATGTGGCCAGCATGACTAAATGCCAAGGTGCACGGAACGCTGTTACCTTTCCCACCGGAGTGGTACCTATTTATCTACTTGCATTTTTATGTGCTTTCGAACTGCTAGGTTGGCAGGAGCTGGAAGAGAATGGGAGCTCACCCCATTATGCGGTGCTTCTGGGTCTCGAACTGCCGACTTGCCATCCTTTCATTCGACAGTTGGTAGTCTGGATTCCAATTTGGAATTGGAAGCATGGTAAAACAAAATGGTGGGCAAGGCCAATCACCAAACACCCATGCCCAAGGAAGCAACCAGGTGAGCTTCTTCCCAACCTTTCCTCTAATTCCCCTTTCCCCAAATACCCTCTAACACCTCCTCTTCCTTCTTGTATTTTCTGGGCAGATACAGGTGGGTGAAAACGAAAGTGTAGATGTGCCCTGTTGGAGGATCAAGCTCTTAATAGCCTCTACCCAGCTGAGATAATGGGGAGAAGTTTAAGAGCTGAGCTGGCCCTTTGCAAAGTCTCTTGAATGACAACACTTCTCATTTAGGACTGCTGCTCCTACAGCTTCCATTGTAGGAAGACAACACAAGAAAATGCCAGGCTGAGCGTGGCAGTGGAGAGGCAGCCAACATCATTTCCATTCCTACATCCTTTTGGAACTGCATTCCCTGCTAAATGAAATGTGCAACAGACGAACCCATGAATAATGGAGCAAATATGTATCTGGGGCACCAGTGGTGGAGAAAGAACAGTCCAAATTGGTGATCAAGACCAGTCTCTCTATTAGAGACCACATAATTGTTTTGCTGCCCTTTCAGTACTTTTTCTGCTTTCTGTTTAGTGTAATATAATATTCACACTATATTCTGTAATCCATCACTCACGCATCTCGGGGGAGCAACTGCTTCCACTAAATCAAAGCAATGTAATCTAATAGACGGAGCGCATCTTTTCCTGGATAGCTGTGATGCATATACCAAATTGTTCCATGCCTAGTGTTGCAGTCATTTTGGTGTTGTATTGTTTGTCCAAGTATCTCTGTGTTCTGTCTGCAATTTTGGAGGTGGGGCAGAAAAAGTCACCATGTGGCTTCCTTTGTAGGGCAGAGATTTCCAAACTGTGTGTCGTGACACGTTAGTGCACAGCTTTCCAAACTGTGTGTCACGACACTTTAGTGTGTCGCAACACACAGTTTGGTGTGTCGCCACACAACCCAGAAGCGGCAGCGGGGTCGTGCATGGCGGCAGCAGCAGTGGCGCGCCATCAGCGCTTTCATGTTTTAGCAGAGGCCGCCGCCGCTGCTGCCACCGCTGTAAACGCTGCCACCACCACGCACCCCCCCAGTGCCGCCGCCTGCACACCCCTGTCGCCACGCCGCCGCTGCCGCCGTTGGTGTGTTGCCAATGGCGGCAGATTGGAAAGCACTGTGTTAGTGTGTTGGCTGCAGTGTCTGGGTGTGTCGCGGCTGCTGCTGCCTCCAAGCCCTGCCAGGTTTCCATACAGGTCCTAGTGCCTGCCTTGTGCCCTGCTGTAAGAGTTTGTCGCGAAATGATGCATGTCTAAAAAGTGTGTCACCAACATGAAAAGTTTGGAAAGCTCTGTTGTAGGGAATGGGGATAAAGGGTTTCCCATACAATCAAGCAGTTGAACAATCTGTTGCTTTAGAAATAATTACTAAGTTTCTCATGGACTGAAGATGCTATGTTAAGGTTATAATTTGGGGCTGAATGAGATCAGATTTAAGTGTGCTCAATTGTGATAGGAAATTGACTGGGAAAAAAACATGGGAAAATGGGTGGGAGACTTGACAGAATAACCTAATGTTGTATGAAAGCACAGTTGATTGGCTAGGACACACCCACACAGAGTGAAAGAAAGCAGTTGAACCCTACAAGGAGCAGTCAAAGGATGTGGATATTTATTTATTTAATTTCTATAGTCGCCCATCTCAACAAGTGACTCTGGGTGGCTTACAATCATAAAAATTATAAAACAGTTAAAATAATTAAAACAATTTAAAGTACAAAATAAATATATATGGATGCCAAGTAAACAATGCTTGGATGTTAATATAGCCAAGAAACGGGGCCCTTAACACACCAGGCCCGGGCACATAACCAGGTCTCCACAGCCTTATGGAAGGCCAACAGGGTCGGGGACATCCTGATCTCTGGAGGGAGAATATTCCAGAGCGCGCCTTCTAGTCCCCGCCAACCGACATTCCTTGGCTGATGGGACTCAACCTACCAGACCGAATTGGATGGGTAGAAACAACTGGGAGAAGACGGTCCCTTAGGTAACCCGGTCCCAGGCCATGGAGGGCTTTAAAGGTGACAACCAGCACCTTGAATTGCACCTGGAAGCACACCGGCAACCAATGCAGCTCACGTAGCAGAGGTGTCACATGTGCCGACCTTGGGGCACCCATAACTGCGCGCGCAGCCGCATTCTGGACCAGTTGAAGCTTCCGGATACTCTTCAAGGGTAGCCCCATGTAGAGCGCATTGCAATAGTCTGTGTGGGAGATGACCAGGGCATGAGTGACTGTACGGAGGGCGTCTCGGTCCAGGAAAGGGCGTAGCTGGCGCACAACTCGAAGTTGTACAAATGCCCTTCTGGCCACGGCTGCCACCTGCTCTTCAAGCAGGAGTCGTGAGTCCAGAAGGACACCCAGGTTCCGCACTTTGTCTGAACGGGGTAGTGCCACCCTGTCCAGATCTAAAGATGACAACTCCCTGGATCTCGAGGCACCATCAATCCACAGCCACTCCGTCTTACCAGGGTTCAGCTGAAGCCTGTTGTTCCCCATCCAGGCCCCCACAGCCTTCAGACACTGAGAAATGGCAGCCACTGCATCACTTAACTCACCCGGGATGGAGATATATAATTGAGTATCATCAGCATATCGATGATACCTCATCCCGTGTTGGTGGATGATCTCACCCAGCAGTTTCATGTAGATATTAAATAGGAGAGGGGAGAGAACCGAACCCTGTGGCACCCCACAAAGTAGGGGCCGAGGGTCGGACCTCTCATCTCCTATTACCACCGATTGGGATTGGCCCTGGAGGAAGAAGGTGAACCAGCGTAAAACCACGCCGCCCACCCCCAACCCCCTAAGCCGTCCCAAAAGGATACCATGGTCGATGGTATCGAAAGCCGCTGAGAGGTCAAGAAGAGCCAGGATGGATGCACTGCCGCCATCCCGCGCCCGCCAGAGATCATCAGTTAGTGCGACCAATGCAGTTTCTACCCCATATCCCGGCCTGAATCCTGACTGAAAGGGGTCTAGATAATCTGTATCATCCAGAATCCTCTGGAGCTGTAATGCCACCACTTTCTCAACCACCTTCCCCAAAAAGGGGAGGTGGGAGACAGGACGAAAGTTATCCAACACTGTAGGGTCCAGCGATCGCTTCTTGAGGAGGGGGTGCACCAGCGCCTCCTTAAAAGCATCTGGAAACACCCCCTCCCCCAAGGATGTATTAACCATCCTGTGTTATATGTGTCGAGTATCCGACACCATTTACTACACGTGCAGCCGCATTCTGTACCAGTTGAAGCTTCTGAATGCTCTTCAAGGCAGCCCCATGTAGAGTGCATTGCAGTAATCCAGACGGGAGGTCACGAGGGCATGAATGACTGTGAGCAAAGCCTCTTGGTCCAGGAATGGGCACAACTGGCGCACAACCCAAAGGTGTGCAAAGGCCCTCCTAGCCATGGCTGCCACCTGTTCAAGCAGGAGTAATGAGTCTACAGGGACCCCCAGATTGCACACTGGGTCCATCTAGGGCAGTGAAACCCCATCCAGGACCAACGATGGAAAAACCTTGTCACCGGAAGGCCCACATACCCAAAGCCACTCAGTCTTGCTTGGGTTGAATCAAAGTCCATTGCACCCCATCCAGGCCCTTACAGCCTCCAGGCACTGGGACAGGACATCCACGGCATCACTAGGCGGCCCAGGGTGGAGATATAAAGCTGGGTATCATTAGCATATTGATGATACCTCACCCCAAACTGACGGATCGCCTCCCCCAGTGGCCTCATGTAGATGTTAAATAGGAGAGGGGAGAGAACTGAGCCCTGAGGCACCCCACAAAGTAGGGGACACGGGCTGGACCTCTCCCCCCAATCAACACCGATTGGAACTGACCCCAGAGGAAGGAGGAGAACCAGCGCAACACTGTGCCACCCACCCCCAACTCCCGAAGTTGGTCCAGAAGGATACCATGATCGATGGTATCAAAGGCCGCTGAGAAGTCAAGAAGAGTGAGGACGGTCGCATTACCCCCATCCTGCTCCCTCCAGAGGTCATCCAAGAGCGCGATCAATGCCATGTCAGCCCCATATCCCGGCCTGAATCCTGACTGAAAAGGGTCCAGATAATCCGCTTCATCCAGTGTCCTCTGCAGCTGCCACGTGACCACTTTCTCCACAACCTTCCCTAAAACGGGGAGGTTGGAGACCGGACGAAAACTATCCAGACTGGTTGGGTTGAGTGATGGCCCCTTGAGGAGAGGACGCACCACCGCCTCCTTAAGAGCCGATGGAACCACCCTCTCTCTCAAGGAATTATTAACTACTGCCCAAACCCAATCACGCGCCTCCTCCCGGGCAGCCTTAACCAGCCAGGAGGGACACGGATTGAACACAGAGGTAGCCAAACTAGCAGCTGCAAGGGCCCTGTCCGCTTCCTCAGGGGCAACAGGATCAAACTCCCCCCAGATAACCATGCAAGACTTAGCCCATGTAGCCTCCACTGGTGCTGCCGTAAAGCTGGAGTCCAACTTAGAGCAAATGCAAGTGACTTTATTCGCTAGATGTGCAGCATATTCCTCTCAGCGACCCTGTAGGTGAAACCCGGTATTACTCCCTCCAAGGAGGGACTGGGTCACCTGAAATAGGGCTGCTAGGTGACAGTCTGTGGACGCAATAAGAGTGGAGAAATAACCACATAACCACGGGTATGTAGTCTTCTAATATCTAAACAGCTTTGACAGAGAAGAGGGGATAACCAAATCCAATGGATTAAAACTTTAAGGAAGGGGGTTCAGGATAGACATCAGGATAGACATCCTGACAGTATGAGCTGTCTGCCTAGTGAGGCAGGTTGCCACATGAAGGGGCATGTTCTCCTTCACTTGAGGTCTTCAAACACAGGCTGGTTACTTATCTATCAGAGGAGCTCTAGTGCAGGGATCCCCAACCTGTGGGCCGTGGCCCACTAGTGGGCCGCGGCCTGTTAGGAAGTGGGCCGCACAGCAGGTGAGCGGTGGTGGTCTGCGTGATTGGCTCCCTCCTGCAGACCCCGCCCCCTGTCCGCGTGATTGGCCCCCTCCTGCAAACCCTGCCCCCCATCTGCATGATTGGCTCCCGCCTGCAAACCCCACCCCCCATCCACGCAATTGGCTCCCATCTGCAAAACCCGCCCACCCTGGTCCATGGAAAAATTGTCTTCCACGACCGGTCCCTGGTACCAAAAAGGTTGGAGACCCCTGCTCTAGTGGATCCTGCACTGGTGGGACTTGATGACATCAATGGTCTCTTCCAATTTTATGAGATATGTCTGATTGGTTGGGACACCGAGCAAGGCCACCAAATGCACTTCGTTGTTTTAAATACACCCTGCAAGTTATGCATCCACAGTTGCATTTTATTTTATGGAAGAGACCGTTTATGCTTACAGTTCTAAATATGCCAAATGATCTTGTAAATTACCTTGGTGGGACTTAGATCTGAGTAAATGTGCTTAAAGGCTGCACTGTTGCTGTGTTGCCACAGACTTCCAAAGCTATGTTATAGGCTGGGAGATCCATTTTAAAAATAATTTAAAAAAATGCTTTCAGACTAGGCTGACCATATTTCCTTGAGACAAAAATGGGACATTGGGATGGAAAAAACAGGACAGGGGTCCCCGCCCCCTGGGTCCACGTGATTGGCTGCTGCCTGCAAACCCACCCCCGATCTGCGTGATTGGCTCCCACCTGCAAACCCTGCCCCCGTCCGTGCGATTGGCTCCTGCCAGCAAACCCCGCCCCCTGATCCACGTGATTGGCTCCCGCCTGCAAACCCCGCCCCCCGTTATGCGTGATTGGCTCCCTCCTGCAAACCCCGCGCCCCCCAGTCCGTGGAAAAATTGTCTTCCACGAAACTGGTCCCTCGTGCCAAAAAGTTTGGGTACCCCTGCTTAAACCGATTACCGTTTATATAAAAAGACTTGCGATCACCCACAAGGTCTGGGTCAAGGTTCCCTTTTGCAATAGGGTGAGACTGGAAATATATATATTGACTGTCAAAGGGAACCTTGACCCAGACCTTGCCCTGCTGCCAATTGGTCCTATATTTCTAGTCTTGCCATATTGTCAAAGTTTGACAATACAGCAAGACTAGAAATATAGGACAAGGTCTAACTAAGGCACACTGGAGTTTGATATCCTAAGATGATATGGACTGCAGATCTCATCAGCTGCGTCTGTTCAGGCGGGAAGGTGCGCCCAGCCCACCGTGGCCCCAATGGTAGACTGTGCCTGTCCAGAGGGGTTCTCCCGCCAGCACCAGCTCCAGAACCGCAGACGCGAACATCGCCTCCCCCGCTCCTGTTCCGAAGGGACAGAACAGGATGTAGCCGGCCCCACCGCCATCCTGCGTACCTCCAGTGAGGGCTGGCATCACCAGCAGCAGCAGCAGCTCCAGGAGGCGGAGGCAGCTCCATACCCGGAGGGGCTGCATCCCACCGCATAGCTCGGCGGTGCCCCGGCCAACCGGTTCCCTGGTTTGCTCTGGCTGGGATGGCTCCTCCTGCCCGGCGTGGACAGGTGGTGAGAGCGCTCTCCTCCCATCCCGGGGCCCGCTGCTGCTACCGGGGTGGAGGAGCTCAGAGTGCCATGCCGGGAGGCTTCCTGCTGTGCCTCGCTCAGTCCTCCCAGGGACCCGGGACAGCTCGGCTCAGCAGTGCTGCTGAAAGAGGAACTTCTCTACCTGGCCGGAAGTTTGGAAAGGGTGTGTGAGCGCACGTAAGCTAGGCTGGCTGCCGGGGCAGAGGGACTGGGGGCTGTGAGGCTTGGCTCGGCTGCAAGAGCGGTAGCGAGGTGAGGCGGCAAGACTGGAGCGCACGAATCGGGCAAAAGCGGTGGAGAGCCCAGCGGATTCTGGGGGGGAGGCTGGACGTCGGCTTCTTGGCAGCGAGGCAAGGCTTGGCAGCGGAACTCCCAGCAGAGAGGCAGGGATGGGATTCAGGGACCGGATCTTTGGTCAGGAGGCAAGGCTCAGGGTCAGGACTTACCACTGCAGGGCTTTGGAGCATGCGGCACCAACAGGATCAGGTAAGGAGGCAGGAATGGGGTGGACTGTGGTGCTAGTTCTGGCGATGGGCTCGCACATGGCGAAACAACCGGGCTTCCAGGGCAGCGTAGAAGACCGGTGTAGACGGGTGTCTCTGGCAGCGCATGTAAGGGCTGCGCTGCCCCTTTTATTATTCGCATTTCGCGCCGTTTGTGCATCTTGGCCAATCGGGCCGAGCACTGCTCGGCCCGCCTCTCCACCCTCCTTTGCTGCGCGCTGATAGGCGGGAGGGCTTCATTTTCCAGGCTGTCTCCCAAAACGGGACAATACTGAGATTTTTGTCAAAAAGACGGTACGGTTCAAAAATGCTAAAATAACGGGACTGTCCTGTTCAAAACCGGATGTATGGTCACCCTATTTCAGACCCCCAAAGGGGAAATCACCCAGCCTTGAGGGTAATTTTTTTTTAAACAAAAACAATGTCACCTAATATTAATGAGATCAAATGGAACAGCTGGTTGTGCTTCAGCTTGGAAATGGGAGTTTGGTGATACACAGTTAAGAATAAAGCAAAATTAACAGTATACAGTATACCCATAATAGATGTTTAACTGAATTTAAGCAAAAATGGCTTCCATATTTACTATACATCACACAGCAAGGTGAGTACATACATTTAGAGCAGAGTTTTTCAAACTTGGCAACTTTAAGATGTGTGGACTTCAACTCCCAGAATTCCTGGCTGGCTGGCTGGGGAATTCTGGGAATTGAAGTGCACACATCTTAAAATTGCCAAATTTGAGAAACACTCTTTTAGAGTATGGTTTCTAAAGTTTATGTTTATAAACATTGTAAACCATTTAAAGTACAAAAAAAAGGGGAAGTCAGAAACCAAATATCTATACTATTTTTAGCAATTCTTTTTTCTCTACTTAATTTTTCTTCTTTCTTCTTCTGCTTTTTAGCCTTTACAAATAACAATACAGTGGAGATTTTGGCATTAAGCTCAAGGATTTAAATTCTTTTTCATACCATAAATATAACTCAATGTACTTTGTCTGCTAATGGTCAATCTTTTATTCATCTCGTTGTACTGAGCATTAATTGCATAACTTCAGTAATGTTCTGTGTCCACTTACCGATATTATATCTTTTGAAACTGTATCTTTGTTTTAAATAAAATAAATTAAAAGGAGGGAAAAAAGAATAAAGAAAAAGAGTTTCTGCAGTATTTTATAGGGTGGATTGAAGCAATTCAAACCCCAAAACTAGGTCTGATTTTCAAACAAGGAAGTTTGGAACAAAGTTAGTTTGGAACAAGCCACAAAGGCAGGCAGGTCTG